>JADHKT010000061.1:0-157342 GCA_019925285.1 Graphium sp. VPRI43844
CCCCGCGCCCCCCCCCCCCCCGCCCCCCCCCCCCCCCAATCGAGTGTCAGAGTTCATTTAAAGAGGTTAACAATACCAATATGCGCCCTTCTTCTTCTCCCCCCCTCTCCTCGCCCGCCTCGTTTTCTTTTCCTGTTTCTTGCACTTCTTCTCGCCTTTATCCCCTCTTGACCGATTTGTTGGCGGAAACAGCGGGCACCCATTCTATCGGGACGAGCTTGATCCACGGCGGGAGGATAAATGGAAATCGCCAAACGGCAAAGGGAAGTAAAGATTACCCAGTACCTTCCCCATTTTGTTCTCATGACAAGTATTTTTAGTTTTACTGAGGATGGAGTTGATGATTTTAGGTGGCATGGGTCTTTGTTTGTGGTTAGACAGGTGGCGGATCGGGCGGCCAGGCCCTGTTCCCCCCCCTCTGTCTTCTAAACTACTCCGTAAATCTCCAAAGGGGCAAGGGGCGGTGCTGGTGCAACACCCCTAGGATGAAGCTCCTCGGGCGACGAACCATCAGGGGCTTCAGCCATCATTTACCATTATGACGCAGCTGGGGTGAAACGGGTCCCCCAATGGATGGACAACAGATCAGGCTCTAGTACTACTCCGTACGAACGTCAGTCCTGTTTTCCCATCTTTTCTGCCCCAAAGGGTACATTCCTTTCGTCACTGACCTTCCTCTTCGATGCCTTACTATTGATTAGGATATCGGGTATTAATAATACGGCGTGAGAAACCCCTCTTTGGAAAACTCTCCGAGAGCGAAGGAGCAGTGTGGTCACGTATTCGGTAAAACGGGGGGGGGAACCTCGTCACACTTGGACAGACAGACAGACAAACATACCTGCAACACTTGAAATTGGCTGGCCAGGCCCATGGCTTGTCATCTTCATCACATAGCCGACTGCGGAATAGCACCTGCGGGGAACCATATCCCAGTCTCGCAAGAGTGTCAAAAGGACAACCAAGTGCTGAGAAAATTATCGCATTTCAGCACACACAAATTGAGAGTTCAAGCCCAGTTAGCGGTCAGAGTGGTAAGTCACAGCATTAGTGTGCACGCATCCTGTGGGACTCCGCTCAGCGACAAAGCGATGTCTTTGTCAAAAAATATAATGCAGGCACACCCGAAAGGTACTCAACGTCGGATTCAATTGCAAAGGCAAGACCCGACCTGGCTGAAAGAGACAAAGTGCTCGGATATTATTTTGGTACAAGCACGGAAGTACGGGTAGATGACGGAGCGCCCCGTGGGTGCATTTGATCAAGGAAGCACCCTAACCGGTCTTTGCGCTCGAAGATTCGGCAAGCCGGCTGCAGGCTAAACATGGCCAGATGTCCCGAATATATTAACTACCCGTCTCTCTTTTTTTTTCTTGGTTTTTTTTTTTGGTCGGTCGGTCGAAAATGCTAAAATGGCCATTCAACTCTCGCCTCTTCCAGCAATGCTAGCAATGCGTGCCGAGGAGGGGGAGAAAGGGGGTTGGGGGTTAAGTTCAAGCGACAGTAACACGCCACAAACCCGGGTGTATTCCAGAGCTTATGTTCATTGGATCCGCGGACTGCAGCCGAGTGGTACGGAAGGATCTAAGCAGAGCACAAGTCGATAGATGCGGCACTTGTACCTCTTTGAACATTAAGAAAACCTACTGGTCAACTTCGTCGTTATCGCGCGAGGCTTGGTCGCCGAGGTGAGTCCACCGAGCACTGCATCGAACAATAGTAGGTAGAGAATCGGCTGACCATCGTGTACCGCTCCTGAGTGGGAGGGGGAGTATGGAGTAAGCAGTGAGACGATGCCGGCTAGGAGCGGTCTGAGTGTTGTGCGTCTGTGATACTCTGTGCTCACCAGCCGTCGCGTGGGTACTTGTAGTGAAGCACATCGGTGTGGTGGCCGCGACCAATCATCCAAGGAATCATCTATTTATTTACTTTCGAAGTCGTCAGGAATGTGTCCTCAATCGGCTATCTCATCTGTTAAAGGGCGCATCATAGATGGATTTTCTCCAGGGAACAAAGGATCGCCTCCGTGGGAGTTTGACACCTGGTATTGAATCCATCCCTAGGTACAGGTAGGTCTCACGAGAGGGCCGCACAGAGTACCCTCACCCAAAAAGGCTGACGTCCACACACCCGACTGACTCTTTGAAATGAAATTGGCTGGTCGAGATCAGAAACCTTCCTCCAATGATCTCGCACACCGACCTTGTGGGCCAGCTCAAATCGCTGTACGGAGTAGTGCTGCAGTTCAACCAACTAAGCCGTAGTGAGCGCGCCCAGCCTTAGTTAGCTGGTTCCCCAATGGGGTCAAAGGAAAGACGGGGAAGGAAAGCAATCCCTTCGGATTTGGGGCCTGGCTGGCTGGCCTTGCAAACCTGACAGCGGTAGCCAGTGCACTAAATCCATTAAACCTGGGATCACCGTCCTCTTGGTAACCACTACGGAGCACTGTTTCGAGATTATCGAAACTTGGGTCGGGGCTACGGAGCACGGAACCAAAGATACCCACTAGACGCCCACGCGGTCCATGGTGAGTCTGTAGCGCACTGTGGACGCTGTGGCAATGGCGGGAATGGCCGAATAAACTTGGCGAGACCAGAAAAAATTGGCTAATTATGGAGCAGTAATAATCCCTAATGACGTATGTTCCGAGGCCAGCCAGCCAACAGGAAACGAACACCGCTGTTTCGCTAAACATCTACTCCGTACTCCGTATGTGACGGTAGATTTTTATGCAACACAACCTGCCCGATTCCTGGGTTTTTAATTTTGTTTCTTTGTTCCTCTCTATTCCTATTCTCTTCGGCAACCCCCCCCCCCAAAAAAAATTTGCTTAATTTCCAATCATGCATTTTTCAAGTACAAAATCCGAAGACAAAAAGCAAGAAGCATTTGACTACTGCTATGCAGGAATCTCGAGGATCTCGTTCATTTCCAGCCACCGACTATTTTGATTCTGATCTTGGGGGTCTTGATCCAGAATTAGGTTCCCGTGACCTAACTTCCCAGCGGGCTACTCTGCCCTAGAAATCCTTGGAGACAGGGGTGGAAGGGACCCCAGGCAAGAAGTCACAAAAAAGGGATAGCAAAAGAAAAGAAAACAGGAAAGAAGCGAAAGAAACAGAGCAGAGAGAAAGTGGAGAATGCAACCCCTACACCGCCAGATTGCAGCGGAAAAGGAGAAACCTCAACAAAGCAAAAGGAAGAAGAAAATAAAGGGAGAAAATAAAGGTAAAAAAAACACAAATACGAATGAGACATAAAAAGAAAAGAAAAAGAAAAAGCATCGGCACATGTCAAGAGGAGAGACCTGTGTGAGATGGCAAAAAGCAAATTCCAGCGGTAGAAGGGGGGGGAAATGATAAAAGGTCAAACTGAGACCTTGTCCTGACCGCCCGCACGTCGTCGCCAAATGGGACTCCATGCAGCGCAGCACCCCAAAAATTAGGCGACCCAAGGGAAAGAGATGCGCTATTCTATAAAGGTACTAGCGAGGCGGGCCAGTCCACCTACCGCCATGCTGGAATCCGCCAAAAGTCGCCACCATGTATTTTACGGAGTAGTTTTGAAAGAAAAAAAAAAGCCCCCGTCCGCCAAAAGCGGTACTCCGCATATCTATTCTGGTCACCCTTCCCCAAGTTGATGGGACTTTTAAACAGGTTAAAAATACACCAAGTGGTCGACTAACGACTTGATTTGTCCAAAGAAGCGAGCATGCTTCAAATGTCCCGCAATGCGCAAGGCGGAACATCGTCCCAATCTACGGCGTATGTTGCACCAGTTTCGTGCGCTCCCGTACGGAGTATGTTTCGCTCATCCTTCGTAAAGTTACTACACTTGTTCACACCCTCCTTCCAAAGTTCTTTCCACTCCTCCTCGAATTTTTGTATCATGCATAGTGATGTCTCGAAATACCTTGAAATTACTGGCGCGCGGGAGGGTATGCCCTGTCGAACCCGAATCTCGCCTCCTTTGCCGTCACATTACCCATTGAAAAGAGATACATCTCCTGTCTGGTGAATACTCCGTATGCAGCGCCGCCCAAGGGTACATGCGGCTGTGCCAGGTCTGCCACATGACAACTCATCAGATTAAAATTGTTAGGGCTGTCACACCTGCTTCATAGACGGCGCCGCCGCCCGCAAGGAAGTTCGAATGGATCAGGGAAGAGGAAGACGAGGGTAAGCGTCATGTATCGTGGGCCGGCGGCACAGAGGTCGGTTGCTGCAAAGATGCGGGGTGGTCGAAACAAACAGATCCACGTATCTTTTGTCACAAATTATCCAGTCCAGTACAAGCGCACCATACTCCGCTTCTGTTCTGTCCCCGACATTGCGCAGTGTCCGATGCTACGTATGGTATTTGGGTCATATGACACACTCCGTCTGCTAGGTAACCCGCTTTGGCATGTCCGCCACTGCTTGTACTTTTTCCTCGGAGTTGAGCTCTTTCGCTATGTCGACAGCCCGACGTGCCTCTCGGGAGTGGGAAAGGAATGGCCACGATGTTCCTCCAATTGTAAATGGCATATTCGCCTGTCCTCCGTGGAGTAGGAATAACTGCGCGGAACATGCGGCAGACCATCGAGTCTGATCCAAGGTTGATCCACGTTGCGAGTCAGACATTTCAGATTGTAGAGGGGGGGCGTGCGGACAGACCGCCGCCGGGCTGGCTGGCTGGCATGCGGGAAGAGAGAAACGAAACATTCGAATCATTTCGCCCTGGGCCTGGAACGGACTGCAGCCATTACTTTTGATGGTTTGTTGTCTCTGAGCGTCATTCTCTTTGGGCGCTACGAAACTGATCCGTGTCAGGGCTGGAACTTGAGGCTGTGGATTTTGGGGGGTTTTGGTTCATGGTTGCTCCATACTTGAGACTCCGAGCCTAAATTTTGACCTGAAGTCAAAGTCTCGATGTCAGATGGGAAGGGCCCCCCCTTCCTCCTCTTCCTCCCTGAACAAAATCCTGCTCGAATGACAGGCACACACTCTGTATTCTCCATGCAATCCTGCTGCATTCGAATCATCGCCCAAGTACAGAGTGCGCACACACTCAATATGACATCCTTCTTTTTTTGTCGGCCATGGAGGTATTTTGAGCCGACTAGGTACCTCATCCTCAAGTACTCCTGTACCTGCCAAAAACGTCACCTACCCGAAGTTTTTACAAGGGTTTGCTGCATGGCTGGCTGCCATCGCGTGCCGCCCGGCGCTTCAAAGGCTGCTCCCGTTCTTCCCGCCCATGTACATTGATACCCTGAACTGGGTCCTCCTGCTTATCCCCCCTTATCCCCATCACATCATGGCGCCCGTCAAAGAGCCGCCTTCCCTGCACCGCGTAATCATCGGTCCATCTCCCATCTTTCCTTCTTTGGGTAGGTACAGAAGTGCATCGAGCCCGACCGGAACCAATGTACTAATATGCAGTGCAGTGACTACGGAGCGTCGCGATACCCTTTAGTGTATGTTGAAAGTTGTAACTGCTCAAGCCAGTTACAGGCTGCTCTTGACATCATGGCCAAGTAGTGATGTACCAACCAGCATGCATCGCGTATACTTATTCCTGCCACCGCTTCGGTTCTTTTTATGTGCTTGTCCAGACGTTGCATTTACTTTTTATTAATTTCCAAAAGGGGATTAAAAATATTTGCCGCCGCAGCCACGGCTTGTTAATAGGTGGCTCAAGGCCACATGATATTATTGTTGTGTCCTTGTTTCGTGGTCTTTTTCTTTTCTTTTTTTTATACGAAACTGACAGAACCAACCATCCATCCTAGTTTTCTACCTATGGCTTTTTTTCTCCTCCCTTCTCTTTGAGTTCGCTGGTTCGTTGAAAGAGGTACATATGCGAGAGAGAAGAGAGAATGGCTCTAGAGTCAAGGGCGACTACGTAGTAAATTTTTGGGGGACGGCGAAGAACGGGGGGGCGCCTTCTTAACACGATCTCTCCCGCTCCCGCTCGCGGAATATCTGGACCCGCCTCTACTCACAGGGAAATATTTACTTGGGCCGCCAGCCAACAGAGTACCCCCCGTAGGGAACCCACAAGAAATTTTGGTGTCAACACCCCAATAATGCCAAGAATCAAAAAGACCTACCTCAACCATGCCTGCTCTAGCGATATCCGACACTCGTGGCATATTGGATGACTAGATTGGATTTAAGTACGTATCCGCACTCCGTATTACTCTGTATTATAACTGAATTGTCCCGCTCCTCCTCTCCCCTGTCGAGTTACATCTCATAATGGCTGCTTCTCCTGCCTAGGTACTGTACCAAAGTACATGCCTATCCAAGTTTCTCAGGTAGTCATTAATTTACTTTTGTAATAATCCCCTTCCATGTTTCATGACAGCTTACGGATTGATCCGAACCGGATTGCGTGACATTAATACCTAAATGCCACCTACCTCCTCGTATTGCATGGTTGCGGAAAAGTCCTTGTTGCTTCTGCTGCCATCTCTTGGTCTTGGGCCTGGCTCTTACATCGAGTACCACTGCCATACGACTACGCAACCACCGCAGGATGCGCAACAAGCAGTGGGAGATATTGTCCGCCCTGTCTTCCTAGCCGCTCCTTCATCGACGGAGTGAGAATGGGCATGTCGGGAAGGTGCAGCGCCCGAAATTAATCATATCGGCAGGAGCAAATGAGGAGGCGGAAACCACTGTCAATGAGAGGGTTCAGAATGTTCCTTCGCTAACCCATAACATGCCCAACTATTGGCACATCACCGCTTTCCTAGATTAGTCTGGGCGCCCACTCCCCCTCCATCTCAAGACTTTTTCCCACCTCAGCGGTACATGGTGCCAAAATGCAAAGATGTGAGCCAACACTTAACACAACAGAGGCATCTTGTGAGGCTTCAGCTGCAGAAGGTAATCTTGATAGTGTTTTCTTTTTTTTTTTTTTCAATCTAGCGTCCCAAGATACCGTCACTAGGTCTCTGGAGGGTTTAGACTGGTTAAGAATCTAGTATGCGCTAGATCTCCCTTGAAGCATTTTCCAGACGATGACAGTTGAACCAAACGAAAAGAGACGTCAAGAAACTGATGAGCTCTCAGCTTCATACATGGTGGCGCTATGTGGTCAGATAAGCTACAAGAAAGCGAAACCAAGTTCCTGGTACAATCCCCCCTTATCTGGACTAGCTCACGAAAACCCGACTTTTCGGTCTTAAAAGCGACTTTATACCAACTTGTGAAATTCTCAGGAGCAACTATTATCTACCCTCTTCCCTTTTGTTCACCCTCGCAACTTTTCACAAAAGACAAAGTCGACGAATGCTAACACTTGCCTGAATGCTCGCACGGTCTTGGATCCGAGAAAGCACAACCACGCTAGGCGCGCTATCCATCTGTCTCGAACCAGTTAAAAAAAGTTCAGCTGGTTAAAGTGTAGTAGGGGTATTATCCTATATGCATTCCCTTCTAAGAAGACGACTATTGGATAAAATCAATGATGCTTAAACCAGATTTCCGAGCATTGCACTCGGAGCAATGTAGGTGATGGTATCGAGCAGTAATTTGCCATGTCAGTCGCAGAAAACTTGACAACACGAGTTAGCACTGGACGAAAACTGCCCGTCCCAGGCTTTTCGCAATGCACAAATTTCTACGGAGTAACGGAAGAGTGAATGCATAATGGGCATGGATTGAATGCGGGCTGGACCAGTCGAGCCATGAAACTTCCTCTCACCGCTAAATCAGCGATGAATCTAGTTGGAAGCCTGCTGAGCAGAGTAGTAGTCACCCTCCTTTGTCGCCTACTCATCTGACATGATTTCGGGTTAGCTTGCAGACATGTTGTCTATGCAGCCACTGAGACGAAGTTTTATGATGCTATCACACCGCCTCTCTTGTTGCAGTCGACATTGCACTCTCGTTGGCTGTATGCAATGCATGGGCAGAAGCATGGGACGAGCGAGAAAAAAACGAGGCGAGAAGAATGTTTCTGTTCAGCAGGCCACAATCCTGGCTTTTCGCAGTTCATTGCATTTCATTTCCGAAATTTCAAAAAGGGTTAAAAAAAAAGACCAAAAAAAGCCCACTGCGTCCTCAATTTCTTGTTCCATCATGCTGTTGAAGGCGATTGGTTAAGACATGCAGCACAGGTGGAAGTGAGTGAGTTAAATAATGTCAATAAACGAGCTTTGGGGCACTCGCAATGCGGAAATGGCTAAATTGTTATTTATGACCAGCCAGTCGTCCGAAACCGACTAAAATTGAGTCTGTGTCACTTGCGCTATGTTGTATGGCGGACAAGCATGTATTCATCTACACGCATTGAGCACAAACCTGAAAATAAAATAGTAATCTCTTCTTCATCCCTATATGTTTTTTTCCCTTCTACTTAAATTACTGCCAAATGTGCAAGGGTTTGGCCCCGAATGTCACGCTGTATCAATGGACAACGTTTGGTTGTTAGACATCTGGATGATTGATCGCCTGCAGGTATTCTCTTCGGGACACATCATCCCAAACGCTTCAAGCTGCTCCAAATCAAGGGTTGGGTATCTCGGTAGGTGGAAGGGGGGGCAGAGCTTGTTATCGGCCAACCATCCAGCCAAAGACAGAGCGAATGAATGAGATAACTATATGTTTGACTGCATAATTTGGTGGTTATTAGTTCCTCGTTGTTCCTTGGAAGGAGTCCAATATTGGGATCACAGTGTCCCCGCTCAAGGTCACGCCCGAAACTTAGAAGAACTACGTACTACAGATTTATGGAGATAGTTAGGGCGTAAGAATCAAATGCCACCTATAAATGATCATAATATCATGCTAATGTATGGGTATACGGAGTAGGTCCTAGGAGAAGGATATGCTGGTCCCAACGGGTGCCTAGTATGGAGTATGGAAGATGTCGACCGCGGCTAAGCAATGCCCTCCCTTCCTTCATCGCTAAGGCAGATTGCGGTTTCTTTTTGCACGACATGAAACCGAACATAGCTAGAGCCCCAACTCACCTGCTAGAGTTTGTCAACCTCGTGATTAGGAAAAAAAAAAATCCTTGGTCAATACTGATAGATGGTAAGTGTATCTCGTGTTTGTTTAAGTAAGTATCGTACTATAGTCATTGAGTAATACAAAACACGGCATAAGCCCATTAGACCCAAAGGTGCGAGGGAACAAACTCTTAAGGCTGGCCAAAGTCTAAAGCCACGAGCTCGAGGTCAAGAGCCCCGTTTTCTCGGCTTCCACATCCGTTTGAATCTCGTTCCAAGCGCCAAGCGCGGGGTCAGGTAACGATTAGCGGATTGCTCCAGAGGGACGGACGGCACAAGTTAGTGTGCGAAAGTTTCCACTTGGTCTGTCCAAGTGATCTCAGAGGGCGTATTCACACGACATGGTGAGACAAAACCGAACCCAAGCTTTCAGTTTCGGAGACAGAGTAGAGTATTTCGGAGGACCGAAATTCCAAGGTACTATGTATATTTTCTGGTCGACGCTGGAAATATTGGCAATTGA
This sequence comes from Graphium sp. VPRI43844, assembly GCA_019925285.1. NCBI lineage: Eukaryota > Fungi > Ascomycota > Sordariomycetes > Microascales > Graphiaceae > Graphium > Graphium sp. VPRI43844. The sequence continues at coordinate 9,468 of JADHKT010000061.1, forward strand.
TAGAGCTCAATGTTGCTACCGAAATGGGAAAATGGCTGTTTCATGGGGGCATAGTATGCTTCGCTCGAGTTTTAGTGTGGGAAATACCCAACAGACCTGACTGTGGCTAGCATACGGGTGTCAATATGTCTTGATTCACTCCGAACGACTGGAGGATCTTCTGATGGAGACAGTTGATCTAGTCTCACAAGGTATCAATAGGACTGACCCAACGGGTAAAACCATTGCTGGCGGAATATATGGCATCATTCTCGGAGGGGAGTGTGACGAGTCAACGCTGGCCGAATGAAATAGTTGACAAGATGCCGCGATGACATCTAGTGGACGAGAAATTGTTACATAGCGGTGAGATCATCTGCACATGGATGGGGAAACCAAAATACATGCGGGTACGGGTCTTAAAATAACACTCGTAGCCGCGCCTGAAATCTAGAGACACTCCGAAATGGCTTGAGTGAGTGGTCGGAAACGTCCATTCACACTGCGACTTTGTTTCGGAAGGGAGAGGGCGATGGGTAGCTGCAACATGTCTTTCTTTTCTTCTTCCGGTGTTGGCGATCTGACCTGAAGGCCAGACTGTGTCGGTCTCAAAGAGAGCGCCTCTTAGCCCATCGTAGCTGGCGGAGGGGGGGGGGCGTTTTTTTACCAGTGTCTCACTTTGGGGGCGGCGCCCAACCAGCGTAACTGGGTACCCGCGAAGGGAGAAAGATCTCTCCTCTTTTTAGTACTCGTTTTACGGGGAAATCTCCCCTCACCGTCCCGGAGAACCAACAATTGGCCCCCAACTGAGAAATTTGTTCCACTTGGTTGAACATGTGGAAACATCAATTTCACCATCTCGGCTCAACAATGGAGAGATGACAGATTCACGACGACAACGAGCCACGAACATCTGATATTGGTAACACACACGAGGGTAACACACACGAGGGTTTTTTTTTTTTTTTTTTTTTTGCACTTTCCACAGATTCGCTACCTCATCCGCATTCGGGCATTATTTCCCTTGGCTCGCATCTCCAAGCGCACACCATAAGGTGGCCATGCCCCTGTGAGTTTCCGCCCCCGACAGCCTCACCGCCTTTTCGCAAGGTAAATAACCAGTACGGGAGGATGCCACCTATCAAAGGTCAAATCCGGTTTAAAGGGCGAGGGAAGTGGAGGGTGTGTGTGGACATCCTGAGCTCGTTGCCTCATTGCAAATGGCAACTGGATGGGAAAAAAACCTGTGATTGGACCACGTTGGGCGTTGGTTGTGCTCACATGACCGAAAGCGAACGCGGGTGCCCGTTCTGGCGCACTGTTCCCCCATGCACTCCCTCCCGCATTTCCCGTTTAGTGGGGCTCGATCATTTTGTTTTTGCTAGGGGGGGGGGGGCTTTGGCTCATGTAATCTTGTGAGCGGCTCGGTACATGGGCCCTCTGTGGTCAGGGCAAATGGCCAGCCCCAGCAGGCTACTAAAGAGACGTACCCGACCATCTACTCCGTAATACTAATCATTGGCACATAAAATACAGAGTAAACCACTTGTACTCCGTACAAGCAGGAGCTTCAAGAAAGCGCCCGCATTTCCAATTCCACTCGGTAATTGAGCGGCAGGCTGATGGGCCAGCCAACGACTGGGAGGGTGTTGTTCAATCAAGATCTTCGGGGGTGTTGTGTACACATACTAAACTAACTACGGAGTACTAAAAACGCATGCCCCTTGTCTCTAGCCCAAATAATTGGAGCAATGAGAGGGATTCGTATGGGGGGCGACTGCCTATTGCTATTTACTCCGTAAGTTGATAGAGAGATTTTAAAACGGGCAAGTGCCAGTGAAGGACCTTCAAAAAAAAGAAGCCGAGATACTTGACTAATTCCTGGTAGGAGCAAAGCAAATGTTTGGCCTTGCGCCTTGCAGTAGTTCACCTAGCATTCGACGACAGTTGACACCGTCTACGGAGTACTTCATACTCCATACACCGTACACCGTGCTTTCGTATTAAGCGACAGATCAGCTCCGCTCTTGGAATTTCCCAGTTTGTCATGGCTGGGCTCCGGTGTATCTTTCTTCATGCCTTCATTGCGGATGGCCTTACGCATATGCGAGGTCAAGGATTGCATTCCTTGCCATGAACCAGGTATTCACCGCCGTTAGCCTAAACATTTACTTCCAATAGAAATCAAGCACGCCTCTATTTACGGAGTGCTTGAGCGACTATCAACTGGCGACTCACTCAAGTAACTGTGTCTGATAAGCCAAACCTTGCAACAACCAGGATGCTCCGTACTCCATATTTGGTGTCGACAAACAAAGCCGCTCCCCCAACTTCTCCCTGGCCTGGTCTCCTGAAAATTCGGTGGAGTGTGAAAACGACCTGGCCAGAGTAGCGAGCTTAACCCAATCTCTCCGTTGCGTTGCCCTAGTCAATGACGTGGATCCCGAGTCTCGACTAAAATACCGCGATGGTGGATGGACGGATGGATGGATGGACAGACAAGAAATAATAGTACAAGAAGAAAAAAAATAGGGTCACTAATATCGGCCATAGGAATCCTTCCAACCAGGGGTGGGCAGGATGCTATCTGGCCCGAACCCTCTTCCCCCTACCTAAACTACTACGCCCCAAGTGTCTTGCTTCGGAACCCTGCCACGTTGTAGTGGTGTATAGTGGGATCCTTATTGCAACCCTACCCTTTTGTCGATTGGCGGGCCCCTGACGATTGCAATGCCCATGTCGATGTTCACCGCATTTGGAAATGCTGCGCTGAATTTTGCCAATGATGGCTGGAGTACTCTGTAATTTGCGAGATGAAAGCATACAGAGTACTGACAAGGTTTCAATCATACACCATGTTCAGGTATTTCCTTTTGCGAGGAGGGTGGGTTAACCAAGCCAACCCCTGGCCTAGTAGTGCGCTCGGTGCTTCAGGGAGCATTAGGATCTCGGTCCATTGCGACCTAGGGATGGACTAGTCTGGTTTATTTTCACCCTGGCCGTTTCCTCCGGTGTATTAGGGCTGCATCTTGAAATATCCTGGAGGATATTTCCTTTGTTTAAGCGAAAGTACGAAGGTCCATCCATACTCCGTACGGATACGTACAGAGGGGAGCAGAGAATGGCCAATTACAGTGCGAATGGTACCCTGATTGTGCACTTGCCTGGTCGATATGCTCGTACCTTAGTGCAGTGTTAGGGATGCGACCCTAGGGCGGTGAGAATCCATTGTTTTGACCACCATACGGAGTACTTGCGGCACTTACGGAGTAAGGAGGACAACTCGAAAGAGAGTTGACTTTGTCTTCCCCGTCCTTTGTGGCCTCCCTTGCGGCAATTTCGTAACGAAACGGTTGGAAGAAACGGCTCGCAAGGTATTGATGATGCACACGGGCTCTTGGCTAACAGCTTTCTTCTAGTCAAACCACCAACGGGATCGCTGGGACCATCGTGCATGACACTAACGGGACGGTATCTGTCGTACGAGTCATGCCCCCTCACTATTACGGAGTAGACCTCCACCTCGACAGTGTTATTACGGGGTGAGTACGGGTGAGGCCAGGCCACACCCTGTTTCAATGGCTGTGCATTTTGGTGTCTCGGGGGAACAGTAGCTTGAAGAATGTTAGTTCCCTTAGTGGAGGCAATTCGAGAGCGACGACGGGGTTGGAGTGGTAATGGCGTCTTGGTTGCGGTTTTTGGGGGTGTGTCTGTCTGTCTGTCTGTCTGTCTGTCTGTCCATCCATGGAAGAGCAAAGTGTCCGTCCACCTGACCATCCAGTCGGCCTGTTTTACGACGTGAACATGCTACCTCATTCCTGGCAACTTTGCTAGCCAAGCACTCAGCAACCATGTAACCCGGCCGGCCGGCTATTAGACACAGTCGAAGCTGGGTTGCTTCCATTGATTTACCTTGCTCACACCTTAGTTTGCATATTCGTAACCTATCATCAATGCAGAGAGTACGGAGTAATGATGTTGTGGTTTTGGCTGTTAGAAGGCTTGAACCACACAACCATGCTTACAGTACTCCGTACACAGAGAGTCTTTCCTCCCACTGACGTCCGCGCCTGCGGTCATGGCGGTCACTAACGATTTAAGTTAACTTTTGTGAGTCTTTTTTTAGCAAAAACAAACAAAAAACAAGGTATGGCAGCGACGGGATGCGGGCCGCAGATGGAGAAAGATGAGGCGCCAAAGTTGCTTCAGGGTTAAGAACTAGTCAATAGTGCAAAGAATGGTAGCTGAGGTGGAGCATCAATCGTCTGTAAACTCGGCGCAGTTCTCCCTATCTGTCGCCATAAGCAAAAGCTTATTCCACTGTTCTGCAAAGGTCCGTTAATACACGTATGGGCGACGTGAGTTGTGAGGCCGAGCAAAGGTACCTGTTGACAGGGGCGTCAAAGTATGGCAGTTGCAGGAACGGTGAAGGTGCGGACACGATACGAAGAACAACAAATACGAGAGCAAGTAAATGTACGAGGCGGAAACAAGGACTAGGATGAGTGATGGTAGGTTCGCTGCCCACTTCATGATCAAAGACTTTGGCGTTTCCGCTTTTTGAGGATGACGCCCGCTCTTTCATTTTGAGAAGGTGACTGATCATTTACGTGTAGCTAACCTTGCAGACACGCCTGATGATTCTACTCCGTATGCCTTGAAATACAGAAGTCAAGTCATTAATACTACTCCGTCGGGCGAGTATATTTTCTCTTGAGTGGGGAGAATAAGGACCGAAGTCTGGGTTGGCGTCGCACGCGCCTGTACGGAGTACCGAGTAGTTTAAGTTTAGCAATCCCCATGCAGAATTTTCTCACTTGACAAGGATTGAACAACGGATGTGTTTCCCCATGCCGTTCTCGAATGGGATAGGGACGGCGAGAACGGACGGTAAACGGGAGAATAAAGAAGCTCGACAGAGATACACAAGAAAGCTTTTTACATTGTCTCTTTCCCTTTTTTTTTTTTTCTTTTGTGAAGATCTGCTCTTTTCGGAATGAGAGGAGTCGGCCAGGTCATCACTCTGCTTCACTTTCTCCCCAGCGAGCCCGGGGAAAGGGGAGCCGGGCTCGCTAAGGATGCTGTAACCCCCACTCGCATGGCTCCTTTTTGGGCGGCACGCATAAGCAACCCCATGTATGTGTTGTCCCTACATATGGCGCTTACCTCTTGACTGGACAGGCGGAGTTTGGAACCATTAATAAAGAAGCCTGAGGACGATCTTGAGCAGGGGGGGTTGTTTCCTCCATCGGGCCCCGTCGGGCTTAGGACGGACAAGACGGACAGGACGGACAAGACGGACAAGACGGACAAATCGAATGTTGTTGGGTTTTGGTTTGATAGTTTGGGCTCAAACGATGGGCGGAAAGGTTGTCTCTGGGCATCGAACGGGCTCTGGTTGACGACGTGATGATGGTTGGGTGGACGCGCCGGTGCGTTTTTAATGTTGTTGGTGGTTCTGGAATACTACTGGTTCGCAATAGCTCGTCCTATGACTGATGTGACCTGCGGGAACGATTTAGTGCCCTTGTTGATCGGTCGTCCCCGCCCCCCTTCTCCTCTACCCTACCCCCGCCGCTTGAGGCGGCTCGGAGATGGGTGTCTGTAACGACACGTAAGCACACGTTCTCTCTTGCGAGAGGAGGGGGCGTCTGCATATTGGGATTGTTCACACGACGCGAGGGGAAGAGTGCAAGTATCCGTACGAAGTATGACATTTGGGGGGCTGGGAAAGGACCCCTCCCCTCGCTAGAAATGCTTAACAAGGTTAGTCCAGGCGGGGGATTTGCTACCCAACTCGTGGCTGGCTGGCTGGCTGGCTGGCTGGCCAGGCCATCATTGATCAGGCTACGGGCCCAGTCGCTCCCGAAGGCTGCGGGCCGTTTATGCTGTATTCTCACTGGCGGGCGGGCGGGCGGGCGGGCGGTTGGAAGAGTGCCAACCAAACCGTCTCGGGGTCCAGGCAAGGATGATTGGGAGAAGCGATGCGTCGCTCTCTCTTTCTTTTTTTTTCGACGGGGAGGTCTATTTCTCACGTTGTAACTACGCATGCATGTACTAAACGATAGAGTGAGGGCTTTGTCTGGGGGGATGGCCGATTTACGGCTTGAAATTGCAGGGAAATATGGGCGCTTCGTTGCATGCACACGTCCTCCCTGTCTGATTCCCGAGCGGTTAAATTGCTGGTGGTGGGATGGAGTACAAGTACAAGTATTTCATTTACGGAGTACTCGACCTGAGATCTTTTCCATGTAAAGACGTCGGGGCGAGATGTTCGGCGGCCAATGCCTGTCCGGAGTACGGATACGGCATCCACACAAGTAGCACGAAAGGACCCTCAATTTCTTTCTTTCTTTCTTTCTTTCTTTCTTCCTAGCATTTTCCCAATGCTTCCCGTATGACAGAGTCTGGCATGCAAGACGGAAAGCAGGGGATCTTGTCCGCAGAGAACCAATAGAACGACAGACATAATAGTTTACCGAATGCCCACGACTCGGCGAAAAAAAGAAGAGCGAGGCTTTTTTTCGGTACATGAAAAGCAAAGGTTTCTCTAAACCGGGATTTATACCGCGCCGGGGTTTTTTGTCGAGTCAGGAAGAGGTGAGCTGGGGGGGTGCTTGTTTATTAGGTATTGGCTCATTGCTAGACTGCCAGAGGTATCTTTGCCTCTTGAGCGGGAGTTGGAGAATGGGGATGGGAGGAATTTAGAAAGGCATTTCCTATGTCGAAATGATTGCTGATTTTATGCATTTAAATTCTCAACTTCTTTGTCAGGTCTTTTTTCTTTGCGGGGTTCGGCGACTTTTTGCTGCGTGCGGACACTTTTTTTTTTTTTTCTCTTTTTTCGTCGCAGCTATGGATTTTTGGATGGACCAAGAATCACAAGTCTTTGTTCAATGTACTCCGTAAAATCATAACTTAGCGAGTTATCATCCAAAGAAATCCAACATGGCAGACGAAGCTACAGACCGAAACAAGGCCTATTTCGAGTATGTTGGGAATCTTCTCTTTCTCTTTCTCTTACTCTTCTTACCCCTCCATAGCTCTCGTATTCCCCCCTCTTCTCTGCAGAATTGCTGTCTACGTCATTGCTCCTATTGGACAATGGCCAGCCCAGTAGCAAGCACACTTGCACACACACACACACACACACACACCGCACACTTTTGATAGTCGCCAAGTTCTCTCAATGGCCATGACCTATTTTTTCCTAGGCAAAGCCAAGAAATATTGATATTGAACACAAAAGACGGGGCTTTCAACATCATCCCCAAACATACCCAGACAATGATTCTCTCCTATCCGTCACCCAAAGTATAGACGCAGCTAACACTTTGTCCCACCACGCCGTGTTTCACCTTTCCAATAGCTCGACAGCCTCGTCTTACGATTCAAAGCACAGCAAGACTATTGAGCAGTTGACGGCCGAGATTCGGAAGAGACGCGACTTTATCGGCGCTCAATGGGCAGACGAAGATGACTCTTCCGACGACACAAAGCCCAAGGTGGTGTCCCGTTTATTAGACTATGCCTGCGGAACGGGCTTGATCTCGAGGGTAAGCAGTCACTTTATATGTCTACTACCGCCACCTTTCCGAAGATGTGTCCGAGGGTGTGGCCCAGCACTGGCAGATCCGAAACAAAGGCTGGAAGTGAAAAGGAGGGGGAGGGGGCGCCTTGAGACAAAGAGACAACCCATGTCACGATGCACATCCAGCTGGAGATGACTGACCGACATTGCCATGTGAGAAAACAATGTCGCTAACTCTTCGTTCTCGGGACAGGCCCTGGCCCCTTACACCACCCAGTGCGTCGGCATCGACCTTTCCGAGAACATGGTTCAGGCCTACAACACAGCGGCCGATAATCAGGTATGTTTCAACCGCCACACCGAAAATACGCTGTTGCCATTTGGACCGGAGCAGGAGCGGACGGTGTTGTCGCAACTCTTACCTTCATGAATCTCTCAACTGTCTCCAAAAAGAAGATGAGAAACATCTATCTCAACACAAATCTCAACACGTCTCTACTCAGATCTCAACACACGGATCATCTCAACCCCTTCCCCACGCAAACGAAAGAAAAAAAAGTGCCCCCAACTAACAAGAAACTTGTCTCATGAAAAAGGGTCTCACAAAGGGAGAAATGCACGCAGTCTGCGCAAACCTCCTGGACCCCGAGGATCCCGATCCTGCAGCCCTCGCCGGGCCCGACTACACCTCCTTCGACGTCGCTGCCGTAGGTCTAGGTTTCCACCACTTTGCCGACCCGGAACTTGCCGCTCGACGCCTGGCCGAGCGTCTGCGTCCCGGAGGAGTGTTTTTTATCGTTGATTTTCTCCCGCATGCTGCGTCTGAGATTGGGGCTGCTTCGAATACGGTTATTCATCATGGGTTTTCGGAGGACAGGATTCGGCATGTTTTTGCTGGTGCCGGGGTTGGGGAGGGGTTTGCTATTGAGGAGATCGGGAGCGGGGTTGTTTTTGGCGCTCCTGGACATGGTCATGGGCATGATCATGGGCATGACCATAGTCATGGGCATAGTCATGGGCATAGTCATGGGCACGATGGAGGGCATGGCGACAACGCTGCTCCGCCGGCACAGACTATGCGAAGACGAGTGTTTATTGCAAGGGGTCAAAAGCCCAAGCTGTAAACTCGGCGCATCACATCCCACGAAAGAAAGTAATCATCTTAATAATTCTAAATCCATTAGTCTTCTTGTATATGCAAGTCCGCTATGCAAGTATCCATCGCCCACCACAATTCTGCACCCACTTTTACGCAGTCTTTCCGTCTGTCGCAATGTCGACCGTAAAGGCTCCGCCAAGTAGGATTGCAGGCTCCTCGATACTATTATGTTCGTAGCTATTACGAGATTGTTAGTCGCACATTTCGACTCAAGGGGCGCAAAAAGAGAAGGTCATCCAAGCAATGTCTTCTCAATAACAAGATTCTCGTGATCCGTACCTCAAAGTTCCTACACCACCAGCCTCGAGAAGAAATGCTGGTCCCTCCTGAAGAGACTTGCCGCACCAACGCAGGGCAAAGGCCCGGAGGATATGTCCGTGAGCGACAATGAGAACGTCACCCGATCCGGAAGCATCCTTGTCGAGCGCGGGGCCGTGCCACCGTCCGCGAATGTCGGCGATTAAGCGGTCGAGACGTTTAGTAATGTCCTCGGGGCTCCTGAAAACAGAAATCGAATTAGACTCCCAGCCGCAGAAGAACATAAACGGCTTTGGGGGAGGGGGGTGGGGGAAGGAGAGGCGTACTCCCCACCAGGACATCCATCCTTCCAAATATCCCACGATCGAGACAAACCCTGGCTCTCCCGCAAGTCGCGAATATCCGGGCTTGTAATCCCTTCGTAGTCGCCGTAGTCCCACTCGCGAATGTCCTCGGTGACCTCGACGCGCGCGTCGCACGCGGGGCCATCGCCTTCGGTGTCGCCGTGAAGCTGCCAGGGAAGCGGCTGTTCGATTCCGAGATTGAGGAGTTCAAAGGTTCGTTGGGCACGTTTTCGGGGGGAGACGTAGCTTTTTTTTTCAGAATCGGAGTTAGATTTGATCTTCTTTGGCGTAGAGGGAAGTAATTGTGGCGAGAAGGGCTTGGGATGACGCTTTTCCACCTCGCTCAAAGGCCAACACCGACGAAGATGCGCCAAGCACAGAATATAGGAAGGAGGGAAAGGGGGAAAGGGAAAAGGGAAAAAAAGAAGACCATACATGTGCACTAGCTTTTTGGGCACAATCAACCGATCCTTGCCCACAAGAGCCCTCCCCGTAGCCTTGACTCGCGTTTCACCATTCGCCGTAAGAGGAATGTCGGTGCTTCCGGTATGTCGGCCATTGAGAGACCATTCTGTTTCGCCGTGGCGGATAATGAAGACGCGCGGCGTGGGCATCTTTCTTTCCTTTGGCGTCTGACCGGGGTTTCGAGAGAGGGGTCTTTTTTTGGAGCTGCGATGCGCTGGTTTTTGTTAAGTAGGAAAGTATGCGGCAGACCTAATTGCGATAAAAGCGAAGGGGAATATATGTACACGGGATATAAATATAGGGCTTACTCATTAACAGATAAGCACTTTGTAATTGGAAAATAAGAAGAAAGGTAGAAATGGAAAAGAGCTCGTGCTAAATCCTAAGTAAGATTTCCATCAGATCCCGTCAGATCATACGGAGTAGTGGGGTATTAAATGCGGCTGGCTGGCCATACTTGCTCCCATCATATGATGTCAGAGACAGAGCTTCGACTATAGGGCGGGGGCAACTCAGGCTCCAACTTTGATCTTGACAACCCATCATAGATTCAGTCGCTGAGCTTCATAATTTAGAAAGATAAGAACACACCCAACCATTCAATTCGACTTGTAGCTCAACATGTGATTTCCAGCCAATATTCCTCTATTTCCCGCCCTCCATCAATCACCTGAAATCTGTACGACTTTACAGGGGTTCTCCACTGAAAGCTTGTACCACCAGCACCTAAAAAAGAGCCCAAAACTACTCAAGCAAAAATGACTAAGCCAAGCCTTTTCGAAAAAAAAAAGCCCCAGCTTCTCGAAACAGAAGATGCCATCACTCTTTCCTCGACAAGTTTCCTTTGGGAACAAAGGTCTAGCATGTAGACCTCCAATCCTCGAAACCCTCTCAAACAACCTTCCAAAGCCTTTGATTCGATACCGAGGAGAGAAATGTCGCAGTTAACAACAGCCCAGAAAATCCAACGAGGCCTCCTAGCCTTCGGCGTAGTAGCCGTGGTATTCGCAGGCACAACCTACGGCGCCGGTTTAAAAACGCGGAAACAATGGGAAGCAGTACGTCACTTCCCAATGCTATTCATCCTCTGTTGTTATTTTGTAAAACTAATGCATCCAAGGACCAAAGAAAACTCCGCGAAGCCACCCTCGATGAAAAAATCGCCATTCTCGAAACCCAAAAGAAGCACCTTCTAAATCAAAGGCAAATGTGGGAGGATAAACTTGCGCGGTTTCGCCAGCGTGTTCGTGAGAGGGAAGCTGAGAAGAAGGGGTGAAGCCAAGTAACTACACCGGAATATCCGTTGTTGCCCAAGGGAATTGAAAATCTGCCCCCGTTTTGTGACGAGGAATTCCCGATAGGGGAAAGGTTGGGTGAAGCCATGATGGGCCATTGAATTGCCCCATGGTCAAGCTTGGCCGATCGTACGACAAAATTGGCACCTTTTATTACGTGCTTTCTACAATCACTCTCCGCAGGCAAGGCCATGCGTGTGGAAAAGAACTGGAAGGAGAGGAACGGCTTTAATCTATGGCGTCATACAAGCTTTCTCATATTGATTCTATTTTATGCCCAGCCCCCTTCCTCCGAGCGCCTAGGGAAACCAGCCATACGATCAAAAGAAAACAAATACCATTCAGACGCATTAATCATCAAATCAGTTGACCCGTCAGACATTGCCATTTAGTCTCCAAATCCTAAACGTGATTGCTCCCTCTACTCCGAACCGTCTTCCTTGGGAAGAGGCACAGCTCTGTATAGCAAAAGCAGAGCAGAGTGCGATTCGCCGCCGCCGGAAAGCGTGTCAATCTTGTCGTCCGTCACCTCCGAAACCTTGTCGTCGTTGAACCACCACCACTTGCCGTCCTCCTCGCCGGTCTTGCCCGTCTTGGGGTCAACCCGGGCGGCCTTCTTGACGTAAGCCGTGTAATGACCGCTGTCGGCACTGGACCCCTGGTGCGTGACGACGGCGCGCAGTTCGTAAAGTCCCGAGTGGTTGGCGCCGTCGTCCTTGAGGAGGTCGGGGTTGATGAGCTGGAAGAGTTCCTTCTTGGCCTTCAAGAGGGCTTCGTCCCGCTCCGCCTCGAATTCGGCGTCGGTCTTGAAGGTTTCCGTCATTTCTGCGTCTCCGTCGGTGGTCTTGTCCTGCTCTTTGCCGTCCTTTTTCTTGTCCTTGACGCTTTCTTCGATGACGCCTTCGGTGCCGGCACGCATTCTCTTGCGTCTCTTTCGGGCCCGCTCAACGTCTTCCTCATCCTTGCGAAGTTCGCGAAGCTTGTCACGGACAGGAATGAGCATTGACTTGAGTTCGTCCGAACAAAACTCAACCACGTCGAGCTCCTTGGGGAACGTCACCTTGCGCATAATTTTGGCCTTCTTGTTTGTATCGCGGCGCCAGAAGAAGCGCACAAAGTGGACGGTGAGGTACTTGGGCAGTCGTGTAATCTTTGAAGTCTTGGTGTAGACACTTTGTCTATCGAGAATATGACAGTGCTTCGAAATCTTTTCCGACAGAGCATTCGCAATTCCATCTCGCAGGTGGTTTGTCTGGGCGTTGATGAAGCAATTGAGTTTGAGGAAGGGCTCGCTGCTGACGACAGCAGTGTCCCCAGCCGCGCGAGCCGAGTCTAAGTCGCACTCCATAACGGTGGAAAATTGACCCGTCATATAATGATCAACGAATGGCACGGTTGCATCGTCTCCTTCCTTCTTGATATTTAGCTGCTGTCTCAGTTGGGAAAGAATCTGAGACCAAGCTTCTTCAGCATCTTGCTGGGAATATCCCTCACCCGTCCGCGATCGTTCAGCAAACTGAGGGAAGGACCGGCGCAACGAGTTCAAAAAGCCAGTGGGGGTGACACCAGACTGCGTCCGTGACATTTGGCTGTACAGGGCCGACAACTCTTCGGTGATGCTGCCCGAACCCATGCGGAGAAGGCTAGCTAGTTCGTTGCTTGCGGTAGGCGGGGAATCCTTCTCCAAGGCACTGCAGAGCTCGGGGATGGATCGGAGAGCTTGGAGGGTAGAATTCAGGTAGCAGGTATTGCCAAGATTGACAAGACCCGCTGGAGTTGCGCCCTCCTGACTGGCTACCTCTGCCTCCGTCATATCCTCGATGAACTTGGGCTTTTCTTTGGGTCGGCCGAGGTCACCGGTTCCGGCGGGGGACCCCATGACCATGATAACCTGGCCATTCTTTAGGCCGAGCTTGGATACATCGGTGTCATTTTTGAGCTGTCCACCCTTGATGATGACCTTTTGACGTTCGGGTTCGACTCCAGTAAGACTGTAAATCTGGAACTTGAGGACCTCTCCAGGGGCTGAGGTGTCGACTTCGAGGTCGTATTTTTTGCCCTGGTGCTTGATGGAGACTACGAGAGGAAGGAAGGAAGAATGTCAGCTCTGGAGACTATTCCGGGTGTATCTTTTCCCCATTATGCTGCTACGACGAAAACCTACCTTGGATGTTCGACATTGTGGCGCGGGGAAGGTCAGCTTGACCACGAATGGGCAAGCGATATAGAAGGCGCTGTGCGGTGTCGAATGGCTCTTGGAAGTTCTCTGTAGCTCCCAAGTGCAAATATATATCATCTAGCGGGAAGCCAGAAAAGACGGGAAATTCAGACACAAGCAGAACAAAGCTTGCGAATCTTGATGGAAGGTCAAGGAATTGACAAACTGTTTGGAGGGACAGCCAATGTTGTGGGGCGGGGGGGGCAACTGGGGGCAACGTGTTTGATGAGTCAGCGCTGCTGCCTCAACTGAAAAAATCGCGTTGCCAGGAACAAACTGACAACTCGGAGAGGACGAACTTGTTTCAATCTGGTGTGGTGCGCACGAGGTGAAGCCAAACACAATTGATTACTCTGTGCATGGCTTCTATTCTATTCTATTCTTCTTCTGTGGTTGTCAGCCGATCACTTATTGGCCACGAGCAAGAAGGCTCAGTCCCCCGAGGCGGAGAAATCGGCCTGGAAGGTCAGGTTTCAGGACCTAGAGAGCAGACCTAGGCAGACCGCTTCTTTCCTTTTGTTTTTTTTCTCGTTCCCTTTTCATGGCTCCGTTTGACGAACCCGTATCACCTTGCGTGTTCCACCTTACTGTATCATAAGGTAGAGGCGCTCATTCCATTGTTGTTACTTTACAGCGTACGAAGCCTCGGCAGCATGGGGGGATAGACGGAAAATAGGCGAACCTCTGATGTTGCTTCTGTGCGATTGTCGTAATACAGTATGAATCAGCAACCTGTGGTGGCTCAATTGGCGAATCGCCAGCCGCAGCTGGCAATACCAGGCTCTGGCAGTTGGCGGGCAATGAGCTAATTAAGAGTACTCCATACAGCGGGGTATTTCACTCAGCTTCACCATCTTCACAGTGTCTGTCTGTCCATCCACTCCTCTTGATGGTACAATTACAATTTCAATTCGGAATGCATCTGTCCCCTACCTTGACGGTCGGTCGTTGACAAGTATCATGACACTCATATTCGATAGGCGAGGGAAGGGAACCAGTACCAGAACCGATTCGGTCAAGAAATACTTGAGAGGCCATGCAGAACACTACAACTGCCATTTGATCAACTGTTCACTCCGTAAACTATGCCAACTAATATACCCTCTCTCGGGAAAGACGAGAATTCCAAGCACGGGGGGGGAATGCAAGTTCATAATAAACATTCCTCTATCGCATTTGCCCCTTTTTACTCCTCGGCTTTCTCTTGCTCTTTTCGAAACAAAAGAAGAAAGCTTCTCTGTTCTGCCGAGTCAAGCTGAACAACCAACTCCCCATACCCCAGGCGTATTCCAACCTCAATTAGGAAGGTCGTGTTCCCAATGTGGCAGCCGGGGTCTGGCATACCCATGGTGCCATGTTTCGAGTCTGGTGATATTTATGCAGCTTCTACGATTGGCCATACTAAATTAGTATTATTAAAACTCAAAACCATTCTAGAAGCGCAGTTATGCTCGGACACGAGGCAAGGTGACAAAACTCCACAACTCCACGAGCTGCCATTTCCGAGTTAGCGCGCGTGTTCGCTATTGAGATATGCAGGCGTTCCCAGAACCTTTCAACCCGTCATACTTGTATGTCATATGTTGGACGCCTCCGACGTTTGCAACTTTGTCCCAGCCTTATAAGACCCAGCTGCGGCCACTTTGTGTGGCCAACATAAGAGCGGCGCGCGGAAGCTTGGTTGTCCGTGCATGGGCAGGGATCTGATAAAAAGGGCAGGAGGTGTAAGTAGGTGGGTGGCCTTGGGTTCTTCATACAAATATGTAGCGTCCCGCGAGAGGGGAATGCAAGCTGACGGTCCTTTTCCTCATTTTCATCCATTTCTTTTTCCTTTACTCTTACAAAAGTGTTAAATGTCCAGCCCGAGTGTGCAGGTTTATTGACGGTAATGAATTAGATCAATCTCCGGTTCTGAAGCAACACCTCGCCACCATTGTGAAGGCCAAATCTCGGTCACATACGTCGTTTTCGATCGATACCCCCCATCTCCTATGGATCACCACGAACCATTCCAAGCCAATGCAAATATCGCCTCTGAATCAACCTCATCCTAATTCACCTTCGCTTGGTGTCCAAGACAAGAACCGTCCCCCTTCCCAAGATGTGGTCCTTCCAGTCCGAATCATGGACTTGGTACGCCGTGGTCTGGATCTCAATCGGGCTCCGTGGGTAAGTTTTCCATTACCCAAGCCGTCTCGCGCCCACGATGGTGACGCATGGACTGGCGCTGAGCTGGCAGCCACAACTCTAAATACGATTCTAACAAGATAACTAGAGTAGCGCGTTGGCAACTGTTCCGATCAATGAAGAAACTTCAAATTGACGACTGGCTCATGCTTTTCGCCGTAGTAAGCTAAAACGCCACTCTTTAACTTTAACAGTCTACATTGCCTTTCATCAAATGTGGCGTTTCGAAGGTTTAGCTCCGAGCAAGACTGACGAGTTTGCTGTGAATCGATGTAGGCGATGTACACGGTATTAGTGGTGGCTATGAACATCATTTCGCGTACGAAGAGCAATCTTATCGATCCGAATGATCCGGAACCGCTTACGCCCGAGTCCGTCAAGGATCGTGAATTTGGGTCGAAGATGGTGTTGGTGGCGGAACAGATGCAGATTATTACGATCTGGACTGTCAAGGTCTGTCTTTTGATCATGTTTCACAGATTAACGTAAGTTTGAAACCGTCCAGAAACGCTCAAGGCCAAACATTGCCCTCATTTCACCTGGATGGCTCCGTTCCTTGCAAAGTGCAAGACTTGACAGCTGACGGACTCATCCCTGCTACAGCACGAGTTTAAAACGAAACATCATGGTCAAGATTGTCGCTGGCTACGTCGCAATCGGTTTCGTAGTCATGGAGATCTTGTATCTCGGCGTCTGGTGCCGGCCTTTCAGTCAGTATTGGGCCGTGCCCCCAAATAACGGTGAGTTTTCCTCCCCCATCCAGCTCGGAAACAGCCGGGTCGGTGACCGGAATAATAGGAGCCTTTGGCGGCAGCCTAGGAAATGCACATTTGGATCACTAACAGATTTCATCGGTTCTTCCAGTTCAATGCTCGGCGGCAACAAACCATTTAATCGTAAATACAATACTCAACATCTCCTCCGATATCATGATTATTGCAATTCCCCTCCCAATGCTGGCGCAGTCACAGCTGCCCCCCAAGAAGAAGATTGCGCTCTGCGCTGTATTCTGCCTCGGCGTCTTTACCGTACGTCTTGCCATTTTTCCTTTGTACCCCATGGTCTCGAGAGGAATCAGGTTCTTCAAAGTGCTTAGATGGATGGATCAAGTGTATAAAAGGTATTAACTGGGTTCTATTTAAACAGATCCTCTCCGCCATCCTCAACAAATACTACAGCTTCAGCGAGCCCTTTGGCCAATCCTGGACATTTTGGTACCTCCGCGAATCCTCGACAGCCCTCATCGTCGCCAACCTACCGCTCATCTGGCCCCTTATACGCCGCGTCTGCAAAATTCGCTCGACACTGGCAGCCACAAACCAAACCGGCACAAACACGTATACACGAAGTCACCGTACGCGGGTCCAGAATAGCACGGGAAAGGGTATTGGCAATGAGGATTTGGAGTGCGGCGATGTAGGAAGCACGGAACATATCAATGCCGATTACAGGTCTGGGGATGTACCGCTCAAGATTTACCATCAGACGGATATTCATATTAGTAGTTGTGCCGTGAAGGGGAGTCGGTTGTCGTCCGAGGACGGCTCGGTAGACATAGGGGGTAGAGAGGTTGGATACGGGTCACGAGGGGTTGTTGAGGGCCACTGCGAATCAGTGCCGGCTAAAGGTTTCGTGGCAGTCTAGGAATATGAAAAGCTTCTTTTTTTCGACCTTTTTTTTTCTGTTAGCAATGGTGCCGTGACCACAAAGCGAGGTATATTCTATTTTGACAGAATGCGTTTTTTCCCTTCCTCTTATGAACCAGGCCGCTGGGTTGTCCTTTAACAATTAAGCACGTTTTTACAAGACGGAAAATTTAATAGTGATTACAAGATTACAGAAAAGGCCAACAAAGAGCGGTCATCGCCGATTTGATGCGATGGTGGACGTTACGACTCGTGGAAAGACACAGAGCCAAAATTCCAGTCGATTGGAGCCATTGGTGTAACGGCCAAGGCCTAGAACATGTAGTGATAGGTCGGTATAGAAGATCGTTGACATCAATATAAAAAGGCAAAAAGAAAAGAGTGAGACGGTGATGTGCATGGGAAGATTGTTTAATGACGACATGCTACACAGGGTCGTTTGTAGATCAGCCGACTTGGATGTTGACGAAAAATGGGGGGAGAGGCCATTACGACGGTGGTTTCGACGTCTCATTGCACGACAAGGGGCGCAGTTGTAGCTCGTGGTGGGATTTGAACAAGGAAGGGTGCAGGACAAGGTTGATTGGCTGGCCACAATATTTTCCAGTGTGTGCCCAACCCACGAGAGGGTTGCGACAACAATACTTGGCAGCATGGGCGAGAAGGGCGAGAGCCAGAGTGTTCGAAAGGACGGCGCGTTCTTTTGAGAAAACTCGACACAGAGACTACAAGGTTGGCAAAAGCTCTAGTTTGCTGTTGGCTTCGTTCGTCTTGGCAATGCACCGAGTCAACATTTCGCCTTTGCCTTTTGCGGCCCGCAAGTCCTGGGGCTTTGCGTGAACGTGTAGCTTATTAACCCTTGTACAAAGGATTTTTCTTGCATTTTCCTGATTCTGGCTGTGGCCGATCGACTCTCTTGTCGACTCTTTTGCGCGTGCCCTTCCTTGGGTAGCGGAACCGGAGCGAAACCCCAGGGGGGTGCAAATGAACAGGGTCTCTTTTCCCTACTCAATCATGTCAGTTTGTCAATCAAATAAGCCCCTCACCTCGGCCAGTACTTCTGACATCCTCCTGTCAGATATGCAAAGAAAAGGGTGCATAGCATAGGGTGCATAGCATAGGGTGCGTAGCAGAGGGTGGACGACGAGCATAATGATACGACATTCTCTGTCGTTGGTAAGTGGTGCGACGCTGAGGAGAGGGGACCGAGATCGTCTGACCGATATTGGTACAGGATAGATATGTCGTGAGTGATTTCCGTGCAAGCGGATGAGTGAATATGTGTTGTATTATCTAAGGGTTTGGATGGTATGCAGGCAGGGCGGTGGGGGAAACGATAGTAGGGTAACGAGGCAGAGAGGGTGGCATCATTCGAGGTTTGTTGTCTTTGCATAAACCGGGACTGGATGGGTGGACATGGACATGCATAACTCCGTATGGCAGATGGCAGATGGCAATATTTTATGTTTTGTGCACAATCATTAATTATTCGTACCGCTTTGCGACTCAGTGAATGTTCATAACATTTGTCTACAGAGTAAAATACCCATTATCCTACTTGTGCTATTCATTGGGCATAAGGAGTATTAAGGGAAGGTGGGGTGCAATGTGCTCATGTCTTGTTCGCTCTTGCAAGTTGGGTTGTGTGTGTAGTATGTTGCGGCAATGTGTAGTATGTGTGGCAAGCGCGCAAATCGACAGTGCCTTCCTCTTCCCAAGTAAATTACACGCATTGGACGGCGGACTTGTCATATTTGCAGACCACGGCATCTGAAAGAGACTACAAAACTGCCACCCCCATTCTCTAGAAACAATGACCAACAAAAACCTCGGCCGTTTTTTTTCTCTCCCTTGTGCAGTGCACCGGTCGTCGATCTGCAACGTAAAATCCTGGAAAAAGCACTGAGGCTAGTCTGGGGCCAGGTCGAGAAACGAGTGGGCGAGATCAACAGAAGCAACTTGTCCCTGAAGAAAAAAGAGCCCGAATGAAAGGATGAACGCGCACACTCAGATGCATCCCACTCCTCATCCCCAGAACACGAGAATGGAACGGAGACCAAGCTGACCTTGAGCAGAACATACTAAGGGAAGCTCTCGATGTCTCGAAACCTCATAAACGGTTGTCTACTGCCCACCACTCTAGTGGGGGGGAAGCCAAGTCGACTCCGGCGACGTAGCATTTTACCTTTCCCTCGCTGCATCACCGTCGAATGCTCTCCCCCATCCTGCCATCCTCTTTCCCCTCCCCTTCCACCAAGCCAATCTGATCCACAAGGGGACCAAAATAAACCCGCCGTCGTCGAACTTGTCCCAGTCTGCTGAACTGAATCCCATCTTGGATTTCCATGTCTTCATACCAATCAAATCGTCGAATTCTAAAACGTGTTCCTGACGACTGCTCTGCTTGGCCCGTGTGTTTTGCCGAAGGAGTCGTCCCTGGGCCTCCGGTCTGGTGGGTTTTCGAGAAGATCTCAGATGAACCATTTTCGCATGCATTGGCGTGTTAGTTTTCGAGCCCTCTTCTCAAACCCGCCACTGATTTCTCAAGGTGGAAATGTGTCGTGTGCTCTTTTACTCCATCTAGCGCGGTTTCCTTCGCCAATATCAACACAAGTGTCTTGGGCGTGGAAGAAATGCCCTCACCTCGCCATGCCACGATTCGACGTCATAGCCACTCTCCCAACCTGTCTGGCATGTCGGGAGTACCTGGCCGAAAAGAGGCACAATGCCAATTGGCTTTTGCGTCAATGATGTGACATGGTAATCGCCACTTTGAACAAACCGTGGATGACTGCTCGATGGCACGCCTCTCTTCTTCCCCCCCCAATGCTCAAGTCCAAGTGGGCTTTTCCGCATGGATGCTAATTCACTCGCCGGCATACCGCTTCGCTTTCTGCTTCTCTTCCCGAGTCTCTTCGCGCCGTAAGCATGCTAGTCAATGCGACTGGTCTCCTTTTTTAAATTGTTGGTGGGAAACAAAGTCCCCCCCCCCCGCCTGCTCGTGCAAGTACGGAGTACTAGGCGGAGTAGGCATAGCCATTGCCCAGAATTGGATAGGACCGGCCTTGACACTTATGGTATTTTGATTTTTAGTCTACATTTTATGTCGAGATACAAATATATTGACCTCGAGCACTCCCCCATTCCCTTTCCTCCTCCTCCTCTTCTTCTCTTCACCATGCTCATCTCTCTCTCCGTTCTTACGGCCTGTCATAGGCTCTTCTTCTCTTGAACCCCATCCCGTCAACCGCTAATCTCTCTTCTCTTCTCTTCCTCCTCGCCAACCCGTCTTACAAAATCCTCCACCGGGTTTTCCTCCTCTCCTTGATCTTCTCTAAGACAGGAGTCTCACCTCATTCTCGACAGCCTCTCCTTTACCACTTACTCATCTCGCCTGCGCCCCCAATGACATAATTGTAGTCATGCCTCTTCACCAATATGACTATATTTTGGCCATCGGTACCATCTTTGCCTTCCTTGATGCTTGGAACATTGGTAAGTCTCGTGCAGACCCAGCTATTCGAGTCTTCCAATGCTCTTATTTCTCTCTATACCAACGACTAACAACTTTTCCTGCAGGTGCCAACGATGTTGCCAACTCGTGGGCCAACTCGGTGGCTTCGCGCTCCGTGACCTACGTCCAAGCCATGGTCATCGCCTCCGTCATGGAATTCGCCGGTGCGACGGCCGTCGGCTCCCGCGTCTCGGACACCATCCGGACCAAGATTGTCGATACCAACCTATACAAGGACGACCCGGCCATTCTCATGTTGGGCATGGTTTGTGCCGTCGTCGGTTCATCTTGCTTCCTGACTTTCGCCACCAAGATTGGTCTTCCCATCTCCACAACGCACTCTATTCTCGGTGGTGTGCTAGGTATGGGCATCGCCACCGTCGGCGTAAAGGGAATTCTATGGATCGGTAAGGGTGATGGTACTGCCGTAATCACCGGTGGTATCATCCAGGTCTTCATGGCCTGGATTATTGCACCTCTTCTTGCTGGAATCATCTCCGCCATCCTATTCGTTATTACAAAGTATGCTGTTCTCGTTCGCAACGACCCCGTCATGCGAGGTCTCCTCTGGGTCCCCGTTTTCTCTGGCATCACCGCCATGCTCATCACCATGCTTCTCGTGTGGAAGGGCGGCTCCTACACCGTTGTCATCAGTGACAACGCTATCCCTGCCGTTATTGTTGGAGTGGGTGTCGTTTTTGGTATCGTCGTTGCTCTCACCCTCGTTCCTTGGGCCTATCGGTTCCTCGTCAAGGGCGACTGGGAACTACGGTGGTACGACCTTGTCAGGGGCCCCTTCCTCCTCAAGCGCGGCGAAGTCCCCCCCATGCCCAGGTCGTACCGCGGTGTGCTCTACCAACTGAAAAAGAAGCAAGCCGAAGCCGCTGCTACGTCTCCTGATTCCGATGATGGCACCGTTCAGGCTGCTACCCCCAAGGCACAGGATGTGAACGGAGCTGAGAAGTGTATCCTCGTCGACTCTACTGAGGCAGCTGACGAAGAGGAAATTGAGGGCCCCCCCCCACGAAAGTCGCTTGTTGGACCGAAACCCGAGGGTCTTCCATGGTACAACAAGGCTATGCTTCTCTGGTACATCAAATTTGTTCTGTTCCATGGAATTGATCAAGATGTTGTTGGTTCCCAGAGCGAGAAGAGCGCACTCGCCGGCGACGTCGCGGAAATGCACGCTCGTGCCCGCCGCTTCAACCCCAAGGCCGAGTATCTCTTCATTGTCCCGCAAGTCATCACAAATGCTGCCGCCTCTTTCACACATGGTGCCAACGACGTTTCCAAGTAAGTCACAACCCCCTCTTGTCAAACTCACCCCTTACTCCTCAACACAAGAAAGACAACGTCTCTAACATTTCTCGTCTTAGTGCTATTGGTCCCTACAGCGCCGTCTTCGAAATCTGGAAGGATGGACGTATCGCAGAGGACGGAAAATCCGAAACGCCTCTATGGATTCTCTTCTTTGGAGGTGGTGCCATCGTCATCGGTCTCTGGACATTCGGCTACAACGTCATGCGAAACCTAGGCAACCGCCTCACTCTCCAAACGCCCACCCGTGGCTTCACAATCTCGCTGGGCTCGGCAGCCACGATCATCCTCGCCACGCGCCTAAAGCTTCCCGTGTCGACCACGCAGTGCATCACGGGCGCAACGGTCGGCGTTGGCCTGTGCAACGGCGAGTGGAGGGCCGTGAACTGGAGAATGGTGGCTTGGATTTACGGCGGTTGGTTCGTTACGCTCCCCGCTACGGGAATTATTTCAGGTTGTATCATGGGATTGATTATCAATGCCCCCAGGTGGGGAATGGGTTCGGCGGCGTAAAACTTTTGGGATATGATTTTATGTCTTAGACGGAGTCGGGATATAAATATTTGGGCGTGGTGAATGAATGACAAAAAAGTATTTTACTTGCATCACTTTATACATGCTAGATCGGTTGATGCTCTTGCATGGCTAGTGTAACCAGGGCCGTATCTAAACGTCTTCCCCCTTCGGTCTTCAGGACACAATTTTTTAGGATGTCAACACGTCAACCTTACTCTACAATCAACAGGTATTGGGCAGGCTATGGAGTGTGCATAGCGGGTACCAAGAGCAAGCTTAATCACATAAAAAGGCAAAAAGGGGCTAGTAAAGAGGAACATTTTGTTCATCAAAAAAAGGAAAACTCCATTTCGCCAAGTTCATAGGCCGATACAATCATACAAGAGAGCTGACATGGTGTCGAAATGGTTGAGGTATATATATACAGAGAAGGTAAATAAAATATAAACATGTGTGTAGAAAGTAAATGCTTCCTAGGGAAGCATATGACGCGAAGCCATGCGAGCAAAGTGTGTTTTGACTCGATGTTCCGTTTCCAAGGCCATACAATGGCTTACAATGTCGGGACTATCCAGTTCTCTATAAAAAGAGGCGTTTAGGCGCGGAGAGCGCGGCGGGCGGCGCGGCGGGCAGCACGGCGAGCGCGGCGGCGAGCGCAGTCGGTGGTGGGAGTGGTAGTGGGAGTGGTAGCAGGGGCCTCAACGGTGGGCTCAGCAACCTGAGAAGTGGGCGAGGACTCGACGGGAGAGCTGGTGGGGGTAGGCGAGGAAACCTGGGTCTCAGGCTGGGACTGGCTACCGCCATTGCCGCTGAAGGTGGCAAGAGCAGGACCGGGAATGGGATAGCTGGTCAACTGGCTGTAGATGTTGAAGAGGATACCGGCGTCGGTGGGGGTGTAGAGCTCGGTGGCCTTGACACCGGCGGGGAGGTCGCTGCCAGAACCGGTGACCTCGATGTTGATGCACTGGGGGTAGCTCTGGGCGCCGTTGGCCTGGCCTGCGGAGTGGAGGGCGATGATCTCGTGGCGGAGGACGTAGTTGCCGGGCTTGAGCGAGGCGGGGATCTTGATGTCCCAGCTCAAGGTGTCGAGCATCTCGTCGGCAGCCCAGCGACCGGGGACGGAGGATCCGTCAATGAGACCCTTCTCGGCAATCTTGAAGAACTCGAGGCCGGTCTTCTCGACGGTGTCGCAGCCCGAGCTGCCGCACGAGGCGAGGTAGTCGATGACGGGACCGTGGTGGCTCTCGGGCCAGGTGTTCCACTCGACGGTGACGGTGTCACCGGCGGCGACGCTGAGCGAGAGAGCGGCGTTCTGGGCGTTGCGGTGGCACACAATGTCGCCAGACGTGTAAGCGTCGGGAGCGACGAAACCCAAGTCGGTGGCCGTGGTGGCCCAGCCGATGACCTGAGGGGGGTTGGGGTTGTAGGGGAAGTTGGTCACATCGTAACCCTGCTGGAAAGCACCGCCGTTGACGCGGGCACCGGTGACGAAGCCGTGGGCCGAGACCGCGGCGGCGCCGGCGAGGGCGGTGAGGATAGCGTTGTTGAGGAAGGAAGACATTGTAATAATTGGTATTTTTGAGAGAAATGAACCTTGGTAAAAAGGGGTTGAAAAAGATGAGCAAAGCTTGGGCTGTTCCGGGTGTGAAAGAATGATGGCTGGCTGGCAGCTGTTGAAATTTTTTTGTTCAGAGACCGACTTGCGGATAGACTTTTTTGGAAAAAGAAGGATGCGTGAAGAGAATGTAGTTGGAAAGAATGAAAGATGCCGAAGAAAGAATGTAAGTTGGATAGCCCGAAGCTTGATGGAGAGGAAAGAAAAGAAGACGGGTCGAAAGAGGGCGAGGACAGTTAGTGTTTATATATGTGAGTGTGTCGGGTCCCCTAATATCCAGATGAAATATCGAGATGACGGGATCTGCTCATCTTGGCCCCCCTCCCCCCCTCCCAGGGTTGGCTCGTGCCAAGCGCCGCGCGACTTCTCGGCAGCCAGTACCCCTTGTCTCTCATCCTTGGACAACAAAGGACGTTGACTGGTGGTTGATTTCAGGATGTGAAGCGCCGGGGTGGGAGGGGCTTCTCTCGACCGGGGTGTTGCAGTAGGTGGAGATGCCAGGGGCCAGGCCATTTCTGCGGAAGATGGATCTCCTCCCATGCGGCGGCGGTTGCATCACCTCCGCCCGTTAATGAAAGGAGGTTTGATGGAGGAGGAGCGGAGAGTGGAGACTGTGAATCCAGGGGCGCGCGGTGGACGAGAAAATGAGGCGAGGGGGATGGTGATGGGTGCCAGGGGTTGTGCTGGTTTCTTCATCTTCTTTGAGCCAGGAACCGTGAAGACGAGGTCCATCGTTTTTCGAAGACGGGAAGAAAAACTCTGTTGTGGTTCGCGTCATCTTGTTGGTTCTATCAGGGTAGAAGAGAATGGGCCAGCTCACATTCCCACCTGTTTCATGTCTACGCGCGCTCAGCCATGTCATGGGCAAACATAGGATCGACTACTGTTTGACGCCTACGCAGTACGGAAAAATATGTGGCCAGGCCACCCAACCTGGCCAGCCAGGGCACACACGTCGGCGGGCGGCCCGTCAATCCCATCTCGCTGCAAGGGGGGGGGATCATGAGATTCAAGGGCTGCCTAGGGCGAAAAACCATGCTTTCCCCCACTCCTTACAATTGCAAAGAATCTGGAAATCGTAGCCGAGCGGTCTGCAAAGACGATGCATTCAGGCAACAAAACTATTACAATACTCCGTAGAGAAGCACTTCAGATTAGAATGTCTTTAGTCCTCGAGAACCGCAGAGGTCTAAAGCTTGGATCGCCTACGCCACGCAATACCGACAACGAGCCGCTTTGCCTTGTGCCCCTTAATCCGGGGATGCGGAGAATAATTTATGCCATTGGGGGGGGGGGGGGGGGTTGGATTAATTCTTTATGAAGGTGGCATTGAAGATATTAATTTATGCTTGAAGATCCGTGGAATCTTTGCTGTCCATCCCGAAGATCACTGGAAAAGGCAATCGAGTCCGCTCGTCCTTTGCACAATACATGTGCTCCGTAAAAGAATGGGTAGTAAAGATGCAGAACAAGCAAGCGGACAAAGCCCGTCCGAGGAGTTTACTCGACTTCTCTTGGCGAGTCCTCTTCTCTTCACTGAGCATGGCCAGGCCAGGCCAGGCCAGCCACCTTTGCACCTGTCAGGGTCTCTCAGTGGAGAGGTGGACGCACCAATCTCATGTATTTCACATTGGGCGTGTTTTGTTTTTATGAAGCCTTTTTTTTTTTTTTTTCATCGTGATGAGATTTCAGTGAGAGTGGTGAGAAAGTGGGCGCTCAGTGCCAGGGGTCTCGACGGAATAATCCAGAAGCACGCTTATTATTACTCCGTACTACTTGTAAACTAGTTTACAGTCTCCAAGTTGCCGCTTAGTTAGTTTTAATGAGATTGAAATTCCAGGCTCGCCGGCATTCCCACCAAAGCTGTTAACGCGTTTCAAGAAACAGGGGTCTCGATTGGGTGCCCCTCTCACTCCCTATGACCCCCCCCCTTGCCCCCCCCCCAATCCGCCCCGTAACCTGGTAATACAGCCAGTAATACATTGAAAAAGGTAAGAAAAGTCCACTAATCAAGCGACTGGGTTGTGCTCCTTCCTTGTCCCCAGCGTCTTGTCCTGTCCCAGTGGGCTGGACGCCACCGTCTCATTACTAGCAGTTTAGTCAGTGAGTAAGCGAGGACAGGACAAAGCTTGTCCCTAAACTACTTTCGCATGTGCTCCATTTTCTACTTGGCTGGTTTCATGTTGATATTGCAGGCTGATGCGTGAACACAGGAAGGGGAAAAAAAGGAAATTGGCGACAAAATCCCACACATGCTGGATAACTGTCATTATATGGTTTCCTTGTTATGTTGTGATGCGTTCTCTCCTTGTTGCAGAGTCTAACTGGTGGACTCGTCAAGGGATGTGCTCTACAGCTGCATCGTACGGGCTTGCACTGGTGGCACGAGGCCCCTCCAATCCTTTTGAGATTGTCGCAAGGGAACGCGGGGAGAGAGCAGACCAGCCAATCATTGCCGTATGACCCGTGATTTCAATGTCGGCTGTGTCCTGGTCTGATTACAAGGCCGCAATGATCGCCCTTTTCCCCTTATGAATCGATGCTAATGATTGACGGAACATTGACAGAGTTGCATCTAAAAGAAACCTCTCTGTCTGTCCAACCCTCTCAATCCCGTGCTTTGCATTGTTGCATTTGGCCTGTGGATCGTACCGGGCGATCACCACATGATGGTGGCATCCTTCGTCTTTTGCTTGGTAGTATTGCCATAGAAGAGTATGCTATTGGCAGCCAGAATGCTCCTTAGCCCCTTACTACAAAGCAACAAGATTAGTCAGAGGTTTAAGGCTGGCCAGGCCCTGTCGTAGAGAAAAAAGCAATCCTATTACACAACATCAACACTATTTGGATGTTAAGTCTAGCGTTGAGGGATATATTTGCTATGAAGTCTCTTACAAGCCACGAATTCGCTTACCCAGATGAAATCATCTCCCAACGAGTCAATATCGCGGGTCCTCTCCCTGAAAAGTGGAAGGATGCTTGAAAGGAGCAATATGCCAGATCCTTTGACAGCAGTGAACACCGGGCCGAACCCGGATCAGGGTCTTTGGCTGTCTCTTGAAGATGCCGTTGCAGGGGGTATTTGGACATACCGTGAGAGATTAGACGAAGAAAAAGCCTTGGTAAATTTGCTACGGAAGATGTTGACGTTTCGACCAGAAGATCGTATCACAATAAAGTCCTTGCCTCCGAATGGGTGTCCAACTGGATTCTACCTGAGTTTCAGGGGGGTCAGGATTTACTCCGTAAACTACTCCGTAAATTATTAGTTTAGATAGCATGTCAGTGGAATCGGCAACTAGTTTAGTTTAGAATGGCACTACGGAGTAGACCAGCAACTCTGTTCTAAACTAGATTGAACAAGATCTCAATGTGTTAGATGCCGACTAGCAAACACCCATTTCGTCAGGGTCAGACAAGACATGCCCGACAGGGACTAAACTACGTGTACGTACAGGGTACAGGGCCAGAAGGATAAAGGAAGTAATGTACTAAACCGAATTCGCCTGGCGATTCTGGATATTGCCGCCTGGTGCCCAAAGGATTTTCCTCCTTTTCTCTGCGCGGTCCACCTCGTGCTCGGCTCGTGGCCGGTGGAACCCTCTCCCCCCTGTTCCCGACAGTTCTTATTAGTCTGTAATCCTGAAGCGTTGGCGTGGGAGCCGGCGCGTTGCTTAATCCCACTTCCAAAGAGAAAAAAAAGGAAGGAAAAAAAAAAAAGGTATTAGGGGTCATTATGGAAAAGGCAAGACTAATATCGGCTTCAAAGCTGCTTCGGGTCAAGCTTGGCGAGGAGGGTGAAGACAAGGGTTCCTCGTCAACCAATCTGCACTCGAATACGGAGTACTGATACTCCGTATCCGTACAAGTATTTAGTCTTGATTGTTGGCTAATCAGTATTGAGTCGCATCAGGTCTACGGAGTACTCCGTACGCAATCGAGGAAGCTGGAAGGGTGGGGGAGCTACTGTGTCGGGTTGTCCTCCTGATACCACTCCTTTCTGGCCCCTTCGAATCTCGAAAAAAAAGAGATCCCATGCATCATTTAGCGCCCTTGGCAAAAGCAGGAGGCAGCAAGCATTTCCATTCTCTACCCTTTTATCCAATTCTTGTCCAATCTCTTACCCCAGCTGCTGACAGACCCTCAATCCAGCCATTCATTTCACCAGCCCCTTAAGCGCCTTCCCCTCTGCACGCGCCCTTCTTTCATTCCTTCAAGTTAAACAATGTCTTTCCTCGACACGATGGTCCCGAAACCGTCAGCAATCTCGGCAAGAGCCACTCGCTTGAGAGTTGCAGCATCCGCCCCCGGGATGTCGCGAGTGGCAATTGCGTCCTCTACCACCACCACGTCGTATCCTAGTTCCGAGGCATGGCGAGCCGTTGTCGAGATACAGATGTGTGCCTTTGAAAAGGAGATTGCGTCAGCGGAGGAAGTTCCGATGGGATGTTTGAGGCTGGCGTAACAAAGGGGGGTTAGGGGGGGTTCCTCCTGCCTCGTTTTCTTCTCTTGCTCGACCAGCCAAATACTCTCTTCTTTTCACCCTTTGTCCCATACATTCCTCCTTTTTTAAGACGCTTCCAAACGGAATACGATCAAAAATGAGGCAAGGATGCAGCCACGATTCCCTCAAGGCTTGCATTGCATATAATATACATGTGCAAATGGAGTTGACAATATAGGAAACAGGAAAAATCGAACTTACCATGTATCCGACCAACACAACCTGCTTCGTCCCCTTAGCCTCCAAATGCGCCCCTAAATCTGTCTTTGCAAAAGCCGAAGGGAAAGTCTTCTTGACAATCTTCTCGCCCTCATGCGGAGCATACTCAGCAAACTCGTCAGCCAAAGCCGTTCCAGGCGTGAACACGGGGGCGCCCTCGGGAGTGACGTGCACCACGTGCACAACATCGCCGCCGGCCTCGCGGTACTGGGTCAAGATCTCGAGAATGAGCTTCCGCGACTCCTCGATCTGCGAAAGCTTGAGTTTGCCGTTGACATACTCGTTCTGCGCGTCGACGATGATGAGCGTGCTCGTGGGCACTGAGACCTTGGATGGCGGGGCGCCGATGATTTGGCGGAAGGAGAGGGCCGCCATTTTATTGTCTTGTGGTAAGTAAGGGTAAGTTGAAATGAAGTTAAGACACTCCTATACTTTTGTTGCAAGTGATGGCGGAATCAGATGCTATTATGATCCAGCGCAAGGTATGATGTTATAGGAAAAGGTATGAAACTACCAAAAGCCGTGGCAAAGAATGAGGGGAAGAGGCTGGGTTTATAACCCATTGAAAAATACTCTTAACCATCCGAAATCATAACCTCGTTCCTCGTTCCGACGGCCCTCGGATTTTCCCCCCTTCATCTATCCACAGATTGTCAGTTACGCCCTTCACAAGTCCATGCGTCCTCCCCCCGCACTCAAACGTCAATTAAACCCAATTGACCAAACTATTCGAAAGCTCGACGAGCTCAGTGCGGGGTTGCGGAACCGAACCAAAAGCTTCCCTTGGCTTTGTCTTGAAGGTGGCAAGTGGGTACAAGGGAGGGCGGCACATGTTGCGTTTGAGATTATTCTCCCTTCCCGGAATAGCATTATGTGGTTCCGCTCTTCCTGCCATCCTACTGGAATCCTGCCAAAAGAAAAAAGGACCTCTTGCCAAAGCCAACAGGTGGCATCAGATGGAAGACGAAAGACGAAACGAAAAGAATAAATTTGAGGTAAAAAAAGGGTAACATTCGCACCGTAGACTCTCCCAAACTCTTATAACAACGATGCCGCAGACTGCACCACTGAGTCCCAACAAGGCCAATTGCCCGAGGCTAGCCAGGCGTATTATATGTGTTGTGCAATACTAAATTTTCGGCATCATTGTCTTTACCTTTGAACAGTAACTGGCCGTGTGCCAGTATTCACGGCAGAAGTATTTAGCAAGTCAATTCCACTGCATATATTTGCGAACATTGATATTAGATACAAAATAGGTTGCATGATAGACATGGTTCAAACAAGTTTCTGAGCCCAGGCTGTCATCGAGTCTTGCAATGAATACAATACATAGAAACTGTTCGTAATTCCTATCAGGAAAGAGGCATTCTGGCTTCCAGAATGCTTATATATATGATATCGGATTCGCCGGCTTTGGGAATAACCTCGAGCGTTCTATCATATCCACATAGCCTGACCTCATCTAGCTCAACATTCCATCGTCTAACCACAGTCCCAGCACTGCGATCAGCGTCTTCAGATGTCAAGTCCATGAAAATGTGCACAAGTGTCCATTTGCAATGCTAACCATTACCGCTGCTTACATGTGAAGAAAAGTTCGAGGTGGCCATGACAGGTAGCCAATAACATCGCCCACGACGAGAGAGTAGATCCTAGATTGTGTAGTCCCAGAAAGAACGAGGTGTGTCATGGGACACCCTCTTATGAAGATATACAAAATGAAGAGAAGAGATACATATGAAAAAGTCGTTAAGCTGCGTAGCAATCGTGTCTCTTGAGAATTCCATTCCAAGCACAAACCCCATAAGCCCTAAAGCCTCTCGCGTCAATACCCAGTTTGTTCCGGGTTAGACACTCCGTAAATATTGCGGTCCAGCAACAGTTCCGTCAGTCCCTGGCGAATTGCTGGGAGCCGTACTGAACTGGCCCAGTGGAAGATTTGCCAGATGAGACTATACAGCAAAACCACTGCATCCATCTTTCCCCAGCGATATAGTCCAATGAGTTTCATTTTAAAGACATCATCTAGTTCCCCGTCACAAGCCTCTCGGTACCAGCACACATAGACCCTGGCTTCTGTTCTGGTCGCCGTGATGCTGAAAATGTATTTGGGGATGGCATTAAAGGCAGCACGGGCCATTTCACCACCCAACTTTTCTAAGCGGTAGCGCAGGGTATGGACAAGTCGCAGAGACGCAGCGGATGCGCCAAGGCACGTGTTGGTGGCCGCAGTGTGCGGATCGGAGGTAGCAGTCACATCGTCAGCACGAGTGAAATCGACGACGAGAAAAGGATAGACCATTTCGAGCGGGTTGGCGAATGGCCCGTCGTAAAGAGAAAGCCATCTTGTCAACCGTTCCAAGGGCGGTAGAAAACCTTTTGAGTAACCATACAATACGTCTGGTACGGGCAGCGAAATGCGGTTGGGACATGTCGGCACAAGAGGAAGTAGCCCTTGGTTCATCTGGAGCCGGAAGTGGGCGAGTATCTGGGGACCCAAGGATATTGGGGGGAGAAGACAGTTAAGAAAAAAGCTCTCGGCTTCTCCTTCAGATAGGTCGGCATTTCCTAGACCCAAACTGGTCATACCATCTGCCAAGCGCTTCTTATTTTCGGCGGATAGTAGCGGTGGCTCTGACGAACCAAAAAGCTGAATCAGAGCGGATTTCGAGGGTTGCTGTTCGATATTCCAGGCGGCAGGCAGCAAGTGCACTGCGTTTCCCTCAAGGTGGGTTCGGCGGTACTCGGGATTAGCAAGGAGACTACGCTCGGAGCATCGTCCAGAAGAACCTTCCGAAACGGTATCGGAGTCGGGCTCGTCCCCCATACTCTTGCTCGACACGGAGGGTCCTAGAGGCGAGGCAGATCGTGGGGGAGTTGGTACCGAAGTCCTGCCGTGTAAGTGGGCGTTGTTCGTGGCCATTTGTGGTGCGTCAGGATTGCCTTCAACAGTATTAATCCAAGTTAGGATGCGACACCATCGACTTGCTTCTAGATTGTCCTCTGACCAGTCTCGAGGTACAGACTGTGAGTTGACACTATCAGGAGTTTCGGAAATCTTGCCAAACTCTGTCTTCTGTGGTGTAGTGATTGGATCGCCCAAGGAGCAGACCTCAGACGTCTGTATGAGGTTGAAAAAGAAAAGCGTAATTGTTAGCAAAAATCCCACACTCTGTCTGATAAACAAATCAAGCGTGCGAGACGAGGTGAGGGGGGGAGGAGAGACATGAGTTATGCGCCAGAGGACAAAGGACCACAATGCACCCGACAGTGATGAATGAAGTAGCGGTCTGGTATGCTAAGCAGCTAACCGTCCATGTGGCGGCAGCTGAGCAGAATGGGTTGTCATACCTGTACTACGTCAAGGGCCGTGATTTCTTTGCGAGCCTTTTTTTCAGGAGCGTGATCTCGAGTCTTCATGTCTGCCTGCCGTTTCCTCGATGTCGAGGGAATCGCGGGACTGGAAAATAAGACGCCTTTTTGCAATAGCGTTAGCAATGTAGGGGGAAAGATACAAGAAGATGCGCATTTGCTATCCCAAACCGCTTTCGAGGCGTTTTGCGGATTGGATCAGCATACCATTGGGAATGGCGTCGTCATACCTAGGTCTGCAGTAATAGTATCAGGTGTACTGAGGCTGCACGCCCCCAATGGCTCAGTCGTCTTGAACAAGCAATAATCCGTATGGTATTCCAGCTTGAGCAACATCCCAGGATGTTGTTCTCCGAGCACCATAGCGAACGAGAAGAAGCAAGGCCAATCCCGTGGTGAGTAACAGCGCCTTGCGGAAAGGCGGCGGTTGAAACTACAGGTGCGTCATCGAGAACAGACAACAGACAGGGGTGCGTGCGAAAAGAATCAGGCAAACGAAAGACGAGAGGCGGCGAAAGCTGAGAGCGGGTGGAATAGATCGGACTGGATGGGCGGCGGAGATGGGGCGGAATGAGGCTGAAGTAAACGATGCAGAGAGGAAGTGCCAGCAAAGTTAAAATCTTCAGCCACCGGTTTGTAGTATCTAGTTTAGAATGAGGTGGTAACGAAAAGTGGCGGAAGCAAAAAGAGATGAAAACAGGGCACAGGACGCAGGACGCTATGCTATCCAAGATGGGGGGCTCAAAGTGCCAAAGTGCGAAAAAAATGAGTGACGATGAATCGAAGGAAATAAACGAGAAGGAGCGGAATTCGAGAGACAGGCAAAGGTAAAGGTGAGCAAAGGGCGGAAGATTGAGAAAGAAAAGAAAAAAAGGATGGGAAGGGGGTAAAAGAAGAAAGAAGCCAATACTCAAGATAATACCTACACTTATCCCCTGCCCATGTCGTTGGTTGACATATTAATACGGAGTACGGAGTACGGAGTATTGGGAAGGCACCACTGGACTGGCAGCATCTGTGGAGCAAGCGAGGCGAACGGCGTCTATGGATGGGAAGGTTCAATGGCAATCTACAGGCAATTGCCCATTCTGGAAGGCAAAAATGCCCGTGCAGGTCATGCCACTTGGAAACTAGGTTTTGGGCTCTTGCCTCCCTTGACCACTTTCTCTTCGTACCCAGTAATACGGACTACGCTTGTGATTATGGGCTCTTAATTTTTTAGGCCCAACTCGGTCAATTACCCCCCCCCCCCCGCCTCTCCCCGTGATTATTACACTCCCCTACATTTTAAAGAGCTCTAATAATATGCACCCCCCCTCCTGTCCCTAGCTAGAACAAACGCTGGAACATCTAAACTAAACTAAACTATTATCTCATTTGTTGGTCTGATCTGATTTATCTGGTTTAGCTAGGCCTTACGGTGAATATTACTTCGTTGGCTGTTTTTTTTTTCTTTGGCGGTGGCAATAACAAGGTCGTGTCCAGGGATGGAGTAAAGTTGGCACCACATGTAGCTGTAAATATTAGAATTGAGTACTCCGTATTCCGTAGGTCAATGTAAGTCATTATTCAATATGTCTGTCCATCCCGGCCAGCCGGCGGCTCAGCACTCCCAAAGGTGGTCACCCAGCGCTGGCTGGCCAGGCCAACATGCACTTCCCCGAATAGATGCTTGTTCCTCTAAAAATCGTTGACTTTCTTCTATTCCTCGTCCGATATTTGGTTTTTGCCTGGCCACGGAAACCCCGACTGTGTCTTTCCCCCCTTTCTTCGGTCCCCTCCGTACGGAGTAGACATGGAAAAACATGGCAGGCAATAGAGCACAGATCCTATTGGGCCTCTTAGCTCTGTAAGCTAATGCCACTTTGGATGGGACCGACCTCATGCAGCTTCGTACGATGGAGGGTCAATGGGATTGGGGAGATTCTGGCGCGACTAGGGGTCCCTAGTACTAGTAAATTAGCGCTACCCAATAGAGACAGCCACCACCTTGATTGCGGTCTAGTTCATGCATGCTCCAACGGGAGTGCTCCATCGAAATTGAATACTGTCCCGCACAATCCTTCTTGCTAATAAATTGTGACAAGCGACGCTGATTATTAATTAAAAGACTTCTAGGCGTTTTCTCGACACGTACGGGGTTAAAGGGAGTGAGACTCGATACTTAGCCTGTGTCACCAACAGATAGGAGTTAAATACCAAGAAAAGAACGACAGAAAGGTCAGATGATCTGCAACATGCTGAATTTTAGTATGGAGAAGTAGTGAATAAATAATTTTGAAAATGAGATCGCCAAAATTATACGGGCAAACGAGCAATAGAAGAGACTCATGAGAATCAGGGGGGAAAAAAGGAACCCAAAAAATTTCAGTGACGACCAAGCCAGGGCTCGAACCTGGAACCTTTGCCAGCTTGGAATATTGTAAACCGGAAAGCAATGCGCTACCATTGCGCCACTTGGCCGCTCAGTCGAAAACGTGATACTAGAGTGTTCACTACTCTGACCTATAAAGCCTTTCGCTGTAGGACCCTGGTTGCCCACTATTTTTACTGAGTTGAGGCTCTAACGCGAAAAAATTTAGGGCTATTGTCACCGTTTTTAGGCAGTCAGGCGTTCTGTTGATCGGTCAAGTTCCAGTTCGGCCTCTCCGTGATTCGATCATGCGTTGTAAATCACCTGCTAGGACCTCTCGCATTTTTTTTCTTAATTTTTTTTCCCATTCGCAGAACCACTTCCCGGAACAAAAGGTTCGCCGATCGGCGCTGTAGATCATCCATCTTGTTCTATTTTAATACCCTCTCCCAATCAAAAAGCTCCGTCACGAATCTCATCCCCAGTTTTCATGATATCCCCCACTGGCGATGCGATTGTGTCTCTCAATCTTGGTAAAAAAATCCTGACCCTCTTCGTAAAAATTTCCCCTCCCACGACCCTGCCACACTTTTCCTTGCCGGCACAATCGCGAGGATAAAAAAAGGGGCATGTTGTCGATTAGCATGCTTCGGCCTCGATCTGTGCCCGCCACCGACGACAAAAGATCACGCCAGATAATAACTCGTGCGTGCCCAGCCCGCGCGTGGTGTGCAAGGAATCCACAGTGTCGGTTCGCTTAATGCTGTCAGTTGGAATATTAAGCCGCGTGCCGTTATCTGTGCTTCCCCGAAAGGGCAAAGGATCGCCAGTCGTCACCCCCCACAGTCGATTTGTAATGGGGCATTGAGGCCAATACTCCGTATTTACGGAGTACGGATTCGAAGAATACAGAGCCTAGAGTGTTCTGGGAAAGCTAATACCCATGTTGGTAAAAAAGAACATTGGAAGCGGACATAGGCCTCCTGCTCCTGCGATCCGACGAACCTTGTTGGTGTCGATCGTTTCCAGAAACAGACTATTTCCCTAATGAGGTTGTCTTCGTTCGATATTCCAACCCTTCCAGATTAGTCTGTTGCACATTCGGTCTAGTATTAGCTGGTTTTTTTTGGCATGGTGTGGAAAAAGGGCCAGCCACTCTCATGGTACTTCTGTTTTTACGGAATATGATGGATGCAGGGGGAACTACGGAATATGGAGCAATACTCCGTAATACTCCGTAGACTCTTTGGCTCTTTGACAATCTCAGCTTCGAAAAATGAAAAGATGTTAATAGCTAAAATAGTTTAGATTACCTGCCGATTGGGCAGGCCTTCAGCGAGCAGGCCTTCAGCGAACGCTGGGGGTCGTAGGTGGTCCATGCAACGGAGGATGCCTGGAGTGGCTACTGCTAGGGCGATGCCGATCACCATGTGGCATGGCCAATTGGGGGAGAAGCGGCCCTCCAGGAAGCCAATCCCTTTTGATTGGAAGGGGCCCTCAAGGCCACTTATTTAAACTAGTACCCTTCTCTAAAAAGAAGGGAAATACTAATATGGAGTACGGAGTACTTAGTGGGTGCAACGGTGGTAAATTAGAGAGGGGAGTGACGGCAAAAAAAACCACCACCAAAAAAGGGGAAAGAGCGGATTTGTGTGGGGGAGCGGGTTCGCCACCAGCTGCAAAGCTAAGAGCTGCAATATCTATCGTAATGAGGCCGAAGGGCCGGGAGGATGCAGAAAGCTGCAAAGCTCAATTACCGAGTCCACTATCAGTATTATGTAGTTTAACTATCGAGAGGGGAACAACAGAGCTTTGGTGTCTAACCATATGTTCGAGTATGGGCGTCCAGTGACTTTTTTACCCCTAATTAAGATTCTATCTAGACCGTCATTAACAATACTATCAAGCTCAATGCCTTCACTCCTCATCCATTCGGCTTACTCCAAGCGCATTATCCTTTGGTTTCGCACGAAGCAGCTTCCCAGAATATGTAAAGGGGATCCTGAGTAAGCTTGCCTATAGTAAATAAATGCTAGTCCCGGTGATACCACTTGGAACACGCATGTGTGCTACAAGGACAGCAAGGCTTGGGCAATTAGGTCTGTTAGGTGCTTCGCTGGTTAGAGAGACTGCCGTGACACCGCATATCGGTTTCATGCCAGGCCCCGATGTTCCAACCCGAGTTTTCCAACGTGTAGTCATTAATCCGCTTTCACAACTTTGTATTTCCCAAGATCCGAGTCGTACTCATACGAAGATGTGCCGGTTCCCGCCTTCAACCTCTCGTCCGCGAAGAGTAGTGCTTGGTCCATGAATTCATCGACATTAAAGTTGGAGACATAATTCCTGTCCTGAAAAGCCCGCAAAACATTCGCGACCCATGTAACACAGCTTTGCTGCGGATCTTGGTGCTTCTTCGGGAGGGTAACGGTTTCTAAAAATGCCGTAATATCGGACCTAGACACGCTCGGGGGGATCGATCCAACTAGAATTCTGCCCAGCAATCGGTCGCTGCTTTCAGGCTTGACGTCCAGTGTAGCCTGGAATATCCAGTCTTGGGCGGGATTCAATTGCCTGAAAGTGACGGGGTCAATCGTGTTCGCGTTGGTTGTGTCGTATGCATCGCATACTTCTCCCTTGGTGACCAGAATGCCCCAGTAATAGGCGTCGTGTTCGTATATTTTGCGTTTTTGGGGATTGGACGAAATGGGGTCACGACGTAATAGGGATACCTCGATCTGATATCCAGGACCAGCGGACATGCCGGAGAATATTCGAAGAGAAGGTACGTGATGTAGTTGAAGATTATGGTATTGTAAACTTGGGGGAGGAGGGGTATTATTCGGGTATCAAGACTTGTTTACGGGGCTGGCGAGGCGTCGATGATGGTTGATGAACCAGGGAAATTTCCATGACTGGAAAAGAGCAAGATGCGGGGGCAGGCTGCCTCGTGAGGCGTTGGTTCAGCCAAAGGAGAGGGGAGCGGATCCAGCAAAACCATTTCATTGATCCAATCGATTAAAGGCAATAAGCGCCGCTGTCTTGTATGCAGTCTTAGGTAATTGATTCTGTTGACTCTCCCTCCCTGGTCATTACACAATAGGACACGTAAACTGGACAAGAGAACGAGGATCAGAAGGTGTAATAAAAATCCTATCCGCCATGAAAAAAAATCCACTCCCGAGTATGTCCAGAATGGATAAGCAAAGAGTCATGTGGGCTTCACGACAGCTTCTGTTCGAAGTCGCCTAGAAGAAACGCCCCCCGCTTTGCTTTACATGAATTCCAGTGTCTTGGGACCATTTGGGTTCCCGCTTTGGCTGGGGAAGAAGGGTGTCTGCCGCCCCTCTTCCCCCTTGTGTGACGAGGGTCAGTAGCGGCCGTGTCATCAAAGAACCATTGTGGCCAGCCCATCCCATTTAGGGTCGAGGCTATGCGATACAGATGCATACGAGTACATGGCAAGTGGTGTCGTACAATGCGATCTGATCCTGCGGAACATGACTGTACGGAGTACGAGATGAGCGAAGCAGCTGAAGGGCTTGTGGTCTCTGGTACTCCGTAATACTACACGTTCTCAAAAGTCACTTTGAGCGAGTGACGACATGCCCCCGCTTTTTAAGTTACTAGAAATTACTAGTTTAACATAAGGTCGCCGTTGACTTTTTATGGACTTCTGTTCCTGAAGGGAAATACAGATTATGCTTAATTTTTGAGTGAACCCCTATTTTTTGAAATTATGGGTTGAGCTTGTCACAATTGCCCAGGCATATCAATTAATATAACATCAAATTATGAGAAAATTTAAAATAACCTTACGGCTGAACGGAGAAAAAGAAAGAAAAAAGAATAAGTCCCGTCATATTAGAGTATTTGGACAGACACAGCACTAAAATGTCGGTAAGCAACTCTTTTCACACTGTCCAAATTACAAGGGAGGGACACTTGGACCCCGTAGTACTCCGTACGAGAATGTCACCCATTTCGTCATCGCAATCCCAGCTTGATCGAGGAGATGAGCAAATACTACTCGGGAGTGTGAGCGCTAGTGGTAATAGTCAAGACGGACGACATCAAATGGACTAGGAAATGGCCACATGGGGAAACAAACAGGGAATGCTCCGTAGATATATAGTTAGTGGGACGGAGAATCTGCTCAACTATGACCCCTGTACGGAGCAAGAAAGTGATCTTGTCGAATATTACGGAGTATTTTTGGTCCTTTTTTTTCTTTCACTCCTCTTCGTCACTAAATTTCTTTTTCTGCCGCCTCCTTTGTTCGTTCCCGGATCTCTCTCATTTTGACCCCTGAATTCGTGCCTTTCTCGTCCCATCTTTCGTCTAGCCTAGGATGCCGTATCCGCAGACTACGACGAATACGGAGTAGTTTCTACGGACCCAATCCTTCGATGGGACCGGGCTGGATCCTTGACCGTAGGATGACCAACAAGCTACTCCGTGCGGGCGGCTAGGTCTCTCAACCACGTTCACAGCACCCTACTCCGTTGGTTGCCAGTTGCCAGGTTACGCTCGTGGACACTCGACGGGTCTCTCCATTCCTACATGTTCTTTTTCGGAGTCTTTGATAGTAAGAGGATTTTAATGATCGGCTTCTGTTCTTTCTAATTACCTTGGAAAATACTCGTAAATTCAATAGTTTGATCCCATACTCCCTCCATACATGGCCGTCCCCTGTCAATATATATTGCCAATA
This sequence comes from Graphium sp. VPRI43844, assembly GCA_019925285.1. Lineage (NCBI taxonomy): Eukaryota > Fungi > Ascomycota > Sordariomycetes > Microascales > Graphiaceae > Graphium > Graphium sp. VPRI43844. The sequence goes on from JADHKT010000061.1 coordinate 48,677, forward strand.
TGGGATATCGATAATTCGCTCGCCAAGGAATATTGGCACTTGGAATTCCCCGATGCAACGGACTTGTGCATGGCGGTGCAACCTAGAACTGGGAAACGGTAGGTCGAAGCAGGGTCATCGACGTGATATTAAGTCCCAGGCGGCGCGAGAAAGCTACGTGTAGGGTGGTATTTGGTAATTTCTCCGCCCCTCTTCTTTCCACGGAGTAAACACTTTCCTCTAAAGTATCCATACTCCGTATTGTATCATTATTCCTACTATTTACAGATAGATGGCATGGAGACCATGCGAGAGACGCATTAAGGGGGCGCAGGAGGCTCTGTCCATTGTTAGTCTTTGGCTCTTCGATAGCAGCAAGATTCCCTGCTCGTATGTGCAAGCTACGTATGAATGCGGGGTACCAAAAGTTGGCAGTGCAGATACGACTTGGGGGAGAGGCTCTTATCAAGATAAATTATTTGAATACTCGAGATTGTATTTGTATCTCTAGCTGTATATCGTGGACAATCGTCAAGCAAACAGGTGGGTGCAAGTGAGCGTAAAGGCAAATGGGCATCATTGCGTAGGACAACAGACGTAACGTTCTGAAACAACAAAATACACCTCGCAGTCCACTGGAGCGCTCGCCAAATCCAAGTCAGTAACAAGAAGAATGGTATTGAGAGAAGAAACGATTGATAGGCTAAGAAGGGAAATGCGAGAAGTGCGAGGAAGGAAAGCGAAACAATGAGGGCTGGCGGGTATGCGATGGGAAGGTGCGAGGGAAGCCTCTATGACGTCGTGGAAGCGCTATTTTTTACATGGCGGAATAAGGAAACAAAAAGGTCAAGACCGAAAATGAAGTCCTTTCGGCAGGAAAAAGCGGTGCTATGCAAATCGTAACATGAACAAAAAATACGTCTTAGTATCGATAAATGGTATCCTTGCGAGTCGGTTCAGTGTCGTACAGGTCGTCGTTATCTTCAAAGGTGCCGCGGCCGGAGCCCTTTCCTTTTCCAGAAGACTCTGTGCTTTGGGAAAAGCCACCTGGGTGGAAGGGCTCGATAGCTAGCCTCGGCTCCTCTCTCCCAGCTGAATATGAGTTTTCACGGCCGCCGAGATTGGGCCTTGATTCAGTAGCAGGGTCCCGAAACGGGTCTTCCGAGGGTTCGTCAGGGAGTGGCCTGTCTAGGCGTGAGCTGGAGGCGCCTGGAGGCGGGCCGGGCGGTGGCTGGAAATCGTCTGTTGCCTTCCCCTTCCCGTTGTTCCTTGACGACCCCCCGATACTTGCGAGGGCGGACGAGGAGCCTCGAGATCCTTCAACGCGGCCGATGGAGTTTCGTTCTGCATTGCTTGGTGGTGGCGAGAGGGCGGATGTAGCAACGGGGGCTGGGCTCGGGGAATTGGACGACGGATCGCCGATACCCAACTGCTTCCTCGCGCTCAAAACAGCACGCTGGTGGGTGCTAAGCGCGGACTGAAGTTGTTCGTTTGTATCGATAAGGCTCTCCATGGTCTCGTTGTCTGGTCCGGGATTCTCGGCCACCATGTAGCCTTGAACACTACGCGAAGCACTCAGGCAACGGTCCGCGAACTCCTTGACCAGATCGTTGTCGAGTAGCTCTTCAGGCGGCGTGTTGGCAACAACCTGCGACAAGAGCTTCGCCGAAGTCCGGGCTTCCTCCAAGCGTGAAGCAAGTTCGGCCGCGTCTGGGAGCTTTTTGTTGCTATGACTGCGGGAGAAGTAGTCTTGCGGCCGCGGGTCTTGTGTACCCGGAGGTCCTTGCATCATGGGTTGCTGGGGCGGCATGCGATACTACAGCACTGGGTCAGTACATCAGACCCTTGTTGTGGGCTGGCAGCAGTTTTTGGAGACCTACACCGTAAGACTTATAAGCCCGCTCCTTCTCCTTCTTCCACATTTTGATGAGTGGCGCAAGGCCCTCGTCATATGGCTTTGAATATTCAAAGGAGTCGAGGGTTTCCATAAGCATTGTGCGGACACTGGGGTCCTTGCAGGAAGTCAGCATATCCTTGGCCGAGTCGACAAACTTTTTGTCAGCGAGGTGTCGAGTAAATGTCAGGCCGGGGTTGTCTGCGAGGATACGTAGGAGCATAATCGAATTATACTGAACGGAAGACTTTGAGGAATAGTCTTTCGAGAGGTATTTCTTGATCAGACGTGCACACTCGGCGGCTGCGGCAGGGGAGGATTCGGCGGCATCGACAATTGGTGGAAGGAAAAGAACTTCGTCGCCCTGTGTATTTTTAACCGCTACATTTAGCAAAGAAGAAATATATCGGTAAAGATATTCAGGAACCTACCTGTCCACTACGGGAGCCGGACTTGCAAAATTGGGTCTTTGGAAACATCCCGTTAGTCCCTGACACATATTCCCGTTGAAAGAAGGGTGCTACGCGTTTCACATACAACTGATCGTGTTGCAATAGCTTCTGGGCTATCGCCGCTAGGATCTGCCACTCTTTCCTCTGAAGAGTTGGAGCTGGTGACTATAAATGCAGTCAGTCAAGGCGGTAGATAGCTCGCGGGCAACTGAGGGCATCATACTCCCAGTGGCTCGGCGCTTGAGAGAGCCGAACACCTTGTTCATGCCGAAGCTCTTTTTCATGTTTGCGACTGTTAATGTGTACTGCGCTATTGAGGTAAATAGACAATGTGTCGTCGACGTGGTGTTCGGAGATCGGTACGAGCGCCAAGTTTGGCGGGACAGCCGGGTCAAATGTCAAGAGCACGCACAATGGCCAGTGCGAAACAGAAGGGCGGATGGCTGTTCGAATCCGAGCTTTATGTAGTGGTTGGCGGCAGGATTCAGGCCTGCGGTCGAATAATAATGCCAATAGAATGCGATTGTGCTGAAGAAGAAGGCAACCGGTCTTGGGTTTTTTTTTTTGGTGGCCTCTTGGAAAAATCGCAGAACAGACGAGGGTTAGGATTTGTTGATATTTTGGAGCACTGGCGACGACGGCCGCGTGGTGCTGCCTGGCGGTGGGGGGCCGAGTGACCCGATGTTGCAGTAGGTATTGATTCCCCTGCGGCTCGGAGCCACAGGGGCCCTCTTAACTGTGTCTACTTCAGTATACCTACTCCCTACAGTGGTGCTCCTTTCGAGACTAAGCACACTGCCTAGTGTACAGAGTATGGAGTATTATTGTTACGGATTGTTTCAGGATTGATAGCAAAAAGGCAATCCAGAATCATTCTTAATTGGGACGACTGTCACTCTCAGACCTACTAATAATAATCCAATAATACTGGTTGGATTCTTGAAGGACAGGGGTATGCAGGATCACGGAGTACTATTAATACGTTGGACCGGGTTGCTGCTCAGTCATAACTGATATCTCATCCATATTCGCCCTACGAAGGTTTGATGTTCAATCTTTTCCCTCGCCCTGTGAATATCGCTAACCTTAATAATGGCTGCCTGGGCATCGTCCCCCCATCTCACCCCTATTCCCGCCCTTTACCTCATCATCCTCCAATGCTACCCCACTTCCAGAAAACTTAGCGCACATTGGAAAAAAGGGTAGCCACGTCATTGCTGGGGCTGTGTCCCCAGTTTTCGACTGAAGCATGACTTCTTGGAGGCGTAACCGTTCATGGCGGGGTAAAATAAGTACGACGAGGAGTACGGGGAGGTTTGGCAAAGTGCCACCTTCTACTCCGTACAATGATTATTTCTGACTACAAGGTAAATAAATGCATGGTTTTTTTTTTCCAAAAAAAAATTATTCATTGAATTATCATCCTTTGTCAACCAGCCAAGGCCAAGGATCGGCCAGCAATTGAGAAGTAGTTGCTCGATCCTCTGGCACAGCAAAGCATCTTCCTCATGCTCTATCCTGTTGACAGAAAAGCGATTGACCTGACAGCAGCTCCCAGATCTGGAAGTACATAACCAAGTTAGAAGTATGGTTTCTTCCGCGAAGACCAGACCAACTGACCATTGTGCCTAGATTCCAAATGTCAGCACTGTACGACCATCCAATACCAAGAAGAACTTCCGGCGCTCTAAAGTCATCAGGTTGTATAGGGTGAATAAGTTATCGCCTCTCTGTGAGAGGCCAAAGTCCGTTATCTGTAGTATCATCCTGTCCAGTCCTTGCAATAGGACCAAAATTATTTTGACAGCGATACACGTTTCGATCCCCGGCATTCTTGAAAGACATTGTATTATCGGTTTACCCTTTAATAAAGTTGCTCATCGACGATGGGCTTCGAATGTAGCAATGATGTTATCCAACTTGAGATCTATATCGTGAGTCATTGCGGGTATCCCGTGTAAGAAGATCGATGCATGACTGACCGGCGTGGACGACGTGAGCAGTGAGTGCCTGTAGTCTAGTCCTTTCAAGAGGATAAGAAGATACGCCTTTACCAATGGAAGAGTCTCTGTGGTGGCGCCTTTTTGATGGGGATTTACTAAGGTGCGGACAAACTTGCCAGCGAATATCCTGGGCGAGCCAAACTGTTGATGTTGAGCCCCAGCCCAGGGCGGTCGATATTCTATGGTCACCGAGCGTCTTCCAGCCGAACTTCTTAGTGTTACTTGGCCAAAAATGCCAACCGAGGCGAGTAACGCGTTGCAAAGCAAACCGCGGACTAAATATGTAGTAATAATGCTGTGAAGAACTGGGAAGAAGGAACGATAAATGAAAAGGGGCTAGCTAGTTCCTCGTAGGAGAGAAGGACAGCCACTCTGGTGTGGGGTGAGCATATCGAGACATCGTCTTTCTCAGTAAGAAGGTAAGAAGGTAAACGTAAAAGGACCGTTACATGGCTCCTGGGCTGCTGACCATCTATTGCAGTGACTCCTCTTCCTAACACCAGACGAGGAAGGGATCATGCACCAGAAAATGCACAGTGAACCCCTTCTCAACCTTCCATTATGTGCATGTACCTATATATTTGCCGTTTTTTATACAACCCATGCCATATCTCCTTGATACGGCCCGAGATCGAGGTAGGCCAGGACACGGTTGAACGAGCCACCCCCCCTTTTAAAGTACATATCTACAAATGATGCACTGCTAGCTTTGGGATGTATACATATATGATAATTTGAGGATTTTAGAAGTTGAATTATGGTATCTTGACCTACTAGCCATGCTCTGGAACCACGAACTTCCCCCACACCTCCAAGCACCCAACCTCACCCCTCTACGAGTCTCATCCCCTCATATCGTGATTTGCAGCCCTTGCCTTTTGGCCGCAGTGCCTTGCCCCTGCCCAAACGTCATGTCGTATGTCCTCATTCTTTGTGTAAGTGGAATGCTCGGGGCCAGTTTACCAGGAAATGATTGAGTGTAGGTTCCACTTCCCGGAACCATGTGCAGCTCCCCACCATGGTCATCGGGTGTGAAGTCGAGGCATATCCTTTATTCATGTTCTGGTCTGCCGCTTTTACTATTTACACATGTCCAAGTTGGAAAGATGTGGATTTGAGATGCTTCGAGCGTCTTAGATCATGCCAAATATTCCCAGCCCCCACATCCCGCCCGCCACTACCGTTGCCAACTACACTTGAAAGAGAGCTTTAAGATTCACCAGAGTTGGATCGAAAAATTTGGGCGGTATGCTCATCAGACGTTCATACTTGGAGGAAAATCATGTACAGAAATCGTACTTCGATGGTATTAGTGTTACCCAGCGACTGTTGATTGGACGATGGACTCCAGACCATCGTCATGTCAAGTGTGATGGTTTCTTGGCAGGTGACGCGGAAGGGGGAGTTGACGACGACGATGTGAATAACGGATTCCACAAGGCACATATTTTATCTTCTATTGGATGGCGCAGTATACCGTGTATGCTGTGGTTGAGATCGCAATCCGTCTAGCCCTAGAAACCTAGGACAAGAGGAAATCAAGTGCAGTCAGAGGGTCTTGTAAAACCAGAATGAGGCATTTCTCTACCGACGAAACAAACATATAGGGGAAACTGGCAAAACGAGGTGGTTCCTCTCATGACGAATCATTACTGCATTATCAACGGACACTATATTGAATTCTAAGGTTACCCTATTTGCAAGTCTATTCGTCTGTCTCCTCTTCAACGATTAAGTTGCCACCGCGGCGCCCAATCTTCTCGCCGATTGTCTCAGTTTGGCTCGGGTCGTAAACAACACGGGGCATGACAGATGCTATACGGAATTCAAATTTGTGTTCGTAGTCCTCTGGTGGCTGGGCTTTCTCGCCTGGAGCACTGTCCTCACCCGACAAGACATCGTAACATTCGACAAAAGAGTAAAGATCATTCATTGAAGCATTGTTGGGGAATCGCCGCACGATTCTGCTGCCCCCCATCGACTCGGGCAGTTTAAGCGCAACACGCACCGCGTCCTTGACACCAGTCTCTGGCTCAAGAGGCACTGTTGCGGCGCGCCATCGCTTCCACTGTGCTCGTTTTCGGCTGGTTATTTCAGCTTGAACCTCCAATTCTTTGGCAATACGTTCTGATTCAGCCTCTGCTTCGGCAGCTTCGCGTCGTTGTCTGGCTCGCTCTCTATCCTGAGCCAATGATCGCTCATAAGCCGAATCTTGCTCAGAAACAATCTGTCTAGCATAATCCCGAGCTGTGCGCTCTGCACGAACGCTGGCAAGGTCGGGGGAATATTTCTGCATCGCCGCTTGTATCTCGCTTAAGTATTTGGTCGGGGCCATCGGGCCTGCCAAACGCTTCACAATCCCCATCCGTGTGCTACTCCCTTCCTTGGGAGTAAGACAGATCAAAGCCGAGAACGGATACTTAGTGCAGTTGTACTCGGCGGAGACCTGATAGGCTTCCGAGTCGAGGACATTGCCTCCCCATAATATTATGTTATTGTCGGGGTTGGTAACAAGATTGACAACTTCCGGAGAGAGCAAGGTCTCTCGTAGAAACGACTCCGTATCATCATGTTCTGGTGACACCAAGACGACGAGGAGAAACTTGAGCTCCTTTTTAGCTAAATCTTGGGCCTCCGCAATGCCTCCTTGAAACCAAGGTAGCTGGTTCGCCCCGTATTCTTCTTCGAATTCACGAATAAACCTCGAGGCCGTATCCCGTGGAAGGAGCATGCGCCTTCCGGCCGTACCACGCAGGCCAGTGTGAAACAGGTTTGTTATGTATGTTGGCCGAATCCAGGCAGGGAGGAATGTGAATAAGTATAAGAAGGTATTGAGAGTTGTAGAGGCCACGCGATAGGTGATGCTGAAAGGGGCGAAGAGAATACGGAAAAGGATGGGTACTCGGTGAACGGACTCCGGTTGTGGAACGATTCGAGGAGCGGGATCAGATCGTCTAGTCCGTGCTCGACGTGGCGAGGAAGACTCCATCAGGCTTTCTTGGAGATTTTCAAACATGGGAGCCGGTCTCGGATTGTTTTGAGCCGCAAGCGCTTCTGCAACAGGATCGGGGCCCTCACCGTCGAAGAACTTCGCGATCGCAATCTAGCCATGAGATATTTAGTTTCATTCTTCACCTAGCCCGCTGTGAGGGGAATACACATGCGGTAGGTGGGCTGTGGTCTAACCTGTATATTCCATTGGGACCTTTGAAGGAGAGCTATTGCCTCCTCAATGTTCTGATCCGTAACCTGAACATACTGTTGGACAATCTCTTGTTGTTCGGGTGTAAGGGACTCGAGGTCTGCCGCCTGGGAAGATGCCATGCTGGCGTAAGTCGGACGTCAAGTCAGGTGGCTGTGGCTTGGATAACTCCGTTTGGTGTCACACCAGAAAGGTGACGCATCGGACGGTGATGGTTTTCTTGGGGTATGCGAGATTGTATGCATAAAAAAAAGATATTCGTTGCCGAAAAATTGTTTGAACGTTATTGAGTATTCGGAAGGTAGTGGCGTACGTGTCGCGTTGACCCCAACCCTTAATGTGGAAGCCAGCCGAGTAAGTGGCTCTGTCATCCGCAAGGCTGCCTAATAAGTTCTGTGCATTCACAGCTCCATTCTCAAATAGGACGAACCCACGACGTGTCCAAAATTGTGGGGAAGTACGGAGTAAGTACGGAGTACTCCGTACTCAGTACTGGCATTATTACTACTGGTGGTATGGAGTACTACTCCGTACAGGGAGGGCTGTTTGGGCTGACAACATCATTGTGGAGATGACCACTCTCATGCAGCACAGCTCAGCGTACGAGTTTAAAACTCGGTTAAGCAGTAGATAGGCAGTCGCAAAGTTTGGTGTAGACTCTCTGTAGGCTCGCTTGCCGTTGTTTAAAAGCCAAGAGGCACGAAGGCAAAACATTCAATGCGAAACCTTTTTTCTTCGACAACAGCCTGGGTAGTGACACCCCAATATTTTATTTAATTACATATATCTAATTATTACATATACTTGTATATAACGAGGTCCCCCACGCTTCGATTTTTACATATTCCGCTCGTCTCTAATCTAGCTTTAGAGCGAGACTCGCATCTCCTATCTCGCACCCAAACCCTGACTTGCTCGAGCCTAGCTCTGTCGACCTTTGCTTCTACGTGCGAACAATCCCTTGTCCTTGGCCCGGCGACTGGGTATCGCAGCCCTCGAGCACAGAAATCGTAAACACCTATTTCCTTTATTTGCTGCAGAGCCTCTGGCCTTCGCTCACGATCCAGCCGACCGGTCCCTTCCGCGAATCTCACAGCCAGGTCCCCTCATTCGTCTTGTTCTTCCTTCGCGCCCATGGGCGAAGCCTCACGTTTTTCGAAGAAGCCATGGCCAACGACTTTGCCTGTATTTGTTGACTCGCCCGACATCGAACCCCCTCCCTTTGTAACACGCGCTCGAGTCTTCAGCTTGGATGCGACCTGTAAAAACCAAGTCCCTTTCTACCATAGTTTCCGCCAATTCGCGAAGCAAATGTCCCTCGACGCGTAAATATTCCCAGATCGCGATATATCACCCATTGGGCTTTAACTTTGACCCCTGGATCAAACATCAGCTGATCTAAGCGCCAATCAATTGAGCCTCCTATATACTATATGCACCCTTTACAAATCCAAAGTATTATCCAACATGACAACAAGAAGCTTTCAGTCGGCGGAACTGCGCCGTCAGGTCGGTTCTCCTAAACCGAAAGGGCGTGGTAAGTGCCGCAAAACGGCTGCTTGTTGCCCAGGCCGCTTCTAGTTCGCAGCGCCTCGCATCATGCTAAAGACATTCTTTCAGATACCAAAGACACACTCTGTCGAAATGTTCTTATATATGGGCACTGCCGTTATGAAGACCAGGGCTGTGCCTTCAAACATGACCAAAATAAAAACTCGACCAATTCCGCGTCCAACGAGCCGTAAGCCCCCACTAATGTGTAACCTACCAACCGACGCAATCATGGTCCTAACTACTCGACAGTCCTAAGAAGACGCTGAATGTTGCCTCTCCATCCTTCACACCAACTAAAGCACAGCCGTCTGCTCAAAAGAAACCAGGCTCAACCTTTTCATCTCAGTCACTCAGCGCGGCACCCTTCACCCCCCGTGGGACTTCCAGTACGTGCCTTCGAAAGAAGATGTCTAGCGATATCTTTGCTGACCCAAGATGTAGCCGCCACTTCGCCAACTTCTGTGAAAACCGAGCCAGATAGTGTCCCGTCGTTCAATCCGGCCACGGTTCGGGAATTCACTCCGTCTAATAACTATGACTTGAGCTCGGCTGTAAGTGCTTCGACCCTTATTGCATGCTCATTGGGACTGAAAACTGACTTTCGATGTTTCTAGACTGCAAGCTCTGGTGCTCCTGTTGCGGACGGACAGCTCAATTACGATGGGTTCTCGATGGCCAACGTCGGCCAGGCCCTAGCCACGGCTCCTTACAACATGTATGGTGAAGATCACGGTGCCCTGGCCAATGCGTCCAATGCATACTTTCAGGGACATAACCCCTTCCCAGCCCTGGTTCAGCCTGTAAGACATTCTACCAAGAATCGAGTCCGTTAGGAAGGTTACTAATATATCTTGAAGCTACAATACCACCTCTACGCTAGCATTGGGCCATACCGGGATGAGTTACAACCTTACCAACGGTTGACCCATGACTTTTTCATGGCAGAGTCTCTCCGAGAAGAGTTCCAAAAGAGAGCTGAAGCAGCACATCAAGTGATTCCAAGTATGCACACCCCTCCAGCAGGGTTATATCAGGGTCCGTCAATTTGGTTCGAGATCTAACGTGGCTTCCTAGACTCTCAACTTCCACAGCTTGACAATTTCCATTCCTTGGTTCCGCTTGATACCACTAACAGAAGAAATGCGAGCCAGCTCTTTGGCTTCCCAACTTGGGTGTACAAAGCCATCTCAATAAAAACGGGACATCTACGATGTTTGAGACGCGTTGAAGGTATTTCACACCTGGGTCTTTGAACAGGGCGGCTGTAAATGGATTTCCTATTGTGAAACTAATACTAATTCGATTCGCAGGTTATCGTCTGAGTAACGAACACGCAATGAAACCAGTTCGAGAGTGGCGGAAAATTGACTGTAGCAATGTCGTAAAGATATTCGACGCCTTCACTTGCCGGTCTTTCGGCGACAGCTCGCTAATGTTCGTTCAAGAGTACCATCCTCTGTCCAAGACATTGATGGAAGTCTACTTCCCTGCCAACACGAATCAAGTGACCCGCCACAATAACAAGTCTCAAATAACGGAGCAGATCCTTTGGACCTATATCTCGCAGATTGCGAACGCACTTCGTGCCATTCACTCCGCAAACCTTGCAGCGCGGTGCATTGACCTGGGCAAGATTTTATTGACCGATAAGAACCGGATTCGCCTTGGTGCATGTTCCATCCTCGACGTGTTGCAGTTTGAATCACAAAGACCGATCGCCCAACTCCAGCAAGATGATTTTATCCAGTTCGGCCGATGCATTCTCGCCCTCGCCACAGACACCCCCCCGTCGCAACTGGCCAGCGGGCCGGCCGCGGTTGAGCAACTTAGTGGGACATACTCGTTAGAACTTCGCGATACAATTGCTTGGCTTTTGACCCCGCAAGCCAACAACCAAAAGACGATTACCGAGTTCGTTCGAGGCATATCGGCACAGATCATGTCGTCATTTGACTCATCTTTCCATGCCAACGATGCCCTGAGCTCGGAGCTATATAAAACGCTCGAGAGCGATCGGATCGCACGACTTCTCATGAAACTAGGGTGCATCAACGAGAGAGGCGAGCACGACGGTGACCCTCAATGGTCGGAGCACGGCGAACGATACATGCTCAAGCTGTTCCGTGATTATGTCTTCCACCAAGTGGATGTCAACGGGAACCCTGTCGTCGACCCCGGCCACATTCTTCGATGTTTGAATAAACTCGATGTCGGGACAGACGAACGGATCTGCCTTACTAGTCGCGATGACCAGACCGTGTTCGTAGTCAGCTACAAGGAGCTCAAGCGCCAGTTCCAGAGCGCTTTCAACGACCTTTTCAAGAACTCAAAGAACCAACGGCCACTATAGAATAGTAGCCCTCGTGGGACTTCTGGGGAGCAGGAAAATCGCGTTATCAGCCCCGGGAAACCGACTGCTCCACGCATGCAGCCTCCCTCAGATAGAAGAAACTCGTCAAACTTCCCTCCTTCCCGGAGCCGCCACCGCCATCGGGTTCTGAACCGGTCGGTGTGATTCTTTAGTCTCTAGCGAAAGCGCGGGGACGACCAAACTCTCTTTTGGGTGTCTATATTTTTTTGATACCCATTTTGGCTAATGAACGCAATGAAATGGGCGCGAGCGGCTAAAAGGTATTGGGACTAGGTGGGATTTTGGGGACGGGCGTCGGATATCAGTATATATCAATGTCAGCAGATGCTCTTTGTTTATTCGTTTTGGCACAGTGTCTTGCACGCGTTGGGCTGTCTATCAATGTTGGATGGGAACGGAAGCAAGTAGACGGGCACGGTTTTGTTACCTGTTGATTCTAAGCGAACATATATATTCACTCAAAAACCCGGATTCTTTGAATGGTGCTTCAGTGAAATAACTGTCTCGATGGCAAACTGATGTTTCTCCGAAGGGTTTGTGTTTTTTTTTTCTTTCTCTCTTTGGTTTCTGCTAATCATAGACTGAGGGCAAAACCTCTCATATCTGATATCTTGTTATTTCCCTCCGCAGGCCCTGTCATGTATGATACTCCCAATTCCGTTGTATCCCTCAATGACATAATCAAGTCCCGATAAGTCCAACCATCCTATGTGTCGTTGCAATTGAAAACAGCAGGGATGTATGAAAGAAACGAATAGAATAGAATAGAACAACTCCACTACCATATTTCAAGCCCTTTTCTTTCTTTCAGGTGTATAACTCAACCTCGCTCACTATACCGGACTCCCAAATAGTGGTAGGCAGGGCTAGCGCATTTTCGCATAGTCATTCGAGGGGTGTCATAATCAATCGTCGCTGTCGTCCTGGACGAAAGGATTGGCAATCGGTTCGGAGCCGTCTACTGGGCTGATGAGCACTAGAAGGGTTCCTCGGGCTACGACGAGGCCTAGGGGGCGAGTGGCTTCGTTTCCTTCTTCATCTGGTTTGGCGGGGCAGTGTTAGTTTCTAGAGTTTTTTTTTTTTGTCGCCTTGATTATAGATTAGGAGGGGGGGCTATGTGGAGCGATTCTGGCCGTGAGAAGGTTGTGGGTGAAGGAGGGGTTTTACGAACCTCGGACTGTTTCCTTTCCGTCGTCGAGAACTAGGTTCATGAGGGCGTCGTATCCCTTCAATATACCGGTTACTATGTGAAAGGAGTTTGTTAGTATCATGGACAATATTCTTACTTAGAAACGCCGAGGGGATGACGCCCCGGTATACCACGAAGCAAAAAAGAAAAAAGAATTAGAATGGGGGTCTCTCTTTTTACCTTCCCTGCCGCCTGAGAACTTGACTGTGACACCCTTGTCCATGTATTTGCTAAGGTCCAGAATATTCTCCTTCTTCGGCCGTTCTCCCCTCTCTTTGGACTGATCGTTGTGACCGGAGCGCTCGTAACCGCCGCCTTGCGCGTTGCCACCGCCGCGGCCGCCGCGATCACCACGATGGCCGCCTCTAGGGCCACCGCGGTGGGATCCGCTTGCGCCACCGCCACGGGCACCTCTATGTGGCCTGTCGCTCATTGTTGCATGTGAATCCTGCTCGGGGTCGGGAGGAGAGGGGGCGTAATTGTATGGTAATTGGGCCGGCGGGTTGGGATGTGCGGCTGGGGGTGTTGGGGGTGTTGATCGGGGAAGTCTGCAGCTGATTGAAGACGAGAAGTTGGATGTAGGTGGGTCGTTGGAAGCTCTGAGATTTTGTAGTGGGGGGCAAGGCTGAGAGATGCGTGGGTGAGTGCGGCGGGTAGGCGGGGCAATCTTTCTTATCCCTTCTTGTGAAACCCACCCATCACAAGTGAGCTGGCGCTTTGCAGTGTGCTGTCTCGAACAGCCGACAACCATTTTTATTTTCTGCTTCATTTTCCACTTCATTTGTTTCGTTTTCTTCACTTGAAATTGTTATTGATATTCTTCTATCACAAAGAGGAAAAACAAAATACGAGCAAAGGTGGCAAGCTGCCATGCCAGGGTCCTTTCAGGTTGAACAATGTGAGGTTCCCTCGTACAACCAATTCGAATCGTTTCTTTTTACAGTTTCTTCCCGGAGCGGACTCGAAAGAAGAAAAAATCAACCCTCACACAGTCTAACGCCACTTGGGACCCCATGTTCATCGATTTTACAGTCTCCAGGTGCCCCTCGAGCCCCGGGAGCTTATTTTACAGCAGTCACCTTTCATGTTTTTCTGACTCGGGAGGGCCCGCACGCCGATTGACTAGACCCTGCATGTCCTCCAGATTTCATTGTTTAAGCTTGGGGAGATCGAACCTTAGCCTTACGGGTGACTTTCCGGAAGGTTCAACTCTTAACTGAAGACGATCGCTTGCCAAAAGTAAACACTGCGTCCACCATCATCCCGTGAAATTCGGATGTGAGAGTGATAAAGGGGTGTCTCGGTTTTCAGAAATTGTTCCAGTGGGATCATGCGTAGAACAAAACTTGGGGGAGTTATTGCTGCAGGGAGCCGTATCAGCCCAGCCTCCTATCGGACCACCCTTTCATGTAGTATGGCCAGAAAGAGAAGCTGTGAGCCCTTTCGCTAATTTGGGTCAAACAGACGTTCGGATCCCCTTCCGGAATCCGGATGCCAAATTCCAAGCTGCCTTTGAACCGCATATTCAGACACGTACTGGCATAGAAGTCTTGAAGGCGCTGCAAAATAAAGGGCGGCCTGTGCTGACATTCCACTAACTGGAAGCCACGATTTTGCTACGGAGCTGACATCTGTAACCGAGATGGGCACTTCTCAAACTTCGTGTGTGGGCTGCGTATGAGTAAAAGGAAAGGTGTGGCGATTCAAAAAACAAAAAAAGACAAAAAAGGGCAACATGAAGTTCTTGAGAAAAACGAGCCAACCTGTTGTTTTAGTCACACCGCACCTCGCCATCTCGACGGAGAATATATTTGCATGGTAGGTGATTGGAGGAAAATTGGCCTTTCCGGCCCTTGCATCCCCTGCATCTTCTTTCTTTCTTAGTGCTCTAACGAAAGTTAAATTGCACCCTGGCCCGTCACATATCCAAATATGTAGTTGTGATTCAAAGGGTCGCGTGCGTTACACAAGGAGCAATGTAATTTGCACATAGGTTTCACCGCACCCTTCATTTCAACCTATTTCCAAGACTGGAAACCATGATATGATGTTGAGTCGTCGAGCAGGCTACATGTCGCGAAGCCAAGGGGACATGGCATTTAATAGTGCGTGTGCCTTCTGTTTCCCTGAGATTAACGAACCTTGGAATAAACCTCCGAGTGACTCTCAACACATGAAATACAAAACATGTAGAGAGTTTGGATTCAATAGGAAGACGAGAATCAACACGAACAAGTGTTGCTGTGTTGTGCTGGCAACTGTGGTAATTTGCTTGCTTTTTGTTCTCCTGGCAGGTATTACAAGGACATCTTTGACCAGTGCTGGGGTGACGGTTCTATTTTGGGTGTGATGGGCGGTTCATCTCTAGGGTTGATCATTCTCTGCTACATGTGCCTACCCTATGTCGTATTGCTTTCGTTTTTGCCATTTGGGAAAAGAGTCGAGGTGGAAGAAAGGAGCGAAGAGGGGGGTGTAGTGTCGACTAATACCAGTTACGTGTACATCGGCGACTAGTCCAGCGTTCCATTCTCGCTGGTGAAGAAGAGACCCCGCCGAGATGTCCTTAGACGTAGATCGTCTCCATCCGACTCTTGAGCTATTCGGGGGTTTTGGTTTGGACGATTAGGTGTAGTGCCTCTTTAGGATGGTGAGAGGATTGTTTTGGGGTTGGGTTGAGATGGTTGAGAAGGGAAGTTTGAATTGCTCAAATCTGCTCACTTGTAATCCACAGTCGCACCTTCCTGGCCTGACCCCAAAAAAACATGCTCACTTTAACCGAGCATGGCTTTAAAGGTCCAAATAATGGCCGTTGCCTTCTTTGGCATCTCTTCCCTCTTTTCTAAATTCCAGCCTTTTCGCTTCTTGGCCTTTTTGTTCGATTTACATTTTGCTTTGAGTTTCAGTGACGCCTCACCGCCATCGCACAGCACACTCCGGCTTTACGAATACGTATTCGAGTGATAGACCCGAACTGAGCTAACAGCCCACCGTAATTAAAGCCACCAACACCGACACCCTGGTGAGACCCCTTTTACGGAGTAATCGAAACAAAACTTTATATTTTGTTCAGACCGGAGAATCGCAAGTGTACGGAGTAAGGCGAAAAAGAGTGCGACCGGAAGAATAAAAAAGCAAAGACGAAGAAGAGAACGAAGAAAGAGGGGGGTGAATAGAAGACACTGCTGGCATTATCAAGCGATCGAGAACATAGTGTTAAGCGAATCGGAGGAACGCGTACCGAGAAAGGAAGCAGTTTGACCTTGAGAGAGAAAGTGTCAAGTGGCGGTCTACGTGAATTGTACGTGCATTTTGCTTCGTCTGTTCTTTGTTGATTACTCGTTCGTCTTCGACGTGCCATGACACGACTCGCACCAAAAGCCCACGCAGACTCGGAGACTAGAATCGAGTGATGAAAGGCTCCAGTGTTGCAGTGTTGGTGGTAGCAGATGGGCTGGACTCGGTAGGGCTCTGATGTGCCAAGGTTTAGTGGTTTAGTGGCCACTAGTGACCTGTCCAGTGGGCTCTGCACACGTACCATTTTACCCAATTCACTTGGTAGCAGTTCGAGTGAACTGGGGACTTTATGCAACGCTAATCAATGAAACTTGCACAAATCGGATCTAAGTAATGTCGCCACACGAACGGATTTATCTACAGCGTCTGGATAACTCCAGTGCCAGGTTCCATTTCGGCTCCATATCGCTCCGTTTTGCAGCTGTTCGTTCTAACATCATGGAATTACGGATATAACAACATAAAAATTCACATAAAAATTCAGGATTACTTCACACTGCATATCTTCCCCCCCCACCGATGGCTTTGGCCCCCATCGAAACCTTTCTTCGTCTATACCGAGTATACCAGTTTACACCCACACCCCCGGGCCACATTCCATCCTGGCCGGCTACCTGGCCCGGACTTACACACAACCCTTCCCGCCTGAATCTTGTCTTTTCTCTCACCGTGCCCAATGTCTTGCTGCAAGAACGCAAACCACAGAAACAACAAATTCTTGCATGTCATTGAATATGATTTCATCTACCCAAAAATATCTCCATCAACACCCCCCGTATCACCACCTATGCCCTTCTCCGGTCGCCTGTTAGTTCCGTAGTGCAGCTGCCAGTTGTACAACCACACACTCTCTTAGCCCAGTCTATAAGAAGCAACGCCACACCCGTCTCTTTTATGTAAACCATTCTCAGGCAAATCAAAGAGATCCGATACAACTGCATTCAGCTCCTTGCCCTTTTTACAATACGACAGCGGCCCAATTATCCCAGTGGGATCGATCGTATGACAGATTGCCCACCCACGCACAGCCTCCAAGCCAGCAGTCACATATTGGCTGGCTGTTTTCTCCCCTGTCCTCGCCCACAATCACTCGGGGTGGTATTTCTCAAAGTTTTGCTTTACTTTACATATACAGTCGGCATTCGTGTATCAACTTTCTGTTGATCGCACAACCCCAAAACTGCACCATCTTCTGCCCTTCGATCTGCCCTTCTTGGAAACTACCCTTCTTCCTGGCCTCTTCCGGCCAGTAATATACAGGGGCCTGCTTTGGTGCCTGTTCGAATTTCGAAAAGATGGGCGTCCCTAACTATGACGAGATAGAGTTCAAACCAAGACGCAGAACCAAGCCCAGCTGGGTTCAGCTTGTACAGCGTAAAAACATCTTTCGCTCACCTCCCGGTTTTTTCATCCTACCTCTGTCCATGACACAGCGGCCGAGGGTTGGATCGCCGCCGAAGCGAATCAAACTGGAGGAGGGCGCGTCTCCAGAGAGCGGCGCCTTTTCGGCGCCCAAGTTCAAGGGACGGACTGGTAAGTAGCTTCCCGGGCTGATGCGACTCTTTGATACTCGAAGCCCACTGCTCGTTGCCCCCCCAAGAGAACAAACTTTGTTATCCTGGTTTGGAGATAGGACGCTGACCCACCACTGTCTAGGCAACCTTTCACCTGTCAACTACCTGACCCGGGCCAACCCGGACCGGATACCTCTTCTTCCTGGTGATGCAAATACTTTTGCTGATGTTATTTCCCTCATGGAACAATACAGTGGTACGTCGTCTCGGCTACGAACAAAGAACTGGCCCGTTGAGATGGGCGTTCCTGTCCTACAAGTTTCTAACATGGGCAGCAGACATCTTGGAGCGAAGTGAAAGCCTCGCCACAAATCTAGGGGCTGACCTATCGGGTCAACGAGTCCTTCGAGCCATCGAAAGTGCCTTTCAAGACCCCATCCTGACATTCCCTGCCAACAAGGAACAGCAGGCAGACAAGATTAGCTGGCTCGATATTGTTACTTTTGCCAGGGAAAATCCCGACGCCTTCAACATCATGACCGACGATTCAGGACAACGCGTTTGTCGCTTCATCGTCAGAAGTATTCGTGTCCAGATTTCGGAGCACGATTGGAGATTGATCATGTCGGGGGCCTTGGACAAAGTCATGCCCCCGCATCTCTGGGAAGAAGACGAAGTCGCCGAGCTGGCCACTCTGGACATCTTGGAAACGAGACTGACCAAGTTGATTGAGAGAGCAAACGACATGGTCAACTCGGCCAAAGAGCTCAACTGCCAGTTCAAAGGAAGGAGGACGGCCATCCACGTGCAGCGAAGTGGCCGAGCATTGCCACGGGTCTCGGGTTCTGACCAAAGAGATTCAAGTCCTGAACCCCAAGCTGCGAGGCGGTACGACGTTCATGCCGATCTCTTGCGACAGTTCTTGACTCCTCGCGGCCCGTCGTCGGCCACATCAACATCGGAAAGAGAGACCCAGACCGCCAAGGCGCAAGAAACCCAAGGCAAGGGTCCAGATTCGAGCGCCGAGTCCAGCTCGGAAGATACATCGTCGGCCAGCCGCACTGTCATAACATCGAGAATTGACAAAATGGCTAAAGGAACCGTCATCAAGCCACCCTGCGACCGCTGCCGACGGCTCCTCCAGCCTTGCGTCAAGCACTTATCCGCCTGCCAGGGCTGCACAAAGAAACACGCCAAGTGCACCTGGAAGAATGTCACCCCGGCAGAAATCTCTCTGCAAGAAGATGGAACAGGGTTGCAGGAGAGGCCACGCTCTATCAATTCACCACCCAAGATCAACAAAACCCAACAGAAGCTAGGGACATACCAGAGCCCGACGAACAAACACCTCGCTTTAATACTCTCACCAGAACCGGCTGAACCGGACGTGGATGTAGAAAGTCGAAACACAGGCAAGTCTCCGTATTCGAGTAGTCGCCGAGGAGATAGCCAAGAGTCATCAACTTATACCACCAATGAAGGAGGGGGCGCGGGTTTGACGCACATGGACATGGAAACTGATTCGCCTACGCGCGAACATTTTTATAATCCCCGTGCGATACCGAAGGCCAGTCCGCATTGCCAATCTGAGCAGCAGAGCCCTGGCGACGATGTAACGGGCCAGGGCCGGATTGTGGCGTCGGCATCGGCTGCCCAGCACGTTGTGGAGGGTAAAAAGATGGTGCTGTGTCGGCAGTGGTAGTTACGAATACGATGACGATATAAGAGGCTTTAAGGCACTCGTACAATGCTTTCTTTTCTTTTCTTTTTATATATTAGAATAGAGACGGGAATGGATTAGGCGTTTACTATTTATTGATGGCTTTTGCCCAAATTCTCCCCCGCATACGTCAAGGATTATGTGAAATGATGAATGATGGCATGAACTGTTTGACTTGCGGAGGCTAAGGAGAATGTGAGAAGTTGAAATCTGACATTTGGGTGCCAACTGCTAGCGCCTGTTGGAAGTCGATGTCGTAATAATAGTGTACTCGATGACTAAAATCGGTAGAATGGAGTCGTCCTCCTTTTTGGTCTTTATGGAGTATAGATTAGCTGATGCCTATTGGCTGGCCTAATAGTGCCCACGCTCACCCTGGTCCAGGACGTGGTAAATGGGCCAAGCGAAAAACACGATCGCCAAAAAAAATCCTGGCGTCGCATTCATCTAAATCTCCAAGTCAAGAGCATTTACCTTTGCGACACAACTTTCTTCTCTTAATTGTCGGGCCCTTTCCACCATTTCTATCCGAGGGCCTTCCATCTGCTTTCTTTCTTCTCCCACAATTGTACAAACTAAGCCTGTCATTCTTGTCTTATTCGAGCCTGCGGGTCCGGCTTTTTTCCCCTTCCTTTTATTATACAGATGGAGACGACTCGACTTCTATAATCAACAACAACAACAACAACATTATTCATATGGCGCATTCATTGGCCTCGACTGCGGTTCGTATTACCGGAAGCTACTTTTGGAATTCTAGAAGAGTTACATATTGACCAAACCTAGCCTACCCACAATCCGATGAATCCTCTTCCTCCCTCACCCGCCACTACCAGTCTCGATGTCGCCGCCGACAAGGCATCCCCATTTGCCAAGTCATGGGTACATTTTTTAGCTGGAGGGTATGTTCCACTTGGTTGACAAGCTTTTCTTTATTTCATTCTTGGCGGCTCTTTGTGGCCAGTGTAATATGTCCTCGAGATCAAAGGTTTACTGACATGTGTTCACCCTTTTCGGTAGCATCGGTGGCATGACTGCGGCGACCCTAACCGCACCCCTCGACGTCCTCAAGACACGGCTTCAATCCGATTTCTACCAGGCGCAACTACGAACATCCCGTGCCGCTCATGCCGAAGCGCTCGGCTCCATGGGGCCCCTGCGTGCCGCCTCTTACCACCTCCGCGAAACGATGCAGATCCTCGGCTCAGTGTACAGAATAGAAGGTCCCCGAGCTTTATTCAAGGGCCTCGGCGCAAACCTTGCGGGTGTGGTCCCTGCGAGAAGCATCCACTTCTACACGTACGGAAATGGTAAACGATTTCTATCTACCTATGCCAATGGCGGCCAAGAGGCTGCGTGGGTGCATCTCACGGCCGCCGTCATGGCAAGCGTGGCAACCTCAACAGCAACCAATCCGATTTGGGTAGTCAAGACTCGTATGCAGCTTGACAAGAACCAAGCACAGCAAAACTCTAAAGGCGTCATTGCCCGACAGTACCGCAACAGCTTCGACTGCGTGCGGAAGATGGTTCGGCAAGAAGGCTTTGGTGTGCTATACAAGGGAATGAGTGCGAGCTACCTTGGCTCTGCTGAAACGGCACTTCAGTGGGTGCTTTATGAACAGATGATGGGCTACATGGCGAGACGAGAGCAGAAGATTACGGCTCAGGGAAGGGATAAGACGTGGGGTGAACACATTTCACATGGTCTGGGCACAATGAGCGCAGCTGGTGTTTCCAAGCTCATTGCTACCATTGCCACATACCCCCATGAGGTAAGCAACTGATTTTCTTTCCGATGATATTCTGGAGCTGTGTCAAAAGTTAACCGTGGCCTCGTATAGGTTGCGCGAACTCGCCTCCGTCAAGGCCCAACCGAAAATGGCCAGCTCAAATATACCGGTCTCGCCCAGTGTTTCCGAGTCGTCTGGCGCGAAGAAGGACTCATCGGTCTCTACGGCGGAATGACACCACATTTATTACGCACCGTACCCAGCGCCATCGTCATGTTCGGAATGTACGAGGGTATCTTGCGCCTATTCGACGTCAAGTCACGAAACGTGTCTTGAGCCTGGCATGAGCGACACACCGCCCCCAAGAACGAACCTAAACCGTCCAGTACTCGACGGGTCATAGTCTTACATCTCATCTCCTGGCCAGGACGACTATCAAGTCAGCCTTACCAAGATGATGATAAAGCCGACCCGAGTGTAGGACTATTTAATATTACCGACAACACCATTGTACAATATAATTGGGAACATTAAATTCCCACCCAGCGACTTCCTCGACAAAACCACGACATGCCCATGTATCTACGGACCCCGGACCCCGGACCCCGGACCCCTCAACCTCGACACTTTTCTTATCTCTCTATAGACCATCGGATGGGCGTTGTTGGGAACTTTAGGGATCGCTAAATCTTCTTTTACATTTCTCCAGCTTTCACTTACCTTGTCTTTTACACTTTTCTCTCACTACTCTGCATATACCGGAAAAAAAAAGACAGGCCTAAGTAGATTGGGGACAGGTGCATGTATAGTGGTTAAACAACTCTTCACACCTTTATGTACAAAATATTACTTGTAACACTAGAAATGAAAAAAAAAAGTAAAAAGGGATAATGCACCATGATCAAATCTTCTCACTGTGATATCAGTCGCAACTGGTGTTCTTGTGTGTTTCAACTTGAGTTCAAGGGTAGCTAAATTGAAAAATAAAATTTTTTAAAAAAAAGGCTTTTCACAAATAAAATATGAACAAGTAAATGTTAGAAAAAGGATAGAGAAAATGAGCAATAACCCAGATTGACAAAGCTGTTGGAACAGAAAAATCAAGGAGGACTGCTCGTTTAATGCGCCAAAAACGCCGTGAGAACTCGAAATGAAGGTTCGTCGGCCGACCAGTAAGATAAAATGTCAGGTCCTTTTTTTCTTCTTGACTGGAAACGGAAGTAAACGAAAGCAAAGGAAAAATAGAAAAAGAAGAGAAAAAAAGAGAAAAAAAAAAAACATGGTTATGAAACCAAGAGTTTGTAAAAGATACGGCAAATAGCTTTTATGCGTGGACTTTGCTACATCTTTTTTAGTCTGGCGTTTCGCGGCACAATATGGCGTGGGCCATTGCCGGATGAAGCGGCCATATGAATTGAGTAAAGGTATCGAAGCGAGGAATAGATGTTGACCGAGCGTGTTGGAGCAAACGGCCCATTCTTACCGACTGGAAAAGCAATGTTCAGAGATTGATGGAACAAGACATGTGTTTACCAGGCGTTGCGGTCCCAGTTTGGATCTATTTCACCGAGTTAGTAAAACTCGACAATAGCAATGCAAAGGGTCTATCTAGTCTTGGATAAGAAACGAGCAAGCGTGTAATCACACTTTGGACTTGTAGATAGTAGCTATAGTCAAAACATAGCCCTGGAAAACAAAATCGCATCAACTCACCTTGCACGAATGCCGCGAGAACCTTGCTCCCCGTCTGCAACAACGGATGTCCAACAACAATCTTCAAGAATTTCTCCAATCCGGCCCTCCGACTCTCAATCACATCGTCGCTAAACCGATTGGTAAAAACCTTGCCAGGAAGCGGCGGAATGGTAACGCGAGCACTCTCCCTCTCCAAAATATCGCGAAAGTACTCAAAATCGGAGTAGCGACGCCTCACACTCGACTGACGAAGTTTGAAAGCGGGGATATTGGTGCGGCAGAGAATCTCGTAGTCGGTGTACATGGACCGGCCGACACCGTGGGTGCGCGGGTTCCGGACCTCGATTTCGAGGAAGTTCTCGGGCGGTCCGTAGATTTCGTCAAAGGACTGGGACCGCGTGTCCGGCATGGATTGCATGGACTGCATCTGGGAGCGCGGGGACCGGGGCGAGGTCAGGCCTGGGGAGGGGAGGGGGGCTGGGCCGGGAAGGCGGGGGGAGGGGTTGGTTGTGCTGCTGCCGCGCGCGGGGTTGGCGGCCGGGTTTGCGGGTTGGGTTGAAGGGTCCGTGGTGGGCGGAGGGGTCTCGGAGGACGTCCCGAGCGAGGACGGGTTTGGGAAGTTGAGGGGTTGATTGTACGGGGGGGCTGTTGAGAAGAGCGACGGCGGGGTTGATAGACCCAAGCGAGGCTTGCTTTGTCTTCTTTTTTTTTTCTTCGAAGCTCGTAGGGGCGGGACTCTCCGAAGTTTACCTTTTCTCCTTTAAGCTTGAGGAAGGCTTGTTAGGCAAGAGCAAGGGTGGGTGGGAGTGAGAGGTCGAGATCGAGATGCTGCACGCTGCCTGCAACAAGGGGCGGTATTTCGTTTACGAGGATGTGGATGTGGGGGTTTTAATGGATGGCAGGGGGGGGGGTAAATTTCGATCCTGGGAGCACAGAAGTCAGAGTCAGCACTGCTCGGCCACCTTGGGTTAGTAAAGTAAACTATTATGGAGTACGGAGTACTTTGACTCTCGGTAAGTGGACCACACACCATTATCAACCCCTCATTCTTTCGCTATCTCCTACAATGCTGGAATAATCATACTTGACCTTTTGGAAAGAAAGATATATTATATTCTTTTTAGGGTTTTGTGCATATGCTTTCTCTATTTTTCCATGTCGTTGCTTTGATTTTCGTCCGAAGTTTTTTAGTACCTGAGAGAGCTCTTGCGATAGCGGCGCATACTCTATTGATGCCCGAATGCCACTAGTTGCCAGCCGCCGTCAGATGCTGGCACAATAAAACCAGCTCGAGGAAAAGAGGTTACATTTACGAACGCCCTGTTTACCATATTGATTATGCTCCCCGTATTATGAGGAAGACCGGGTATCATTCGCCCTGCTTGGTAGTCCTCTCTTCCTCATATGCAGCAATTTTGCGCAGGGCGAAAGTTAGCGCTGCTTAGACTCGACGTTAAGCTCGACGCAAAATCTAACGGTGGCGCATTGCCGGGGAATGTAGAGCCCCCGACTTAGGTTCCCCGAATGACCACTCACGGAGGGCTCCTAAGAGATGGCAGTTGTATCGTTGTCTTCTCTAGAGTCATTCCCGCTGGCGTCGTTGATGGATTGTTGGAGTTCTTCGTCACCATACTGCCACTCGCAAGGATCCGTTGTTGGGTTGTCTTCGACAACGGCATTCCGGGAGACAGATGTTCTGCGCATGGGTGTTCTAGTGTGCTCTTCCCGAATAAAGCGATCCCGGTGCCGTTTTTCCAGGTCCCTCGTATTTCTGAATGCAGTAGCACCTTGAACAAAAGCGTCACGATCACTGGTCATAGCATACGCCTTGACTTGGGTCATGTGGTATTCGGTTCGCCATTTCGTGAGAACTGAGCAAGGCTTTTGTAAAGGAAAGCATGTACAAGATGTTCGGCTTGTTCTTTTGGCGCAGAAAGAGGCGGAGACGGATGGTGCTGAAGACGGAGACGGTGGTTATGCTCATCCACAGCCCTACGTGTCAAGCGGATTTCGGAGAGCCTCCAACGTTGCATTCTGCTCCTGTAGATGGCGAATCATATGTGCGCATGGAATACCATATGCAGTATGATAAGTCTTTGTACAGGCTGGTAGGTTAGGTTGTTGTAGCCGTTGACATTGAAGATTAACTAACCTAATAGCTGCATGGGATACCCAGCCATGTAGGTTAGAGGTTAGTCTGCTCCAAGTACCCGGTGTCCGCACACACTCTGTGGCATGGTTCTGGTGTAATGTCTGTAATTGCCTCCTTATCACTGGCAATACTGTAGAAACAAGACGGAAGAGGTCACTTTGCCTAGTCTGGAGTGCAGACTTGACAAGGCGATGGATACCCTCTACACGGGAAGAAACCTTAGTGCCAAAGTGTTGAAACTGGTCTGTCCAAGCTTTCACAAGTCTCTCCTTGAAGTTATTAAGCCATGTTTCCTCAATATAGGAGACCTGGCTAGAGTATTCAGGTGAGTAAACTCTCTCAAACTCAGCCAAGTTGGCATTATAAGCGTCTTCGTCAGTAGAGTTGATAATTCGGAACCAAACTCGTAGAATTTCTGCCAGTTCTCCTTCTGTCGAGGGTATTCTTCTGATGTCTCGGTAGCTTGTATAAATGCCCGTCGACAGTGTGCAGAGACTGCCATATTTGCATGCCAAACGCAGAGGAGTGGTTTAGCATCAGGAAAGATTGTTTTAACGGCATTCATACATGCAAGACACCGGTCTGTAACAACAAGAGATGGGAATGGTATGTTGGCATTCTGGTAGATTGATTTGAGAGATTCCAGTGCCCATTCATAGTCTTCCTCTCGCTCGCCATCTAACACCGCAAATGCAATACAGAATGTCTTCTGGCATGCATCGATACCAACAATTTCCAGGAGTGGCTTATTGTACTTATTGATCTTATAAGTACAGTCGAGGATAACAACATGTGGGTAGTTCCGTGTAAATGCGAGTGAGTCTGGATGAGCAAAGATGACGTCTGTGATCCGATTATGATCGTCCAGCCTCGTCTGGAACCAGAATTGTTGATCTTGTAAAAGCTCTATGACAGCCATGATTGGCCTTTGGCTTTTGAATTGGTTCTGTCGATGGGTTTGGATGACATTGTAGACATCTTGCCGTGTAATGATGGTAGCTTCTGTGTTCTCTTTGACGTAATTGAGAATAGCACCAGGTGATGATCCAGAGTCGCTTAGATTGGTAATGATCTTCTTGATCTCATCTGTAAGAGCCAGGTGTCGATGAATGCGAAATGATGACGGCGAATGACCAAGGGTATGGTTATGCGCTGAGTACTGGGGGGCTCTATGTTGGATTTCCCATGCTGCCAAGTTGGGATTTTCCTTCGCAATGATGGAAAATTGGCATCCTGTACTGCCTGTAGACCTTGACCGTTTTTGAGTCCCCTGGGATTCATTGATCGGTTCTCGGCCTCGGCTACACATAAGAGTAACAATTTTCCGCTTTTTGACCCCTTGGCATTTTGATCTTCGAACCGTAAACGCATATCCGTGTTGACTAGCCCATTTATTAATATCTTTGAACAGAAGCTCAAAGGTATTATAGATTTGCTCCGGGGTAAGTCGCCGGTTGAAGAGCAAGAAAGATCCGGTTGTAATGTGTTTACGGGTGCTAGCTCGGAATTTGATTCAGGGAGGAGATGACAGAGGGATTGGTCTTGTTGATAGTCTTGGGAAGGCTCGCCTGGAGTATGTTGGCTTGGAGGACGCTGGCTTGGGGAATGCTGGCTTGGAAGCAGGCCCGGAGAAGGCTGGTTTCGAGTGCGCCTGCTCCGAGAGCCAGCGCTCGGGGGGCGTGGGCCTTGTGAAAGATGGCTTCCTGGGTGAGAGTAGAAATTCATGGTTATAGAGACGACACTCGCATGATGAATATAATATTCGTTGGGCATCGGCATATTGAAAAGCGAACTTAAAGAGTTTGTAGGGGGACAGGTCTGGTCTCTCTACATAGTATAACCCGCCCGTCTCTCCAGTAAAGCCCGACTGACATCACCAAGGAACAAGAATGTGAGCGAGGCAACAAAATATACTAGAATCAAAGCAACAAGAAAAGTGACAACCATTAATAGTTTACATTGACGAGCTATACAACTCTCTACAGCTGCTCAGCATAACCGAGCAGCCTGTAATTCACACCCAACGCCGCCCAAGGCCATTGCCGAATACAAAGATATTTTGCTTTTTGAGACAGTACAAGGTTTGGTAGCATACGAGTCCTTGCGTTAATCTCTGGAGTTGAAAAGTGAGCTTACCTGCATCAAGACGCACCATATCCCTTTTCCTGATTACAGTATATACTCGCCGGGTAATTCAATCAACAACGTTTCGACCTCCGAAGCATCCGGGGCCCATCTTCGCTGTCACACCGTTCGAGGGTATAGAAAACCTAACCATCTGTGAGAAGTCAGAGTCATGCCGCTGATGGAGGGTTCCATAAGGAGCCGTTTCTTTAGCCAGATCTCGCCCCAAATTTGTCCCTGATGGCCTTGATCTGCTCCTCCACCGACAACTTCGGCAGGGTGTCTTGTGGCCCAACTTCGGGCTTTGGTTCTTCTCTCTCTACTGTCATCATGGTTGCCTTTTTGCGTCGCGCGGCCTCTTCCTCGGACAGTGGCTGGCCGGATACAACGTCAAAGACGTCAGATCTTTGACTGGCAAGCCGTTTCAAGTTATTGGCAACATCAACCGTCGAAATGTTCGTGGTGGAATATCGAGACTCGGCCTTGGCCTTTTGCTCCTTCCATCGAGGATCGAGCATCTCGACTGTTACTTGTCAGCATCTAGCTCGTAGAGAAATGCAAACGCCATAGGCTTCTAGAAAAGCGCAACTTACTTCTCATGTGTTCTGTCATCTCGTCAACAGGGATCATCTGCTGGCAATTTGGACAAAGGGACATCTGTGCGTTCGATCTGCCCGCACCACGCTGGGCTGCTTTAGGGACGTAATTCTCCCTAATCTTGACCTGAGTTGGGGCATTACGCGCGTCAGCCTGGGCTTGTTGGGCCCGTGCTCGCGACTCCATTCGCTCCCGAATGCGTTGTTCCTCTTCTTCCTCTTGTGCAGAGCGACTAGGTGGTTGGATGGGTGTAGAAGCAGAGTTTGACTCCAGTGCCACAGGGACAGGGCTTGGCAAGGTCGCTGGCAAGGTCGTTGGCAGGGCTGGTAGGGAAGGTTGGGCTTGGCCAGTATGAATAGGTAGGGTTTGGGCGGCAGGGGGGGTTGGCAGTGTGTCATCGTCGGTCGGCATGGCTTCCTCAATACGCATATTAGAGCTAATCGACACCTTGTTTTTCTCTTCAAGTGATGCATATTGCAAATCTGATAGTGAGGTTGGCGGAGGAAGTTTTGCATTCTCGTCAGCCGATGTAAAATCGATCGTCTCCACGACAACGAAATCGTTCCAGTCGATCTGCTCAAATTCAGCCTGCTTATGTGCTTCCTCTTCTTCCCTCATTCTTCGCTGCATTGCCTCGTACTTGTCGTATTCGGCACGTTGTTTTGCTCGTCCGAGAATATGGTATTTGTCCTCGACATTCTTCTTCAGTTCGGCTATCCGTTTGTCTTGTAATTTCCCGCCCTCGCCATCCAGACCACTCTCGCGGAGAAGGAGGGTGTATTGGTCAACCAGGTGTTGAAAGAAGTTGTGGAACGTATGATTCGGAATGAGGAACTGGAATTGCGCGTTGCTAGCTTCGCGTTGGGCAAGCTGCGTCATCCACTGACGACCATTCTTGGCCACGAATAGTGCAGTCAGGCGCACAACGTCCAAGTCCTTTTGGCTCATGCGAGGCATACGCGCAGAAAACTCAAAGTCGGGAGGTTTCGGGGGGCCTTTTGGTTTCTCTGGAACGGCAGCACCGGCTCTTCCAGCCGAGATGTCTGTTCCACGACCGGCGCGAATCTCGGCAAGCCGCCATTGATAGAAGGCGTGGTAGGCGTCTGCTTCATTAAGGAAACTGAATTTGGGATTCTGTCGCTCCTTCTCTCGAATTCGATCTTCAAATACTACACCATTTCGAGCGACGTAACCGGCGGTCTTTTCGAGGACAGTCCGAATATCACGCGGGGGTAGAACAACACCTGGGGGCGGCTTGAACTCTTCTAAACTGGCGGCGGCAGCATCGCCATTGGCTGGTTGGGCCATATTGATGTCAGTTAAATGCTCTGAAATGGGAATCTAAATGGGAAATGGAATATTTTCCAAAAGCGATGACAGCTTTGCGGCGATGAGTCGAAATGAACGGAGCGCAAGTTGTTGACAGAGTGCCTTGCGAAGCTTTAAATTTTATTCATTGAAGGTGGCTGCTTTGAGAGCTTTAAGACTAATGCACGGGGCCCGCAAAAAAGATTATCCGGCTTGAGGTGTCGATGTCCAGATAGTGTATAACTATGTACATATAAGCTAGCACCCACTTAAGCTACGCCTTCTATACCCATTAGCGACATCCAGATACATTTCCCGGACTCGGAATTGTTGCGTAACTCCCCCCACCATGAACCACAGCCCACCTCCACGAGCATATCTCTAACGACCACTCATCCGTTGAAAGGGATCTCCAGACCTCTCGCGGCTTTGAAGTACATACGGGACTTTGAAAACCCATCAAGATGGTGCGCTATTCATTTGTAGAGGTATCACGATGTCACTTGCTAACTTTCGACAAAGTCTCAATCCCTCCGCCCGTACTTGCAATGCGTGCGGAGTAGCTTAACTGCTGCCCTTACCTTGTCCAACTTCGCATCGCAGAACGCCGAACGACACAATGTTCCCGAGGTCGAGGCACGCACATCCCCGGAGGTCCTTCTCACTCCGTTAACTATTTCCCGCAATGAGAACGAGCGTGTCTTGATCGAGCCCAGCATCAACTCTGTTCGAATCAGCATCAAGATCAAACAAGCAGACGAGATCGAACATATTCTAGTGCACAAGTTTACTCGCTTCTTAACACAACGTGCAGAGTCATTTTTCATTCTGCGAAGGAAACCCATTAAGGTATGCTGCGTGCCTCCCAAGGGAGGATTTCTTTCCGGATGGTGCTGACAACAATTCGTAGGGCTACGATATATCTTTCCTGATCACGAACTTCCATACCGAAGAAATGTTGAAGCACAAGCTTGTTGATTTTATCATTCAATTTATGGAAGAGGTTGACAAGGAAATTTCCGAGATGAAGCTCTTTGTAAGTATTGGTGTGCGGAGAGAGATGCTGTACCAATCACTTTCTAACTCTACAACAGTTAAATGCACGAGCTAGATTCGTAGCTGAATCTTTCCTAACGCCCGTATGTATCCCTTCGACTTTTCGATATAAAGCTTACATGTTCATTCCTGCTAATGCCTCTGTAGTTTGATTAAAAATCATGACGGCCATGTCTTCTTGGGGTGCCTAGACCTGATACTAGCTGATGTTGGGGAACTAGATGCTCTATTAGGTGACAACCCTTAATCAGCGTGTTATGCTTAGTCTTCAAGTATATTTGAGCAATGAAAAACCACATGATTACGATCTCTTCCTATCAAATTGGAGACCACAAACTTTTGTGCTAGAAGCTGTGGTGCTTGCCATTTATCATATTTTACATGGTTTTTTGTGTTATCGAGATACATTAAACAGCATCTGGTAATAGTAGTGGAAAACATGCCATAAAAAAGATACCTAAATAGAAATTGACCTAGCTGAGTTGAAGGCAGGAAGGGCTGGGAGCGTATGGTGGGTGGTAAGGCATATCTGATATTGATCTGACCCATCGCTGAAAGCATAGGCATCTAAAAATCGAACTAATTTCCACTTAGATCTAATTATTTAGATACTTTGAATTCCGAAATAACAATGCAGAAAAAAACCCAGTAGTACATCACCACAATGTGAACTCCCCCCACCCCGCAAGGGCTTCTCTTATTCGAAATCCAAGATCAAGATATCACAATACAGCTACAGAACAACTATATAAATGCTCAAACAAATATATCTTTAGCTAAATTTGTCTATTGCACAAGTTGTGTCGACGGGTGATGATAGAAGTTTGGAGTCTTGGTCTATACAAAAGCATCAGATATCTCCTATTCTTTATCGGCAACAGTAAGATGCTTGTTCAAAACCAACAACTCTTCCTTTGCAGAGAACAACACTAGGGAGAGACTTCCATTACCTTCCATGGTATAATTACAGGCTTTCTCATTAGTTGATTGGGGCATTGGGCGAATTATTTCTGAGAATAGGGAGTACGTAGTGACTCTTTCGAAAAAGCGTTCCTTCCTAATTGGAATTTTGGCGAGATACTTGTTGTAAGTGTCATATACACACAATAACCTGTATTATTATGTACCCCAGAAATAATATTCAGAACGAGAATTGTCAATCACCTACAATATTTCTCTATAACCTCGCGCCCACTCCCACCACAACTTTCTTTCCCTCCTCCCATCTTCACACATCGTAGCATGCGTATCAAAAAATCTCCCAACGTCCACCGTTACCATTCACAATCTTTTTTCATTACCCTAATATCATCTATCAAACGCAAACAATACCCCTTCATCGTCAAGTTATCCCGATATCAACATTGTTGACATCGCCCTAGTTGTGGCCCGTAGACCCGGTCCCGGATTTTGCAACCGCAGCAACCCATACGGGGCTATTTGCGTACCCCGGATTCTCCAGAGTCCGGACCTTCTGTGCAGACTGCACTACCCAAAACTGTAAGCATTCAGCCCCTTCTCCTGATCCTCTCGGTCTGGGCACAAAGCAGTGTTCACCTGATGGCAAACTGTATTGACCTTAGCTCAGTCAGCGAAAACAGCAGACAATCGTTTGCCACAAACTATCATTCTCTCTCAAGTGAGCGAGAATCATACACACAAAGTATCAGAAGCGAAAGATCTGGTTACTGAAACCATTCGATCAATCGATCTCTTCTTTGTGTTGATCGACCACGTCACCCAGAGAGCGTCCTTCGAGAAAGAAGGACAATACTTGCAGTTATTGCTCTGCAGGAAAGCCCCAAAGAGGTAAGATACAATCATACAACCCAACTTCCTCCCCATTGCCTCTTGCATCTGTCTTTGGCTATGGTATTACTGTTGCCCAATAATGTGCAACTGGATTGGGATTTGGTCTTCATTTCTGTAGAAAGTCAAAACATCACGCAAACAAACAAAGTGGATTGAAGGGCCAAATGTCTTCTAATTAACTAACACTTATTCTCCAGGTTTCCTGCCAAAGCATAAACGCCACTTCACACAAGAGCTTTGAAGAGTAAGTATCACCTGTTCAGAAGTGGATTTGGTGCCTTCCTTTTTATCCTCTATACCTGAAACCTCATACTAAAAGTGATCAGTGGCATCCGAAGAGCCGAACTCGGCTTCTGCCCCAAGCAGCCCCTTGGCAGTAAATGATCATGATGAAGGCAGCCAAGGAAGCCGTGAGGGCAACAATGTACCTCGCGATGCACAGCAAAATGCATCGGTTGCTACAGGCAACGTCCATGCTGGACCCCAATTCGGTGGTCACTCTCATAGAAACCAACGAGTCCAGCACCGGGGTCAGCCAGGATTCCGGGGCTTTGGCTTCCGAGGATACCGCTACAGAGGATCTGGCTCCTATCGGCGCAGTCCTCCAAGTCCAACGCCAATCCCACGCCCAAGAGGTGGTGCACGACCATATCGTAGTTATCATGGTCCCTTTTTTGGTAGAGCATCTGGATCAGATCCTGCTCCCATCATTTCCTACACTGAGCCCAATGTAGTCGCTCGTATCGTGGAAAGAACAGACAATAATGAAGCCGCTCGTCGCAACGGTCTGAATGTCAATGCCTTACCCTTCGTGAGTAGCGCTGGCAACAACGGACGGGTGATGCCTGGTCTTTTCATCATGGATCCCCTTCCTGGGGTCTCTCCTGACAACATTGCAGAGAGTGTTTCGCATACTGTGGGAAACTCGGACAATGAGGTTGTTGGTCGTGTTGGCAGCTCCTCTCAAGACTGGCATAGTGCACCATCAGTCGTGCCCCCTAGCACAACAGGGTACGCAGTCAATGGAGGATCGGGCAGTGTAGAAAGCTTCATTTTTCCTGATGCATCTGTCCATCAGACTCAGTATGGAAGCGATAATCATGCTGATATGCATCAAAATGCGAGCACTGGACCGACGACTACCTTCGAGAGTGGCGGTCCTGAATCGCCCGTCCTCCCCCCTGCACCTGCAAACTCGCCAGTCGGCTTTGGAGAAGCATTCCACGCTATTATCGTGCCGGGCAGAGGCGGTATCACAGTTGTGGCTGGACCACCTACTCATGGCGTACTCGGTGGACGATTTTTCGCCGATACCCAGAATGGTGGTCTTCAGCCATCAGGAATTGTTCAGAATGGCGCCCCAGTCCGTGACGCAAGAAGCCAACGCTTGATGGATCTTCTGAATGCCAATGTCAATACCGGGGTGCGAACTTCCGAGATACGTTCAGAAAACCTGGCTGTTCAGCCACCTCCATTCGCCGATGCAGCTGTGCGATCTGATTTCGCTCTCATCGAAATAAACGCTGGTCTTGAACATGCGTCGCTGAGAGAGTTTCAAGGAAATGTTCGGGCTGGAATCCATGAACGCCAGGGCTCGCCTCTTCCACGATTCAACCCGAATCCGATTGGTCTCAATCAGCCATTGCCCAGCCAGACGGCAGGAGACGATACTATTCTCCAGTCTCCAAATGAAAACACTGCCACACCGTCTCGAGATTTGGTGACTTTGTACGACGGCAATTTTACAATGCTTCCGTCGGCAAACCGTGCGATGCAGTCACGAAATTTCCCCTTCATCGAGGGCGGAAGTCTGCATCCCAAAACATCACCCCACGGCGTTCTGCGACTTGGCAACGTGAGTGATACATCTCGTCCTCCTCTTTTCGAGATATCCACTAACGCAGTATATTTTTCACTAGGTGCCCTATGAACTCAGTCGAGATCAAATTTTGGCCTTCATTGGTCGAAACGCCCGGCTCTTGCCGGAAATGGATGAGCCTATCCACATCCTTATGTGTCGGACCACGGGCAAAACTCTTGATGCTTTCGTCGAGTTGCGTACGAAAGCCGATGCCGACCGCATCGTGGATCGATTGGACAGAGACAGGCGAATGGGTCACATTCCAAAGATTGGCGAGCGCGTCATCGAGACACGCAGTGTTGATGTCGCTGAGTTAATGGAGGCCGTCTTTCCGAAGACCTCCGGAGTCACATGGGACGGAGAGGATCCGATTATCCGTCGCCCGGACTCGTACTTTGCCATGCCATTCCGTGGATTTGTCAGTGACGAGGAGATGGCAATGATGGCGAAGAATGTCGAGATTTCTCATCGTGTAGGTTCTGTTTTTTTTTTTTTTTTTTCACGGCACTTTTGCAAACTAATATTGCCTTAGTGCCCATATACTCGGGATTGTCCAGAGCGTCCCTACGAGGCGCTCATCACTCTGCTTCGAAAGATTCCCTGGCACAAGACCCAGTATATCACGATCAAGCAGCGGTATCTCGTGTTCCAGACGACGTACAAGCTCATCGGCACCCTCAAAGGCCATGTTGAGAAGAGGGTCGACGAGGTCCGTCTCGGCGAACAGTTGCTGGACCGAGTGCGAAGAGCAGCTCTCGGCTGTGCTGGGTTCACGGTTGCGATGCGGGATAATATTGCCGATCTTTTCGAGCTGAACGAAGAGGCTCGAAAGAGATGGGGCCTGCCTCACCAAGCCCATCTGTGGACGCACATCTACAGTCTAGTGCCGAAGCCTGGCAAAGCAGCAGACTGCATCGAGGTTCGTTCAACCCTTGAAGCATATTTGATGCTATCGCACCCCATGATTTCTTTTTTTTGTGTGATTTTTTCTTTCTTTTTTTTTTTTCTTTTTTCTTTTTTTCTATTTTTCGCTTTTTTTTTTTCTTTTTTTCGTGTGTGTTTGTGTGTTTGATTTTCAACTTCTTTTGTTTGTTGCCCAGCCTGGGTAGCAACTGTTAGTCAATGTTCCTTTTTTTTTTGCTAACTTGTTCTTGTAGTGGTACATTACCCAGATTCGAGAACAGACAATCAGAGACCTGAACTCTTCGTCGCTAGAGACGCGCGAAAATGTCTTGCGCCATGGACAGCAGACAAACTTGTACTAGGGATACTTGTTTGTCGAGCTCAATCATCCCCATGGCGAAGCATTTGATCAGATGACTCTTGCCGACGCTCATGCCGTCGAACTCCAGGCGATCGAGTCGGTCCTCCGCCGAGCTCTCCCCAGAGGTGACTTGCCTCAGACGCTCCTCCGCTCATGCGATCGTGAGAAAGTGACAGCCCCGCATGTGGTCTCCCGAGTCAACCAGAACTCGTTCATGCCTCCGATTGCCTTACCACGAGCTCAGATGGCGAGAAACCCAATTTTCGAGAGAGCCGGCCCAACTAGCTTCCCACGACCTATGCATTTAGGTGCTCACACGAGGGCTGGCACGGTACTCGGAACGACGCCTATGGTGTCTGGAATGACGGCTGGTGTGCAGCCAGGAGGAATGACAGCAGCCACGGGTAACGTTCACCAAATCCACCACCCGGCCTTGGCTATGGGAGCTCCCGGAGCTCCCCAGCACGACCCATGGGGTTCTCCCCAAATGCCTTATTTGGGCCTGCAGAGACGAGGTACTGGTGGCATCGACCAATGGCTGCAGCAACAATTCCGAGCCCAGGCACTGTTAGCCGCAGGGTTGAACGATTTCTGGATCCAATACCGCCAACATAGCGGTCAAAACAACGTCCACAATGGCGTTGGGCAAGAGGGGCTTCCAAATGGCCATCGAGGCAATTTGTTCGACGCTCACTCCAACGCTCACACCAACGGTCAACCCAATGGAAACGGAAACAGCGGCGGCCACCCCAACACCGGAGCCAACGAACAGAATGGTCTCCAGTAATGGGGCGTGGTATGGGCAGTCTTTTGGCAAACTGAGGGTCAATGCCATGTGTAGAATATCGGGGGGCAACAGAAAAGAAGGCCACCGACCAAAGTGTAGAAATACGAGGAAAGGAAAAAAAAGACATAAACCGACAAAAAAACAAGAAAAATGAATAAACGCAAAAAAAAAAAAAAACCAAAAAAGTCAAGAAAACAAAGACAGGGGGCGAGCAGAGGTGAGGAGAAAAGAAAGAAAAGAGGATGGGAAAAATATGTACAAGAAGAAGATGGGGAGAGAAGAGGAAGAAAGGAGGAAGAAAGGAGGAAGAGGGGGGAGAAGGAGGGAGATAAAGGGAGGGTGAGGGAATGGTGGCAAGGGGGACTATGGATGGTCTCGGCGGGTGCCGTTGAGGGCCGCAGGCCGCGAGGCCGCCCCAGGAACACATTGGCCAATGCGTTCACGGAGTTGGCTGACAAGACCCGGAAGTCCTGCCGGCCATCCATTTCCAACAAAAAAAAAAACCGAACAAACACCAAGTCAGAGAACAGCAAACAGTCATGGCAACATCTACTGGAGCAATCTAGCAACTGGCGTCTGCATCACGGCTTATTACATTTCGAGGCAGGGATTTGAACCAAGCAGGAACTGAATGCTTGATGGAGATACTTTGTCATATCTGGTTGATTTGGACAGACCAATGTCTTTGCTTTAAATTTCTTTCTTCTTTTTCCGACATTGGACACCAAGGAGACAATACAGATTAAAATTTGCTAAAGCTTCGGGACAAGTTTGCCTTGACAGTGATTTGAACTAAGACGTAGCCTCTGCTCTATCTCTATTACTATTGAGGGGGTAGGAAAGACCACCGTATCGGGGTAGGCAAGTTGTGACAGCGGAATGTCAGAGAGACCAAAGTGTAAGAGAAAGGTCATGAAGTGTGAACAAGGAATCTATACTACAAAGTGTTGAAGCTGAAGTGGGTATTATTCTTGCGATGATGGTTGCATAGAAACTGCTTGCTATGGGATGGGATGGACTCGATGTGGTTGTAGTTTACTAAAGGACAGGGGGGCGTTACACTATTAATTATCCGGTGCTAGCAATGGAGGAGTAGTAATAACTTGCAAGTACTCAGTAGTACTCCGTAATAATGTACAGAGCAATGTACGGAGTAATGGCTAGCATCCCCACACAGACAGTTCCACAGAGAGTAGTGCCCACGCGTAGGCTAATTAGCCAGGTATGGTCCCCTTGTTTGCCCTGTAAACTAATACTCCTTAGATTATGTTTGTTCAGTCCCGCCAAACTGCTTGCTGTCAGGGGATGAAAAAAAAAAAAAGGAAACAAAAGGGGTACCTGAAAAATAAGAGCAAGCAGCAAAAAAAAAAAAGGAAACAATACTCCGTATACCATCTTTTTTTTTCTTCCTCTTCTATTCTCAACCACCTTTGCCCTCTTTTTCCATCAAATCTCTATTGAATTATTTATCCCTTCATTACCCTAGACACATCATCCATCATCAATCATGGCGTCGGCTCCTCAAGCAACCACCGCTGTGGGTGACACTCCTGCCACTGTCGCTACTGTCGCTACTGTCGACGCTACTGCCCCTACCACTGCAGCTGTAGCAGATGCCCCAGCCCCAGCCCCAGCCCCAGCTGCCACCACAGAAGCTGCCTCCAGTGCACCCGAAAAGACAGAGGAGCAGAAGCCTGAGGCCAAGGAGGAACCCAAGGCCGAAGAGGAATCGGCAGCTCAGGAGCCTGAGCCCGCGGCCAAGATCTTGTCGTGGCTCGAGCAATTCGCTAAAGACCTCCCTGAAATTATCAAGGATGCTGGCCACGACGAGATGTGGGGAGTCACTCTCCAGCCCGGCGCCAACCACGTCCCTACCACTGTCATTCTCCAAAAGTTCTTACGCGCCAACAACGACAACCTGACCTTGGCCAAAGAACAGCTCGGCAGGGCACTCGAGTGGCGCAAAACCACCAAGCCCGGCGCTCTTCTTGATGACGTCTCCTTCGACAAGGCCAAGTTTGGCGAGCTTGGTTATGTCACCTCGCACTCGGCCGAGAAGACCAGCAAGGAGACCATCATCACCTGGAACATCTACGGCGCCGTCAAGGACAACAAGGCCACGTTTGGCGATGTCAAGGAGTAAGTATTCCCCCCAAGTATCTCTTCTATCTCTTCCCATGATAAGCACCAAAGCCAATTCCACTAACTAACGCGCCCATTCCAGATTTATCAAGTGGCGCGCTGCTCTCATGGAACTTGGTGTGCGGAAGCTCAAGCTCAACGAGGTGACGGCCGTCATCCCAGAGGGAGGCGAGGACCCGTACCAGATGATCCAGGTGCACGACTACCAGGGTGTGTCCTTCTTCCGCATGGACCCGGCCGTCAAGGCCGCCAGCAAGGAGACCATCAACACCTTCTCCATGGCCTACCCCGAACTTCTCTCGCACAAGTACTTTGTCAACGTGCCCGCTATCATGGGCTGGGTGTTTGCCGCCATGAAGCTCTTTGTCTCGCCCGCGACCCTGCGCAAGTTCCACCCCATGTCTTCCGGCACTTCGCTCGTCCACGAGGTCAAGGACATTGCCAGCACTCTCCCCAAGGAGTACGGTGGCAGCGGCCCATCGGTCAAGGATGGACTTACCGTCAAGTTGGCAGAAATCGCCCCTGCCGCCGAGAAGGCCCCCGAAGTGCCCGCCAAGGAGGAGGCCGCCAAAGCCGATGCTTCTGATGCTGCCGCTAAGCCCACTGAAGCCAAGGCCGAGGAAGTCAAGACTGAAGAAGCCCAACCCGAGGAGCCCAAGAAGGAGTCGGAGACGGCCGCAACCGGCACTGAGGAGGAGACCAAGAAATAGACTCCCCCAAGACTTGACTTCCACGGCGGACTGGCTCCGTACAGTTTTTTCTGTTTCTGTATCCTTCGCGATCCGTCTCGCTTGGGCACCATGTTTCTTGTTGGCGACAAACCTCATATGCATTACGCCTGTTTAATAATACCCCCATGTTTCTTGCCCTATATTTGAGGATTGGATTTTTCCCCATCCTTTTTGCTATTTGTTTAACTTTACGAGCCCTGGTCACACAAGTCGCAAACGACGCATTGGTCCGTCTTGTTGACGGTTTTTGATTCTGATTCGGAACCGTCTGGCGGCGGGTAAATTTTGTTCTTGATACATGTCATTCTTTTTCAAGTATTTCGGTTTCTTGTCACATAGTCTGATAGATATTGACTCCTCAATGTAATTCCGAGATTCGTGACCGAGCCGGCCCTCTACATCTTGGGTGCGCTTTCGACCAAGTCGATCTGTTTGTAGTATGTAGTGATTTTGCTTGAAAAAAAAAAACCAACTCGAATCCTACTGAATGCATTGCATCGAGATGGGCACTTCCGCAATCCCAAAAGACGGAAGGGAATAAATCTGTTGGCTAATTTCCCCCCTCTCAGAAGGTCTATCACATTCTGCTACCTTGACTAAGGGGGCATGCTTCTTGACATGTCACGATAGTCTACCCCTCTCCTGGTCAGCCTGCTTACCCCTTCCCTCGCCAACCATCCTGGCGGCCAGAACAGAAGCCAGGCCAGCTCTGGCGGCCGTGGTAAACACACAAAAAAGTTCTCCATCGGGACTTACCGAAACACTGTTGTCATAGACAAAGACTCCAAATACGTATCTCTATCCTTGAAAAAAAAAAAAACCTCTCGATCGAATCTTAATGCCCAACCATTCTCTTGCCATGTTTCTCTAATCTGTCTCTAGCGGAAGCGCGAAATCGCTTCGTGTACAGTGTACACGAGAAGCATCATACATGCAGACTGTGTCAAGGGGTCAAGGGATGCCTTTCATGAGAATGCCAACGTAGGTCTGTCATTGTGGGTGTGTAGATGCTTGTTCTATTCCATGTGAGGTGCCAATTTTGCGACCGGGGCTTCGGCTGACGCTTTCTGAGATATGTGAAGGGGTCAAATTTCGCCGTTTTCTTCCAGAGAATAGATGGAGGCTTGCTGTCTACTTGACTGTAGCAAATACTAAAAACAAAAATACTGTAACAACGAGAAACCTTAGAAAAATCTTTTTTTTTTAAAAAAAAAAAAAAAGTTTACTGACCTGGATAGGTTCAAAAGGAGTCAGCGACCGAAGAAACAAAAGAAGCATAGTTAGTTTGAAGCCTTCTGCTTGTCAATCAATCATGATGGGATATTAGAGTAAACTGAAGTCAATATTGATGTCGTCGTGTACTTTTCTCTTCTTTTCTTTTTTCAGTCTCCCTCTTGTTTGTCCACTCGGTTGATTCTTAGGCACCATTATTTATGGCCACGTTGCAACAGCATCAGCATCCGCATGGATGTCGAGAGATATTCAAACGCCAATGCCCATTATTTCCATGCACCAACTGGCCTTGGCAAGCTATCATGCACACTTTTGATTGTGACTTGAGAGAGTATTCCAGTGGAACTAGGGTTCTCGAGGTGACCGGGCTGTCGGCCTTCCCCTCCTCGCATTATCCCAAACAATTTCCCCATCTGATGTCTGGCCGACCAGACGGCAGCCAACAAAAACCTCAACATGTGACATTTATAGTACAAACGTAGGACCAAAAAAAAGGGTTCCAGATTGCAGAGAGAGGGAACCACAAATGTCTGCATCGTAGCAAAAAGGTTCGCGTGTGGCCACCGCCGGTTCGCCGATCTAAGTTCTACCCCCCCCCAACACAACCTCACCGTTCAGGTATCAAATGAGAGCCGGGCCAGGCCACATGGCAGAAAAGAAGCAAAGAGAAAAAAAAAAGCACTCAACCAACAAGTGATGGAAGTGATGGGTGATTTCGGGTAGGGTTGTGTAAGAGAACCCAATCTGGTGAAGACAGGCGACAAACTAGCCAGGCGGTGAGTCCGACATCGTCGGTTTGTGCTCACATTGGCCAGCCAGCCTGGGCTTGTTGCAGCCCTTGTTGGATTTTCTTAACCCCTCACACAAACATTGTCTTTTTTGTGACTGTGCTACATGACATACGGCTAGCTGCACCATGCATGGGGGGAGACCTCAACGTATGGGTATATGGCGTGGCACATTGCGATCCAAACGATGTAGGACGAAAGTTTGAGCTGTCACGAGAAAAAAAAGATCAAGAGAGAGAAAGAAATCAAAAGCAGAAGATGAGAGATTGAGATTGTGGGAAATCCCGGGGACGGTTGGAAGGATGAGTGAGATGACCGTCTGAGCCCTCAACCAAGAGCAAGAGAAGCAAGAGAGACCCCAAAGGGGGGAGAAGGTAATACTTGTAGAGAGAGGACGGGCTCGGGCTCGGGCTGGCC
The DNA here is from genome assembly GCA_019925285.1 of Graphium sp. VPRI43844. NCBI lineage: Eukaryota > Fungi > Ascomycota > Sordariomycetes > Microascales > Graphiaceae > Graphium > Graphium sp. VPRI43844. Next base: position 89,548 of record JADHKT010000061.1, read on the forward strand.
AACGCGGCGCAAGGTAAAAGAGATGCAAGAAGCAAACTGCAAGGACCAAAACCAAAATATGTTTCTCCATGTCTCTCCCAGCACCATTTCGTGTTGCAGCCACCAGAAGCTGGCCAATAAATACCTTTACAGTACAAGGTAGCTTCTCTCTCTCTCACAAACTTCCCCCCCCTCTGCTCGCGCCCCCCCCCCAAAGCCTTTTCCCTTTCCTTTTCTGCACCCTTTCCGTATTAAGAGTTCAAGTCATGCTAAATGGCAACAAAACTCGCGCGTTGACCATCTCTAGCCTCCCCCACCTTCTCTTTTCCATACTCCGTAAAATAACATTTCCCAATCTGGGTCCTTTCTCTCTTTCTTCCTCCCCGAATATCTCACACACACCCCTTTCTTTCATTCTCTTCCTTCTTTTCGGGATTTTTGGGAATTTCATAATCTTTGCTTAGCCGTCGAATCTGGAGGGTTCAATATTTCCCTCTCTCTTCTTATTTTCTCTTGTCTTTTTTACCCTTGTCTCTCTCTGTCCTCGTGATTCTGTTTCAATTGTGAAATTTAACAGACTGTGTACGCGGTAATCTCCCTCTGAAACTTTACAGAGGAAAAAAAAAAAAAAGGCAAGCTTGCACTCCCGTGTCTTTTCGTGATCCAGTCAAAAGTCCTCTTGGTCTTTTTTTTTTAGCCTTGCATTGGCTTCCACTCTCGCATGCACATTGAAGGGATTTCATCTTCGTTACTTGGCCCTGCGTGGTGTTATATCAACATGCATACGGCTATTGACTAGGATCTGAATGCCCTTCATATCCACCACAGCCGCCACCACCACCACTAACTTACTGATTGAAACTAGTCAATTCAATTCCCTCTCCTATTCACTTCCCCCCTCCACGACAACCATCCTTCTTCGAAATATCGCACCATCCATCAGACGCCAGGTTGTCATTTACACGTCTTCGACGCTTCTTTTGACGTGTCCTTGATCTACAAGTCACGCTCTCCCGATGGCGGACGCTTCAACTCCACTTGTCGCGTCGCAGTCTGTCGCCTTTCTGCTGTCGAATGAGTCCGTCTACTCGCACGATGCCGCCGATGCCGCCGATGCCTCATCCTCCGAGCCTGATCCATCCTCTTCTCTCTCCACCACTCCCCCTACCAGCGTCTCCGACGATGCGAGCCAGTCCTCCGAATCCTCCAAATTAGCTAGTATTAACGTGGCCCTCGGCACTCCGCCCGCTCAGCCGCTACTGGGTGAGCCAGCCGACCAGAGCCTTTCCGGCCCAGCTGCCTCTTCCGAAGCAACCCCAGAATCCCCAGTCCCCTCGTCTTCTCGGCCTCAACGCCAACGTACCATACAATCGTACAACATAACGCGCCTCGCTGCCGCCTCTCGCACACGCCAGACCAGCGATGGCGCGACTCAGTCGACCAATCGCCGCCGTACCCTGCCGAGCGGCGCTGTATCCGCCCTCGCCGACGCGTCTGGACCCCTGACACCTTCCGATTCCCGCATTTCACCCCGAAAGTCCAAATCTACCCCTTCACGCGGACGTGTGCAGAAATCCCCCCTTCGTCGAACTTCGTCGCGCCTTGCAGGCGAGGAGCCCACTGCTCTCTTACCGCCGGCCCTCGGCAAACGTAAGCGGGAGAGCACGGGACCCGCATTGTCGCGTGAGCTCAAACGCCTCCAAGACACCAAGGAATTCAACCATATCGATACTGCCCCCACCGTACATACCGTTTGGGCCCGTGGCAAGCTCGTCGTGCCCGAGAATCCTCGCTCGGCAGCTGCGCGTAAAAGAGCCAAGACCGAGGACGCCAACCAACAGCAGCAACAACAACAACAACAACAACAAGAACAGGCCGCTTCCCAGGTCAAGAGCGAGGAGCCCGACGAACCCATTACGACGACTCAGAAGAAGCGCGTGAAGAAGTATCTTGAAAAAGGTCTCTATGCTGGCCAGCAAGTCCCTGCGGACCCGTCTTGGGGATTGAGCACGGCCGAAAAGAAGAAGCTAGCCCAGTTTCCCGAATTGCGCCGACCCAACTCGACCAACAAGATTCTGCCGCCGCCCATTTACAATGGACTCCGTCTTCTCCTCAAGGGACGCGATTTTAAGCTTCCCTTTGACGTCTGCAACCCCTTGCCTCCGGGCCAGCCAAAGCCCGATGAATGGCGAAAGATGACTAGAAGTGAGTGTATCTGTTTTTTTTTTTTCCTCTTTCCCCCTCTAGTCTCAATGCTCATAAATCGTGCTAACACTTTTGGTGCCCAGATCGATTCATCGGTGACTCAAAGGATTATTGGAGAAAGACTCCTCAGAATGGCGATTTCCAGTCCAAATGCGTCTGCACGCGAGAGGACGGCTGCGGTGAGAGCTGCCAAAACAGAATCATGCTTTACGAGTGCGACTCGTCGAACTGCAACATCGGAAAGGAATATTGCACCAACCGTGCTTTCGCCGAGCTCATGGAGCGCAAAGCTGCTGGAGGCAAATACCGAATCGGTGTTGAGGTCATTAAGACTTCGGACCGTGGCTACGGTGTGCGGAGCAACCGTTGCTTTGAACCCAACCAGGTTATCATGGAGTACACGGGTGAGATTATTACGGAGGAGGAATGCGATCGCCGTATGAATGAGGAATACAAAAACAACTCGGTACGTTGCTGCACTTCTTTTTTTTCTTTTCTTCTTTTTCTACGAGAGCATAACACTAACAAGGATCCGGTACATAGTGTTACTATCTCATGAGTTTCGATCAGAACATGATCATTGACGCAACAACCGGCTCCATTGCCCGATTCGTGAACCACTCGTGCAATCCAAACTGTCGCATGATCAAATGGATCGTCGGCGGAAACCCCAGGATGGCGCTTTTCGCGGGCGACCGACCCATCATGACGGGTGAAGAGCTCACTTACGACTACAAATTCGACCCTTTCTCCGCCAAAAACGTCCAGGCATGCCTCTGCGGCGAACCCAACTGCCGTGGAGTCCTCGGACCCAAGAAGCGAGAACCAAAGCCCGATAAGACCGAGGCTTCCAAGACTTCAGCCTCCAAACGCAAAAACGCAGCTGGTAAGGCTGGTGCTTCGAAGAAACAGAAGCTCAACTCGGGCAAAGGTGTCAAGAAGGAGGTTGCGGGCGCTAAAGAAGCTGCCAAGGGGACCGCCAAAACCACGAAGAAGACGTCCCTCGCCATTGCAAAGGGTGACAAGAAGACACCCAAGAGCGTCGCCAAGAAGCCAGTCATCAAGGCCGCCACCAGACGCCCCAAGCTAGCTATCAAGAAGACGGGCACGATCGCTGTCAAGAAGCCTTCGGCAAAGGGCACACCGCGCGTGGGAGGAACGATCAAGGCCAAAGCGAATAGTGTGACTAGTGCGAAAAAGACGGCGGACCCCAAGAAGCCCACGGCGACGGCCAAGGCTTCCAAGGCGACGGCGACCCCGAGCACCACACGTGAAGGTGGAATTGTGGTGAAGCCAAACCTTTCTGTCAAGTTCATCTCGCGCGGAGCTGCCAAAGAATCGCTCAAAGCCACTGCCAGTTCGCCTGTGGCTGGTAAACTAGGCGCCCGCGGCGTGGTGACGGTATCGTCACGAACAACTACCCAATCAGTTCTGAAGACAGTCAGGGGGGCGTCGAAGGTGACCAAGACGAAGGCCGTGGCGCGTGTTGTTCGTCCAACGCCTAGCACAAATGCCAGAAAGTCAACCAAAAAGGCGGCGCCACAGGCATTACGTACATACAACAAGAGCCCTCAACAGCTACAAACTGCATCCGCTAAGGGAGGAGACGCCACTTCCACCGACAGCCCTGTTTCGAGTCGTGGTCGAGTGAGGAAATTGACGGAGAAGGCAATGTCACCATTGCCCCGGAAGGAGGCAAGTGATGTTGCGATGACGGATGCCAGCGGTGCCCTGGCTTTCTAGTGTTTTCAACCTCACGTTGACCGGGAATTTTGAACGAGGGAAATTGCCTTGTTACTCAACGCGTCAACCTATCGTCGTTTGTGGACTGGGTGCTCAGCCACAACATACAGCGGAAGTGTGATTTAAGGCTTTATGTGCTAGTCGTGGATTTTTCATCATTGTTTTCATATGGCACGGGGGGGTAGGTTCAACATGCTAGGTGCCAGGTGGTTTAGGGGAACTTTGTAGTTCAGGCGTTCTTGTGCCCTTGTGTGGCCTTTTTTTTTTCTCTCCTTTTTTTCTAGTCTGTCCATCTCGTAGTGCTTATCTTGTCAATTGCATGTTTGTGAGGTCGGTTATGTTAGATTTGTTCTCATAGGGAGCACTAATCCAGGTGGATGACGGGGTTTTTTTTTTTTTTTTTGGTGTTTCATCTTCTTTTTTAAGAAAATTTTATAGTTTCACAACTTCTGCATGTCCGTCCAAAGCAATTCGCAATTCGGCGAGCCCAGGCATGTTGTTTCGAATGAAAAGTAAACTAAGTCATGGAAGTGGGGTACGTGCCAAGTCGGAAACAGGGGTGTGTTATTCTAGAACACTGCTGCATATTAATGTCGATGCCTGGGCTGAAATAAAGTTACAATGCGCAATTTCGTCACAGCACCTGGAAAGTCACACCGAATGTCAAATGCCAAGCACGAGCTCTTCTCGAGGACCTCGTCTCGAGAAACTACGGAGTACTCCGTAGTCTCGACAACATTCAAACTCGCGCCTTTCCTGTTACCGTTGCCTACATTTTCAAGGCTAACTGGCATATCATCGGGCGGTATGGCTTGCTGGTGGCTGTGCTACACCGAGTACGCGCTGTATTCAACCACAACACGTCATGTCACGAAGCGTTCGTGGCATCTTTCGTCGGGCTTCAATTCAGGAAATTTGTGCTTTTGGTCAGTTGCATCAGATTAACAGAACAGTTTTCGGTATTGAGCACTGATGAGTAGGTTTCGAGGCCAGTGCCAGATTGGTCACGGCTGGCGCGTGTGGCGCAGCCACCCTTCTAGACTAGATTGGGGCTGGTGCCCGTCAAACAGAAGCAACGTCAATCCCTAACCCGAGACGTTGGAAAGAAAAAAAAGCAAACCTGCAGAGCCTCCACAAGTCATTGCGAAAATGCCTACTTGTACGGAGTACTTTGGGTAACAAAGCAAGGCTCTCGATTTTGGGAACGAGGTTTATTGAAGGTCAAGGAAGCAAAGTTCTAAAAACATGAAAGCAGCGCGAAAAAAAAGGAGCTGCCGGAAAAACAAGGAAGAAACTTGAAAACGCAAATTGACAAATCAGAGCTTTTTTTTGGGGAGGGTGGTGATGAGAGCTGGATGCAAGATCCGATGAATGGCGACATGTTCGCAGCCTAGGAAACAAGGAAAAGAAAAAAAACCAACAACCAGTAGTGAGAGATGAGTGAAAAAGAAAAAAAAAAAACTCCATTGCTGGAACGGAAGGCAGCCGAGCTCGAGAGACGGAAAATGAAATATGCGATGGAGATGCAGGCAAATGATGACTTTTGAACAAAGCTCCCGTCTATTTTGGTGTAACCTGAACTCCAAAATTATCAGCCAATGCTCGAGGTTTGTGCTCGGAGTTTCGTCGAGGGTTTCCTGTCCAGTTCCTTACCTTGCGGCGCCTGAATCTATGAAGGACGAAGGAACCTCTATCGAGGATTGGCTTCACTTGGAATAGGGAAAACTACAGTTGGTGCAGACGTGGTGATTACAAAAGCATACTTTGCTGGTCTTCGAGTAGTGGATGTACTTGCAAGAGCACTGGGTCGGCAAAGAAGTTGCGTGTTAGTCCTCGAACTCACATCTTGTCTTCCCATTTTTTTTCGCATTTTTGGGGAGCGAGAACTTACACACACCCAGATGTAGGAACTGCCGCGGGTGCCACGGCGTCTTGAATTTCGGCTTTCGGTCGAGCTGTTATGACCGTGGTGGGATCGCTGAGACCTTCCGGAGTCCTCCCCTTGGGTGATGGCGTAGGAACCCTGAGAATATTGATTCGAAGACATGTTTGAGGAGTAAGGATGATGTGCCGGATATTGAATAGTTCGAAGATTGTGAATAGTGCGAAGATTGTGAATAGTGCGAAGAAGCTGAGGACTGGAGACCAAGAGCGTGTTGTTTCTTTGGGCCTGGTTCTTATACTTGAATCTTGAATGTCTGCATAGTTTGATTTTCTAGGGTAACGCCTTACGGATATGTTCAATACAGGGCAAGAAAGCAATTAGAAAAGGCACATCGTGAGTTGGAAAGGCGAGATAGTCTGGGCAGGAAAGGGCGATAACTTAACGGACCAAGCCCCAAAGGCGGGCAAGAAGACACGAAGCATCGAGGGCCATTCAATAGTGCATGCTAGAGCAATGGTAACGGAAACAACTCGATTTAAGAAGGGCTAGCATGTCAAAGTGAAGCAGGACCCCGGGCAGTGCCCCCTTACGTGTCCAGGCAGATACATAGCGGTCAAGAAACATTGTCCGGAATCAAGGCGTGTCTCGGAATACTTTCCCAAGGAGAGGGAGGCCCTCTTGTGGGGGGGGGGCGGCAAAAGCAATATAGAAAAAAAGGATCGTATCCCTAATCGAGAGCGCAAAGCAAGTGAGTGCACAGCCATAAAAGTTATGGAAATTTTGTAATGGCGAGTCGTGGTTCTTGCGCACGTATGCGCGCAACGTACTGGCTGGTGTATGACAATTACGAGCATATTTCCGTTTGACCTGGCATTATCGGTCAGGGGGGTCATAGACCATGGACAGACAGCTACAGCTAAGGGCTAAAGCGAGAGACGGTTTTGAATATTTTACAAAGAAGAGGAAAAGAAGAAAGGATGGCACAATCTTGGATTAGAAGGGTAGTCGTCGAGGTTATTGTATTTTCACTTTCATGTTTGCGAGCAGGCTATATCATCGAGAACAACACATTGATGCGTAAAAAGGACCTCAGGCTCCGAAGGAAATTGTTCAAAGTCCGGGAGGAATCCAGGGTAGTTGAGTCGAGACTCACAGGCACGAAACTGAATACTCGAACGATAGGAGGGGAGAGGGGGGGGGGGGGGGTTTGGGGCTGCAGGATAATAGTATTGTGGTGGAGCGAAAGAGGGTTAGCGTGCAGAGCGCAGAGCCGCCAAAAAAGCTTCAGAGAAGTCAAAAACATAGTGGGGCGTTTTTATTTCTGAGCAGTGCGTTTCGCCTTGAGCCAAGTTTGCAATGGCGACGGGAAGGCTGGAGTGAAAAAAAGGGAAACAGAAGATGCTGAATACTATTACTACAGCTGACTACTAACATTAAACAGCCTCAAGTTGACAGACCATGCTTCAGCTGTTGGAGATGGGATGCTGAAACACTTGGAGAAATCGGCCTTCAAGCAGGCCTGTCAAACAAGCAAGCAGGCCTGTCAAGCAAGCAAGCAGGCCTGCCAAGCAAGCAAGCAGGCCTGTCAAGCAAGCAAGCGGGGCTAGAAAAGAGGTGAGTTGAGAAGAAGAGTAGGGCTCTTTTGGAGGAGTGATACACGGTGCCCCAAAAAGATTCGCGCACCCCCTAATATTCGAGTTCTGCCAAACATCATAAGTGCTTGTAGGAAAATATACGGAGTAGAGTCAATTGCTATAACTGTGTAGCTGGAATAAAATCTTCTTCAACAATATTATCGCCCTCGTTTCAACGTATCATACCCCCCATTTGATTTAGATATCCTCCATTCAAATTAGAAATGCCCTGATATTGGTTCCCATATTGGCTTGCTGGAACTGCAAATTGACCGACCCCTAGCACGACCAGAAAATTGGCCTTCAAACCGGCCAGGTTGTATTGGTTGTTGAGAAGAGAATTGCGGTGGAAATGGGTTATAGGATCCAATATTGTTGGCATTGAAGCCATTATTCTGTGTTTGCTGGACTTGCAATTGAGATCCTGGAAAGTTTGTCTGTTGAGGAACAGCTTTGCATCGTTGAAACTTGCAGGTAGGTAGGGGGGGGGTGCGCGAATCTTTTTGGGGGGGCCGTGTATCACTTCTCCGTGGTACGTGACAGCAAAAAAAGAAAAAAAAAAACGAAAAAAAAGGAAAAAAAACGAAAAAAAAGGAAAAAAAAAAGAAAAAAAAAGGAAAAAAAGAAAAGATACATCTCTTCAATACCTTCAGTCCACCCCCCTCCCCCGAGTCTGTCGAGCTTGGACGCAATCAGAGCTAGGGCGCTTCGGTGTGCCCCTTCAGGCTTGCCAACCAGTTGCTAACACGTTTGAAAAAAACTCTGGAGAGATCTGTGGTGGTTACCGATGACCCTGTCTATTTTTCCTCTTTTCAACCCTTATGTTGACTGCCTGACACCCCCCGTCCCCCCTTTTGCGTTGTGCTGTCCATCCATCTTTGAGCTTCTCAGCCTTTCAGGACAGTTCACAGCGACGGCAAGCGCCCTTGCGCGCCCTTTTCTTAGCTTAGGTGAGAATATAGGACACGGTGGCAGACAACTGTCCAGCCCTTCCACAAGGCAGAAAGACCGGAAGGCATCTCGTTTGTTTGCCAGGTGGTGGGTGTACTGTGGTGGACTTGTAGGAAGCTGCCAAAGATAATCAAAGCTCAAAAGCTTGTAGCTGATGTACGGAGTAGTTTACTAGTGTACTAGTTCGTGGAGCTAGGAGTGGATCCTCCCAACTTGACTTGCAGGGGCCCGACTTGCAGGTGGAATTTGGAAGATGACTAATCATGGGACATCATTGGAAGCTCCATACTCCATACTCCGTAGTATTATGCTTTTGCAGCCATGACGAAATCTTTGGCCACACGTTCCCTCTCTCTCCCCCGATAACCCGTCCCCCATTGCCATTGAGGATGTCGGCGGCCCAGAGCCATGTCATCCGATATTTCGAGAAATGCCACTAGATGGATAACATGGATCGTTCCCTTCATGATAGCTGCTGCTGCCGCTTATGCTACTTATACAACTGTTGCCATCGTTTGTAGTACGTCTCCCGCTCCGCTTTTTCTTAAACAGGACCTCGACCCTTCCTTTGTCCTTGGATGTTTCTCCAGGCCGAGGCCACAGACAGAGAATAGAAACCACTGCTAACGCACCTCGTTCTCTCTCCAGTTGAGTTTCTAATAAACGGCATCCACAACACCGGCTTGGCCGTCGCCTTTCTCGTGCTCCACTTCGTCTTCCTTTTCATCGCAACCACAACCTACCTCCGCGTTCTCTGGGCCGTCAAGAGAACCCCGGATATTGTGCCCCTGTTTGCCGAGCAGCCGGGCGTCAACGATGAAAAAAAAAAGGTGCGCCGCGCTTCCAAGCGGCAGCGGCCTGGGCGGGGCGACTTAGAGGGCGGGTGGGTGGTCCCCGACCTCAGTGCCGACAGCCCCGGCCTCGAGACCTTTTACTCCAAGGACGTCTTTGTCTGCGAGGGCGACGGGAGGCCGAAGTGGTGCCACGACTGCCGTCAATGGAAGCCCGACCGCGCACACCACTCTAGCGAGATGGGCTGTTGTATCTACAAGATGGACCACTTCTGCCCCTGGGTTGGTGGTATGGTATCGGAGACGTGTAAGTTTCTCTCAGCCTACATCTTTCAATATGCAATGTCTTCTGCAATGCGATGTCTTTTGCAATGCGACGAGACCCCCTCACAAGGGGGGGGGCAAGGGGCCAAACCTGCACACTTGCTCACACCAATGCCTCCCTTTAGCGTTCAAATTCTTCACCCAATTTACTGTTTACGCCGCTTTCTTATGCGGTGTCGTCCTAGCTTCGCACGTGTACTGCCTCGTGCGCCGACTACAAGAGGATGTTTCCGTAGACGGGCGCATCATTGCAACATTGGTCATCTCGGCCTTTTTCGGCCTCTTTACATCGGCCATGTCCCTTTCATCCTTCCGCTTCATCTCCGTCAACATGACCAACATCGACATGCTTAAAAAGCCCACGAATTATCTTCTCGCGGTCCGCGTACCTCTTGGAACGCCGGCCACGGACCGTTACTATACAATTACATACCCACTCTCCCAGGCTGACGTCCCGGCTACCCAGAACGGCCAAGTCGGAAACGGACCGACTTTGACCGACAGGGATCAGTTAGCCCGCCGAACATTTGCCGTGCTGAAAACGGAACCCGGTGAAAACCCGTGGGACCTGGGCTTTAGGGCCAACTGGCGAGACATTATGGGGCCGAGACTCATCGATTTCTTTCTTCCTATCAAGCCTTCGCCTTGCACGCGACACGAAAGCCCCGTGAGCGAGTATCTTCTCGGGCCGCTCGTCGACAGATTACGCGAACGGTATGACCTACCAAAAGTGGACAACGGTAGCGGTCTTGTTTCTTGATGCTGGGATAAAGACACGGAGATAAATGGGACCATGGACTTTTGACGATGTCCATACTACATGCCTTAATAGGCCCCTTTCTAATCAATGTATTTGTACTAACATGTCCGATTCCCTTCCTGTCGTTTACCGCTCTCTTTTCTTTTTCTTTTTCTTTTCTTTCCATGAGACAACGAAACCCACCATCTTCAACCTCGCATATTGAAAACGAGCTTTGAATTCTTCTGCATGACAAAACATTATATGTCAGACCTTTTCTTATACCGTCGCGTCCATCTAGTCTTCTCGTCCAAATCATCCAGCTTATCTTACTCGATGAGAATTTCCACTAATAGGATATATAATCTCCATGGACAATTCTGCAAAACAAAAGCTTTGTCACGCACCCTTCGTCCTTCTTCCCCAACTGCTCTTGTTCATCTGCCCGTTTCTCAACCTTGCAAACTTGTACTCGGCCTTTGCTTTGTGTAGCCAATAGGTCCCCCGCTCTTCCACAGCGAAACTCGAATCAGTCTAGCAGGTAAGAAACTTGAATCAAGAAACCTTATGACAACAATAACACTCTCGCTTCCCGCTCGAATCCGGCGTGGAATTATTTTCTTTCCCGCAGCCGCACGTCCAGACATAAGACGGAGCTGCAAGAGGACATGGCGGAGGAGTGGGATCCCTCGGCGTCGTCTCTCGTCCTGTTCGCATTTGTTCTTCCCTGTCACCGGCGTTGCGGGTCAGCTTTTATTTCCCGGCTCTGTAATTATTGGTGTAGTCTCACGTGGAAGTCGGTATGGGGGTGGGATTCTGTTCGGTGCCGGTGTTTGTGTCTCCCATTGTGAGCGTGGGCTGTTGGGGGGTTCACCCGAGGGCTTTTGTGTTCGATTCGATCATGTGAGTTTGATAGGATGATGGGATCGCGGAGATGCTTTCGGGGTGATTTGACGATTGTGCGGATGGTGTATGGGGCTTTGGATACATTGGCTTTTCACGACGAATGCTTTGAACTGTAAGTGCCATGACGGGCGCTCAGGTACGGTAGGGAGAGAGAAAATGTTGGAGAGTCCGGTGCCCTTTTTTTCTTTTCTCGGCGCTATCATCCTATTTACTATATATGCTCTCGGACCAAAGGCGAGGACTGCCGGAGGGTGTGGGTCAAAGTAGAGGGAGACATGGCATCAATGAGTTGTTTTTTTTTTCGCAGTGTTATTATCCAGTATGCTGCTCGTGGCCTACAGGTACGCCGTTATACTCTGGTTTTTTTTTTTTTTTTGTCATGTGGCGGCCTTGCCCCCCATGTGTGTCTCAGGCCGATGATGACGGCACTGGCACTGGGGGGTGGGGTGCTCAGCTTTCAGGCGCGAAAAAAAGGAGTCTGGGGAATGGAAGAGGGGAGGGGGGTGGCAGGAGGATGCAAGGAGGGGTGATAGGATTGTCGACATGGAGGTTTGCCCCTCGGGGAATGAGGTTGGTAGATCTTGAGGGCCCCCCTTTTTGCGCTGGGGAACCGACTCCTTTGCATGTTCTAGACTGCTCACTTGTGTAGGCTTGATAAGATTTGGTAAATTTTGAGCCAGGCTCTGTGTACGATTGGGTGTGGCCTGCTTGTTTGGTTAATGTCCGACCTATGAAGACGAATATGCCTTCAAGGTACTGAAGCGCCCAAAGCTCGAGGAGACTGTCTGATCTCTCATCAGTGGACATTTGCCATCTCGCAAACGGACTGACCCCATGACCTCGAGTGCCAAGACCGATAGATAAAATGGTTGAGAGGTCCATCTTTCTCCTCCTTCTGGGAGACATGCAACGCAAGAAAATTCTACTCGGAGGCCCGCTGAGGCGGGGAATCTGATAGAAAGAGAAAACGAAAAATCAAAAGTACACATCGCCTTCCCAACGATTTGTGCCACTTGAGACTATTGTAGCATCTCCAAAGGAAATAGTTGTCTTGCGTCATATGTTGGATCGATGCCCCTGGCACTTGACCTGGGAAACGTAGAGGTCCCAAATGATCCAATGTGTAAAACAGTCTGCGTTCCCGGGTTTCCGTTAGCCAGCGGCAAAAAACCTGTCAGGGACCAAGAATTCCTAAAGCCTAAACGGAATGAAAGAGGCATCTGGACAGTGGTAGTAGGGTGGCGTGAATCGAGTGAATCGAGTGTAGCGGTTGGTTTGGTTGTCCGTTCTCGATGCGAATACGCCGGCGATCCACTACTACTGGAGACTTGAGAGCAATTTAAAAGCCAATTAGCGGCATCTATCCTCAGGAAAGATACGAAGGGACGAACAATGGATGGAAGTGCTTTTAACGCTGGGTTGTTATCGATCCTAGAAGGGGGGGCGACATCTGTGAGATGTGACCATTGAAGAGTACCCACCATTTGGTCGAAAAAGAAGGATAACGCGGGAAAGGAAATAATAGGAATAAAAAGGGGCATTGTTCCATTATGATACTCAGAGTAGAATCGGACGATGGGCAGCTGTCCTCGACAAAACGGATAATGAGTCGGCCAGTGCCAGAAGGTTCCATCAGCGGCCATGATGTTTATCTGAAAGGGGGTATAGGGGGTATATACCAACATATGACGACTTGGTTTAATTATACCACTTCTTTATCAACACTCCGGGTGATGTAGGTTGGGAAGGTGGGAAGGGGGGGAGGGGGGAGGGGGAGATACCTTCTCTTCTTTCGACCATTTCTCACCACCACTCACTGTACTTTGTACCTTGAAAACCAAGGTTGCCTTGTGTGTGTCTCTACTTGGCAGTTGCCCGGTAAATTTGGGGGAATATACAGTGCTTATTGGAGCGGTACAAGAGGAAAACAGTAGGAAGTCGCAGCGTATCGATGTATCGATGTAGGATCAAGAGCACCCCCCCTCACCGGTTTGAAAAACGGACGCGCCCCCCTCATTTTCACAATTCCTCTTTCGTTGTTCTCCTGCTCTCGAGAATCCCCCCACCCAGAATATGAATCATGCTTCCTGAATACTGATGAGATTAGCGAGTAAAGAAAGACACGGGAAAGGGGAATGAAAAAGGGACTGGGAGACCATCTCCGTCTTCTCCGTCTGAGGACATGAAACGAACCTCGGCCGATACTAGACGTATTCTAATGCCAAATTAGTTTGTACCAAGCTCGGCCGCTTTCTCTCCCGACGGCGAAGGGGCCGTAGGCCGTCTGGCAATTAATACACGGCTTCATGTATTGGTTGGCGGTGGTCGCACCCTGCCTACGCCGTAGAAGAATTATCCGGAGTAGTGACCCTGGGAAGCCGAAAAGTTAGATTCCAAGTCGCGGAGAGCAATGACTTATGGTACCATAATGATTAGGTTTTTCTGAACGGCGAAAAGAGGGTGACGATTCCGAAGCCGGGAGAGTAGTGAGACGTGGTCATATGGTGGTACAGGGCGAACCAGGATGCATTTCGGGTTTTAGGGGGGGGGCGCTGTGTTACGATGGTTACCAGGTCGCCAGTCCTGCAGCTCTACCGGATCAAATGGCATCCTGCCCAAGTAAATCGCAACCTCTACCTTATAAATGCCGCCAACTCCAACACAACTCTACGCAGGCGTTATCGCGAGGTCACGTGCCTTCCATTTGTTTCCCTCGAAGTTGTTGAAGAGCAGCATGGTTCTTCTCCTTTACCTCCTACGATGACAAGGGAGCGCGAGCTCGTGCTCCACACTTAGGCTTTCGGGAGCTCGCGGCAAAAGGGCTTTCGGAACTGGTACTCTACGTTCTCAATACGCTCTCAATTCGATCTAAGTGAAAGTGGGCGGCCAGGACGCCTTAAATACAGGCGGATTATTATACGCGCAGAATTTGAAAAGCTTAGTACGTGTAAAGAAATGCTAGGCGCTCGTCTACAATGTCGTAATAGTACTTTCTACTTGTATGCCGCTGTTCCGCCCGAATTCAGTCTCCACGAACTTATTAATCTTGACTAAAATCGCTTCGGAGCAATCCTCTTCGTACGAAAAGCCGATCGTGAGATAGTAGGGTCCTGCTGAGGTTTCGCATTGGAATCATCCTGAATAATAATAGCTGTGAAAGGTTACCTAACCAGCGTATGGAAGCTAGATGGTAATACCATACCTTGTAAGTGGCCATCTTCATCAGAACTGAGGTCGTCTTGGACGACAATCGGCTTTCATGAAGACCTCGTGTGATTGCTGACGTGCTTGCCTGACTAGACTGGCCATAGACAGGTGTCGAAGTAGGTGAAGATAAAAGGGTCGTTGTTGCGGAAGGTGCTGAAGGAGGAGGGCCTTGAAGTCGAACATCCATTTCCGAATGCGACGACGCAGAGGTAATACCCTGTTTTCGGGGCAGCTTCGTCGGAGACGAGAAAGCCGATTGATTCTTTCGCTTCTGCGGAGTGGCGGCCTGCGCCGAAGCAAGGCCATCCTATCGGGATCCGTCCGAGGCAGGGGTGTCCAGAGGTCCCAAGCAATCCAAGCCCACCAGGTCCCAGGGGCCAAACACAATCACAGTTCCCCTGAGAGCTCTCGGGATCCGGGGCCCAGCTTGCTGACACACTCCGCATAATTTCTCAGTATCCCGTCCTCGATAGGTCCACCACCATCGGCACCGTAATTGATTCAAAGTAATTGCTTTCGCAAAGTGACCGTGAACATCGTGCCAGTGCTCAAGAATCCCAGCAACGGCTTCCTCGATAATACGCCAGACGAGAGGCTCGTAAGGCGGCTCGAAGAGCTGAAGAGGTTAGCGGACAGAACTCGGCGGACTTGCGAAAATGCAGTGCCTGGAGGCATGTGGCTAAGGTCGTAGGTGGCTGGTGGCTGATCACTCGATGGTCTGTGCTCCTTTTCTTGTAAACTAAATTATTCTAGGTATTTAGTGGATCTTGCAGAATAATGTTGTCCTATTGGACAAGGCCCATGAGAGTTCCACTAATTTCCACTTTTTCGCTGTGGTGTATGGGATAATCACGACCCACTGTTATCTGTTTGGTAGTACATATACTCCGTAGACCTGTCAGTTGAGTAAACTAGAATATCAATTGTAAAAGCAAGTCCACGGCCAAATGTCGGCAAACAAGCTCCACCACAAAAGTGCACGTGACTTTAAGAATTTCCTAATTCGTCGCGGGGGAGTTTTACGGGACCAACAAAACACAAACACACTTTCGTTCCGAAAGCACCTCAAAAGTGTCATCTGATACTAAAGATGCATACTAAAGATGCATACATCGCCCGGGGAACGGAGATTGCGATACCATCCTGGAGTTTCTGGCAGAGGAGTACTACTTGGAGTGCTATGGTACTGCCTTGGTTGTGAATTGCGCCCGCCACCCCCGAGGTATTAGGCAACTGCACAGTACGGGGTATGAAGGAGCCACATAAAAGGGGACCTTCTCCACATTTTATCCATCTTCGTTTTGCCAATAACCCTCATCACTGTTAATGTGAACGTAATTGTGTCGCCGTGAATTCGACATGCTTGTAATCTAGCCCCGAGCTTCATTGATCAAGAAACCAAAAGAAAGAAAACTCCCGTCCATCCGAAAAAGACAATGCCATCCCAATGTGTTGCCGGCTCCTCAACAATAGACCAAGGACTTTTGCCCAAGCCCTGCCCACATAAAGCCCTACTCTCTTGAACTAAATCGCCGTCTCCAAACAGATAGAGAAGCAGAGAAAACGGAAATAAGCGATGAGCTCACCCACGCACCGCGACCGGGTCCCCATGTCGCACTTCACCTACCGACATCTGGCTCAGCTTGCTTCCTACACCCCGACGTCTCCTCTGCGCGTCATCGCCCACGTCGATCTCGATGCCTTTTACGCACAATGCGAGATGGTGAGGCTGAAAGTCGACGAGGACCAGCCCTTGGCAGTTCAACAGTGGTATGATATGTGTCCCCCCCCAAGCCAAAACGATACAGCAAAACTAACCCAGTTCAACAGGAAGAATCTCATCGCCGTAAACTACCCGGCCCGAAAGTTCGGTGTCACACGCCACATCTCGGCTCTAGAGGCCAAGAAGCTGTGTCCGAACCTCATCGCCCAGCACGTCGCCACATGGCGCGCTGGCGACGACAAGTGGGCTTATCGCGACGACTCGGCCGAGCGCGTCGAGATTGACAAGGTCTCACTCGACCCCTACCGTCTCGAGTCACGCAAGATCTTTGCCGTCGTAAAAGAGTTTCTCCCGCCCGATCTGCAACGCGTGGAAAAGGCCGGTATCGATGAAATGTTCATCGATCTCTCGGCCCACATACATGCCGTCCTCATTGCCCGCTTCCCCGAGTTGGCCGACGCCCGGAGTTACCCAAATCACGCCCGCGCTGGTCCCGGGACCTCCGACTTTCTCCCTCCACCTCCCGTCACGGCCCTCGACTGGCATGCCGATGCCCTCATCCCCTTGTCTGAGGATGAAGAGGCCGCTGACCCTGACTGGGACGACGTGGCCATGTCCATTGCCGCAGAAATCATTCGCGACGTGCGTGCCCAAGTCAGACAACGCTTGAACTACACGTGCTCGGCCGGCATTTCCCGCAACAAGATGCTCAGCAAACTCGGCTCCGCTTACCGCAAGCCCAACCAGCAAACCGTCATTCGGAACCGTGCCATCGCGCCTTTCCTTGCCGACACTAAACTCACCAAAATCCGCATGCTGGGGGGCAAGCTGGGCGATCGTGTGTCCGACACACTGAACACCGAGTCCACCGCCGACGTCGCCGCCCTCCGTCTCGATGAACTCAAGAGTCGTCTCGGCCACGAAACCGGCGTCTGGCTCTACGAAGTCGTCCGTGGTATCGACACGAGCGAGGTCAATCCGCGCACTCTGATCAAATCCATGTTGTCAGCAAAGAGCTTCCGTCCCTACGCTAACAACATGGCTGAAGCGACCAAGTGGCTGCGTATCTTTGCCGCCGACATATATGCCCGCGTTATCGAGTCAGATGAGGGACTTGGGAGGAAAAGGAGGCCCAGGACTTTGGCCCTGCACTATCGGACGGCAACTCGGTCGCACTCGCGCCAGAGCCCCATTTCACCCAACAGCCCGCTGAGCGAAACCACCCTGTTCGAACTAGCCTTATCCCTGCTCCAACAAATCGATTTCGAAGGTGGACTCTGGCCCTGCGCTCACTTGAGCCTCAGCGTGGGCAGTTTCCAGGACGGCCCTGTTGGTATTAAAGCCATTCGGAACTTCCTCGTCAAGGCTCCGGACCCAGCATCGCCGACGACGCCAGCGCACGCCGAACCAAGCCCTGTTTCCCAACAAACAACGACAGACGAAGCCTCGTCGACCTCAATCCCATCACGCCGGAAGAGACCGGCCGACGAAGTCTCAGGAATCAAGCGATTCTTCAATCGAGCGGGCCCCCCCGTCCAATCGACGACGGTCCCCGAAAGCGAACTTATAAACAAGCTCACAGACAAGCCACCGCCGCAGCACCAAGACCAAATGGGCTACTCCGCGCCGCCAATCGCTTCTGGCATCGAAACCCGTCGCTGCCCAAGCCCCAGTTCAAGTCCAAGCCCACATCCGAGCCCAAGCCATTTCGGCCAGACGTTCGCCCCGCCCGACGAAGACGACGTCGACGAACCCTATCCGTGCCCTCGCTGCCCCGACGTGCAGATGCACTCGTTCGACACCCTCCAATGTCACATGGACTGGCACCTAGCCAAGGACCTCCAAGACGAAGAGCGGCGCGACGACGCCGGGGGACGTGGCAGCAGTGCATTTGTCGGTCCCGCTGCGAACCACACCAACGCGAAGCCCGGCCATGGACCCAAGCGAGGTGTGCGCAAAGCAAAGCTGGAACCCGGGCAAAGCACTTTGAAATTCTCTTGAAAGAACCCAGCCCTGTCCGTTTTATTTGCTTACGACTCTTTTGATTTCTTTTTTCTTTTGGGTTGATTCGATGTTTTTTGTTGCTGGCTGGCAACGTCCATCGCGATACCAATAGAAGAAAGAGGGAGACGAAGCATAATGCAACGAAACGATGAAATGCAACCCGTCTCCTTCCGGCGAGGAAAACCAAGGCGAATGGAATTGTCCCCCTCCCCCACTTCGACAAATTTCCATTACATCGATCCGGCAAGCGAATCGCCAATGATGTTAATGTAGCAACAGGATCATTTTGGTGATAGGTCTTTTTTTCACCTCTCACTTCCGATGCTAGATGAAAGTCATAATATCTCATCACGAAAAAGGAGCGGTGAGACTTTAGATGCTCTATACGAAAGAAAGAAAAAATGTGACAGATTCGAGATTTATTATTTCTCTCAACTACGACGGAACGAGCTTGCAGGGTGGTCACCGCCACTTACACACTTAAAATATTGCCTACTTAGTGTGTTTCTTTGCCATTTCCAACCTGTGATGGAGAGAAGACCGAGGAGGGGAAGGAGGAGCGTGATTAAGGTTGCCAGACCCTCGTACCCCCATTCCCTGCTGCCCGGTATATTACATTGTCTTGCACATATCGAAGCCCTCTCCAGCCCATTTTCAAGCGTCGTGGGGTTGGTTATCTGGTGGGACGTGGAAGGTGTGGATGTACAAGGAATAGGAGAAAGCCGGCTGCATTATCGGCGAGGGGGGCGCAAGGGGAAAGCCCGAGGAAAGAAGAAAAAAGGACACGCTCTCTCGATCTTGCGTTACGGGGAAGCCCGCTCACGGGTAGCCACGTAGCATGTTTCCTTCTTCCCCCCAAGATAGCGTGACATGGGCGCGTCCAGTCAAGATCAACGTTGTGCAACCGGCCGGTGAGCTTTACGACCCCGGCACTTCGTTCTAGCCGGCCCCTCCCCCATTTTTTTCCACTCGAGAAACCCGATACAGAAATTATGTAGTGGGAGACACCGGGGCTGATGCTGCCACCATGATCTCTTCTTCCGCTGTTTCGGTTCTTTTTTAAATTGCGTGGCATGCACAACGGACAATTCTTTGCAAGGCCACACTGCCCTTGTGTCAGTTGACGTATTGCATCGCGAAACGTGTTATAAATAATAAGCTTAATCGGCGCCACCCAGAAAACAAGCAGGAGAGGTTGACTTGAGCTTCGCACCAGCCCGTGAAGAAATCAACAGCCGCCGCTAAGCCCGGAGGTCCAAACCATGAAAACGCCGCGGCCCCCCCAAACGTACCCAAAATGGCAGTTGAAGAAATACAATCAATCACCGAAGGATTCGGTAGAGCGGTGAGACTTTTCAAGTCTTATCAAGAATGGACAGATGAGGTTGTTTGACTGGACGGTTTGTTGTTACGTGAGAGTCCAGCTGATTGGCAGAATTGGGGCACAGGTGCCTAACTGCTTTGGGGTTGGGCGCCAACTTCCTGTGCAAGTGTGCAGGATTCTTCGAGCGATGACAAGCATTGATACCCAACTTGCCAACCACGGGTTCCAGTCCCCGCGTCTGACCAATTACGTTGCTAGATGACAGACTTGTATATTAATGATGAACTCACCCAACAAGATCTCGTGTGTCCAAAGATTGTCATGTTTGCCCCCCTTTTTCTCTTATTCTGCAGAGACACGAGTCGGCGGGTTGCCAAAATGCACCACGTTGGCGTATGTGTTTGGTCGACGGGAGGCGAGGTCGAATAAGCGACTGCACCGTCTCTGCAGTATGGATGGCGACGGTTGGCTCTGGCTTTCTCGTTTCCTCCCCCCCCCCCCCCTCGTCTCGAGTGTACGGAGTAATATTCTGCAAGGCGCGTGAGAGATTGTGGATGGTAAAAGAGAAGATGCAAATGCTTGGTGATTCTACTCCGTATTCCTACGAAAGATGAAGAAAACGGTCAGGATGAAGATTACGTGTGTGCGAGGCGTGCTCCAAACGCAAACATGATTTGGCAGGCGCTGTTGGCGGAGTAGTACTTTCTCCATATGTGGGCCAACAGGCCTTCCCAAAAGGGCACCGAACTAGCACATGTGGCATTTTGTTAGTGCACAGAAGAAATACGGAGTACATACTTGTAGCCAAATAGCCTACAGGTTGTCTGTGCAAAATATTGGGCACAAAATACAAGTAGTTTATATGGCCAGCCTGGCCCAATCTAAAGGATTACGGAGGCTCCTAGACAGTCGGTTCCGCTTTGGGAATGTTACCATCCTGTTGTGTGCGTTGAAAGAAAAAGAAGGAAAGAAAACGAGGGTCATCTCTGAAGAGCCCACGGAGACTCCGGGGAGGGGCTACGGAGTAGAAATGCAATATACTCCGTATTGTGGTCTCCCTGTGGGCGACTGCAAGTGTACAGTATTGAATGGACGGGGTAAAAAGCTTGACATAGGTAATGTGCTATGAGGGCATCAATACTTCGTACTAAACGGGTCAAAAGGTAAAGGGGGAAAAGAACAAACACGAATACTTCGTCTTGGATCCAAGGCTTACCGTTTCCTTATCGGCCGACTCCTCGCTTTCTCATGATCCTCCACATCCCAAACCAATCTGTGCTGTACTCCGTATGCACACAACACATGATGCTTCGTATAGGGCTGGCTCATCGTCCATCCACCCAAATCGCTCCAAATAGGACTTTTGCTTTTTTTTCTTGTGTTCCTCAATTTTGCTTGACAGGTACCGAAGAAATTTCTGTCTCATGCTTGGTGTGTGTCCTTGTACACCCGTGCACAGAACTGTCATCACTTGGAACTATCGAGAGGTAGCATGGCTGGTCAGCCGTTATGAGCACACATCTGCAACATTGAGAACGATCGTTTCACCATCTCGCCTGTCCACACCCCCGTCAGAATAAGAGTCTAGGTCTTCAATTTATTAAGCTGTGTAACGATCCTTTTATTTTCACTTTGCTATTTCGTTGTTTGTATCATTAGCATCTATCATCGGCATTGCCATCATGCTTGATACCTCTTTTGGTGACTTGAAACGGAGTAAGTTGGTCGGCAGTCATTTTGTAGACATTGGGATGGACAAGGTGTGGTACAATTTGGGGGCTGACTGGTGGTAATCGATCGACCATCCAAAGAAAGAAAAAGAAAAACCTGTTGGTCATTCACCAATCAACCGAAGCCCTGAACAGCCAAGCACATCAGGAAAAAAACAGACCATTGCCCATTTCGTCCTCGTAGGGCACCATTCCCAGGAAAATGCGGCGCCTGCTCCAAAGGCTTATTGGTGCCTGTCCAGTGTCCAGGGAATCATAGGCCTCCACTTTCAATACGTACTTGTCAATATTCCATGGCCCGCAGCCACCCCGCCCATCTGAGATGGATGGGACCTGGTGAAAATACAACAATAAACCCTTAGGCAACAAGGGTTATTGGCTATTGGCCTGTCCGCCCCTCCAATACCAAGGGATAGATGTGAATGACGCCGAACCCCTCTCCCCACCTATGCCCTCGTCCCTCCTCCTGTCACTACTTGTCTAGTGGCAATTTTTCCCTAAAACCTCCCGCCTCTTCTCGTTTCCACCCAACATTCTGCTGCCCACCGTTTTCTTCCCCTTCATCCCCCCAAGTTTTCCCCATCAAGTACTTTCTCGTCTCCTTTCTCCCTTCTCTCTCCCCCCATCCCCCTTCTTCTCCTCCCATCCGTCTACGCACTCAAGTCATCTCGGCTGCTTCTCTTTCTCGCGCCATCGACGTCTTGAATCAAGCATCCTCTCTCGAAATGTCTCGTAGAACAGCCCCCGTCCAACACGGGTCAACGCCCACTCACCCGCAACCTCCGCCGCCATCCTCGTCAAACCCTCGCCAAAATGAATATTTCCTACCTCGGGACGGTATAGATCGCGAAGTCATTACTGCCGACATCTGCCGCTATTTGGGGAACGATGCCCTGGTTCGCCCTGGCAAATACGAGGTACCACATAGCCGCACCCGCGTTCGATTCTTTCTCTGTCCCAAACGGCGAGTCGTTCGATTGCCTCCTCGATTCAACCATATCCGCAGTCGGCGCAAACGTCTCTTTTCAGGACTAACTAGTTTCGTTTTCGCAGAATCCAGAAACCGGCCAGACGATCCAAGGCTATTACATCACGGCCTATAGAAATTTAACATCCGTGAGTGTTGCTGGGCGCTCAATTTGATAGCATCCCACCCCTCCCTGAGTCGTCGGCCTCGCCTGAACTATTCAAAACATACCTAATATGAGTTCTCGCCGATCCACGCTCCAAGACTCCCTGATTTTTTTTCTTTTGAATTTTTTTTCTGGAAGACACATGTGTTAACCAGACACTTGCTTTATAGGCCATGATTGCCGATCTGAAAGCAGACTCGGCCCGGTGGGAGCAGGAAAGGCGAGCGCAAGCCGCTCGGAACCCTACCGGAGGTATTCGCTCTGCGAGAGATGGAAATAACGCCTTCAGCAGACAATCTAACTCCCCTCCAGTTTCATACCACGCTTCCAACACACGCGCCATGAGCCAACAAGGCGGGCCTCCTCCCCAGGACTACGACCACCGCAATAACTATGATGCTCCCAAATACCCAGGCTCTGGCGCCCCGGGATACTCCGCTGGGCCTGGTTTTAGCCCTCAAGGCCAAGGATCTTACCCGTATCCCAATCAAGGATATCCTCAAAACCAGGGACCCTATGCTGGCCAAATGGACCCAAAATTTGGCAGTCAATCTCCAGGACCTGCTGGATATAACAACCAGGAAAATTATGTACATATGGCATCGTTTGCTGCTAATGGCGGCCCTCGCTATGATAACCAGCCCTACCAAGGCAATCCCGGCACCTCTAGGATGGTTACTTCAGCTGCGCCCCCTGGTCCCAATTACATTACTTCGCAGCCCCCACAAGGAAACTATCCCAATTCCGGCTATGGATATAACTCTGCTCCCATTCCTGGTCCAGGATTCCAAAACTCTGGTGTTTCTCATCCCCAGGACATGCTTTATGGCCGGAACCCGTACTCTGGCAGGACATCCCCGCCACAGAGCCAACCTCCTCCTGATCGTTACCCTCCCCCTCCAGGGCCCCAGGCTCCGGGGTATGCCCAAAACTCGGGGCAATATGATGATGTTCGCCAAGGGCAGGGCTCCAACACGAGACGTAGTGACAGAGAATCGGACAGGCATCACAAAGTTCCCCGACGATAAGCTCTTTTTGTGATGAAAAAGGTGTGCGATGAAAACATAATGAGACCATACGCCCCATGGAAAGGACCCAACAAAGCCGGACTTTTTTCTTTTTTTCTTTCTTTTTGAGCGTTTACCGACCCTGGACTCACCCCGGACATCTCTCTCTCTCTCTTTGCCACGCAGGATTTACTTTCCCCATTGGATATCTGGATTGTCTCGACCCGAGACATTAAACTTAGGAGACGCTGCCAGGCGTTTTAGTGCTGCAAGAAACAAGCCTACAGACCGGACTGTGACATATTGTTATGACCAGCATATCACCCATCCTGAATTGGAATTGCTCCTTTTCTTGACCGACGAACCATTAAACTGCACCAGGCAATCCGCTTTTGCTCTCAATTCTTTTTTTCTGCTCTCTTTCCTTTTCTTTCCATCATGAGCACTCTTAGAGCTCTCTACCTTGGTCAGATGGATACCCGGAGAGGCTCGCCGCTTATTTCTTCCCCGTCTCCTCTCTTTTATCATTCATCGAGACCCGAGGGATATCGATCACTTTTCCATTTCTTGTTTCTTCTGGCGCTTGTGGCAATTTGATTTATCAATTTTTCCTCGTTCTCACGATTGTTATGTTGATTGTTTCTCTGTCCCAAGGCATGGATAACACCGCCTATTTTCCTCCCGTTTAATAGTTGTCTGTGAGAGCACCATTGAGCGATGCGAAATGGGATTCTAGCATTACTCTGCGGGGTCCCCCGCAGCCTACCTCGTGGTGCTCTCCAGCCACGTTCTCCGGTTTACACCGACACGCCTCTGGGTTCCAGGCTTTTGTTTCTGTCTTTGTACTCTCGGTTATGTACTCGACTCCTGAGATACCGGCATTTTCTGGAACGGCCTTTTAACCCCCGAAAGCTACCCAGAGGCTTAGACCATGGTGAAATCTAGGACATGGGCACTGTATAATATTCTCATCACTCCAGCCTTGTCCTGTTCTTTTATTTTCCTCAAAAGCCGGATGAGCCCTTTTGGCCAAGTCAAACCTACATGCGTCACTATTTCGGTTGGCACCATGTTCAAACTGCAGCAATCCGCCGAGTGCTGTATCAATGGGGCGTTGCTATCCTTGTGAAAAAGCTCTGCCTACCCCCAGTCAGGATTGCGGAAAGCTCTGCTTGACGACTTTGTCCCTGACCTGCCCCTGTGTACACGGCCCTGTACACGGCAGCAGAGGAGGCGGAATTCATCCGACATTCACACATTTCAAATTACCCAGGACACCGGCAGTGGGCTTGAGCCGGATAACAAGCATATCCTCTTTTACTAAATCCTGTGCCGGTCTTTAAAACCTGTCCTCCTCCGTGTGTGCTGTTGTCTCCGGCCCCTTCCGGAGGAGCATCCCGGAATCTACAGACTACGCCAATTTCCATTGGATTTGTTTTGTGTTTGGATTGCCATCCGAGCAGCATCCGCCAATGCTGGAAATAGCCCTCGCCTTTGTTATTTATATCCCACCACATCCATCAGCTCACACACCACTACATTGTTTGCCGAGTCAGTACTGTGCCTCCATCAGGTGAACCGTTTGACTGAAATATTGTCGGTTCGCTCTTGGTTCCCGGTTACTAACCGTCCAGTCCAGGCTTCGTCATGGTGTCACTGGTGGGAAGGCCGGAGGGAGGTAGTTTTGTTTTTCTCGGGAGTAATTTGAGGTAATTCCATGGGACTTTGGTTTATTTTTTCAACGTTGGTGGGAGTCCAATGATACCAATGAATGTTTTGACACGCGCATATTCAGGATAGACGAGGGGGGAAAAGTTAGAACATGAATGTTTTCCAAGTTACTCTTTTTAACAAGACGTTCCTACTCCGGCTCATGGCGTTTTCTCTTTTCTCTCAACCTGTTGCACGTGGAACTTTGATTGCACGAGGCAGGGTGGGCTTGTGTCATGGACACGACAGCACCCCTGAACCTAGAACCCCTTTAGTTCCGCGACGGAATGTCTCTCTCTTCCGTGATTGGAAGAAGGCTTCCATCATAGTGAGACATTGGCACCTGCGTATCTGTCCGTTCGAATTCAGGTTCGCGGGGCTGACCAAAGAAAGATGGCCTCACACCAATGCTTTATCTGCCTAGTCAGTTGAGAGCACGCCAGCCCTTGCATTTCCCCGGCAGAATCAATACTAGACTCGGCAATCTCTCCTTAGGGGTCTGCCAGGGTGGTGGCCAGTTTTCCCAATTCTTCCGCGTCTCTTTCCACCTCTCTCCCACGCCGTCATATATCACCAGGACATATGTGGCGTGCGTACCAAGATAAAAAAACGAAGCATCGACGAATGACAAGATGAAGTACAGGCGGTGTGCAATTCAGCCGCAACGCTCAACACGAGCAGGACACAGCATACGAGATATTGACTGACACGAAGAAAACGCCACATATCGAAACTAGAGAAAGCCCCGAGAGTTGGGTACTGACTGACTGAATGCAGTTGGCTTCGTTGAGCCCACGAGTGGGGGTTCTAGTTCTGAACCTGTGGTGAAGGGCGGTGAAGGATGTGAGAGGGTGGTGTGGGGCTTTTTGGGTTACAAGGCGAAAATGTTCACAATCCTGGAGAGCGAAGCTGGATGGCCACCAAAATAAAGGGTAGTATAGAATCTTCTATCTTAGTCCGAGTACGAGTATTAATCAGGCCGTCTTGCATTGGTGCCAACAGTGCTGCTTCTGTCAACCCCACCCTTGATTAAGGGGCAGGGCAGGGCAGGCTGGTTGGGGACAATATCAACGTGTTGCACTTCGTATCAATATTTGCCCGTTGCTTTTTCTTCTAAAACTTCCAAATAAACTAGAGGGGAGGGGAAAAAAGCAAAGATGAATTTAAAGAAGACGGGAGTCTAATAGATACATCATGCCCCATACATTCATGTACGGCAAAGCTGTATTTTGCATGTACTTTTTAACTGGAAACGGGGCTTTCGAAGTTGTGGATGTGACGAGCTGGCCAGGCCACTTGTGCAACTACAACATATTGGGGGCCAACTCACAAACACTGGTAGCAGACTCACTTTGTGGCCGAGACGGGAGAGGTTCACGCAAGGGGGGAGTGGCACACCATCCATCTCGTTCAGATACGAAATTCAAAGAGGGAGGGCAAAGAAGGTAGGCAAGGACGGAGTAGGTTTCAACTGAAACCCAAGAAAGGCAGGTCTACGGAGGTAGGAAGCATTGAATGAAGGTTATGGATTCGATGCTCCATAATTCGATGCTCCCACCCTGTCTTTGCCTTCAAAGCAGATGAATCACCTGAATCATCCGAGAATTAGCCGACAGCAACCCCTCGAACCCTCCAAATCTGTAACTTTGAAGTGGGGGGTTCAATGGTGGGATGGGCTTCATGCCAGGCATACGGAGTACAGGCAGGTATTACAGTACGGAGTACAAACACACCAAACACCTTAGTACGGAGTAGTGGTCAGTGGTAATTAGTAGACAATGGCATTGGGCTACCTGTCGGTCTGTCCAAGTAATTTTAAGTACCCCAGGCGGCCACTCTCCCTTAACTTTTCAGCGGACCCCATGGGCTACCCAGGGCGGGAAAACTATCCTCTGCCCCCCCCATAATCTTAAGCCTAATCCCCCTCCTATTCGAGTGGCCACCGCCCACACACAAAATATGGATAGAAATTTTATTCCAGTTTATTCTATTAAAAGTTCACCACTTTTATTTTCATCTTCTTTCGTTGATCGTCCGTAGTATCGTAGACTCCTACTTTATCGTCTTGATTCAATTAATTGAAAGGGAGAGCCGCTCCGTAATTGCCAGCTGTCATTAAATATCCTACCAACCCTACTCCGTATACTGTGTAGGTTAGACAAATTTCAAATCCAGTCAGTGGCAGAATTCCAAGACTGCCAGCCACCTTGTCACAACTTTTGGGAGAGGTTCCACAGGCACAACTCGTCCTCCCCCCTCAAAAACCGCCCTAGCTCGTTAGCTTGGAGCCCATATTCTTTTTTTTTACAAGTATTCCCCCCTCCCTATCTCAAACCATCTCCTCCCCAAATCTAGGTTTTCACCTCTTGCCACTTCCATCGTTGCGCCCGCGCATTTGAACATCAATATCCTTGGCTTTCTGCCCCATTATTCCTTGATATATATTTTAGGGGCCGATTTTGCGTCCAGCAAACCGCAGCTCTTAGGGTTTCGTCGCCTGTTACCGACCTTGCCTCATCCTGGCATCAGAACGACCAACCCCCGCCATTGTCTAGGGTAGTTGCACAGAAGGGAACGCTCATCGACCAAACAATTCCTTCAAACGCAAGCCGTTCTAGCCAAGCCAGTAGACTTCTGATGCCCGTCCTTGGTTCCTGGGCGACATCGAATCCCGTCTTCTCCGAACCTGTTCGTTTCGATTGATCTCGAGTAATCACGGCTACGCACCACCAGGTCTGCGACCCCGCGTCCTAGGTTCACCTCTTCTTCGACGACCAGTAACTCCTCAAATTCAATCCGGCCACTAGCCGTGACAGTCAAGATGGATATTGGACAGATCCGCGGCTTGCTTCTGTCTAGTTTGGATGCGAATGCCGACGCGAGAAGGCATGCTGAAATCCAGCTCAAACAGGTACGCACAAACACGTTTGTTTCTATACCAACCATAGGTTATGCATACATAATACTTGCATGCACATCCGTGAGAGGCGGTTCTTGCAGGAGGTGTAGAAACTTTACCAAGTCATCATGTCATGTGCTGTGCACATCTCCTTTTTGGTATCTTTTCTAGCTGCGAGACTTTCTCTCATGTTCTACAAATCCTCCACACAAACGTGACTGCTCTTCCGGATGGAATTAACGCAAGGGCTGTGTATGTAGATTGAAGAACATGCCGGATTTATGGATGTCCTTCACGACATCATCCAGTCAGACCAAGATGCGAGTGTTAGACTATCAAGTACGGACAGTCATGCTACTCCCCATAACCATGGAGTTTCTTTGCTGACACTTGGCGCTTACAGCTGTTATTTATGTCAAAAACCGAGTAAACAAGTCGTGGTCGCAAGCCGAAAGCAACCTTACGAACGAGCGAATGATACCCGAAGATGAGAAGACACGATTCCGCGACCGTCTCCTGCCTGCTCTTGCTTCATCGCAAGGCCCCGTGCGCCAGCAGCTCGTTGCTATCCTACAAAAGATCCTACAGTACGATTTCCCGGCCAAATGGCCCAATTTTATGGATTTCACCATGCAATTGCTCAACACAAACGATGCACCCTCCGTCCTCGCCGGCCTGCAATGCCTCCTATCCATCTGCCGCACCTACCGATACAAGTCAGGCGACCATGAAACTCGCCCCCAATTCGACAGCATCATCGAGCTCAGCTTTCCTCGGCTTCTTGCAATTTGCAACGAGTTGGTGAACCAGGAGAGCGACGAAGCAGGCGCGATGCTTCATCTTGCTTTGAAGTGCTTCAAGCATGCAACCTGGGTAAGCCAGCCACATTCCCCTCCCCAGCTGCGAATAATCTTGGGTTGGCCATATCACGTTGGTCTTTCAGCCTCCACTAACTTGGATCATGTTCATTAAGATGGAGCTTTCCTCCTTCCTTCGCCAAACACCGACGATGTTCGGTTGGTGCACAGTATTCTTGCAAACGGTCTCCAAGACGCTTCCTGCCAGTGCTATGGCTGGTGACGAGTATGACCGTGAAATTCACGACTGGTGGAAGGCTAAGAAGTGGGCTTACTTCAACCTTAACCGCCTCTTCATCCGGTATGGCAATGTCCCCCGCAAAGGAAACTGGGTTTTGCGACCAGAATCATTCTGACTTTTTGCCCAGTCACGCCAACCCAGCTTCTATCACGAAAAGCAGCGACCCCGAAGCTCTTCGGTTCGGAACAGAGTTCACTGCTACTATTGCTCCAGAAATCTTGAAGCATTACCTTCAGGAGATTGAGAAGTGGGTCGCGAAGACTTCGTGGCTGAGCAGACCCTGCTTGACGTATACTTTGGTCTTCCTCGACGAGTGCGTCAGGCCAAAGGAGATGTGGACACACCTCAAGCCTCACCTTACTAATCTAGTTACCCACCTCGTCTTCCCGGTTCTCTGCCTCTCAGAGGACGATATTGCAAAGTTCGAAGACGAGCCGGACGAGTTCCTTCACCGACGATTGAACTATTTCGAAGAAGCATCGGCACCTGACGTAGCGGCTACTAACTTCCTTGTCGCCCTCACTAAGAACCGTCGCAAGCAAACGTTTGAGCTACTCAAGTTTATCAACGATGTCGTGAACGAATATGAGCAAGCGCCTGAGGACAAGAAGAACCACGTTGCCAAGGAGGGTGCTCTCCGTATGATCGGCACCCTTGCGCCGGTCATTCTAGGCAAGAAGAGCCCAATTGCCGACCAGGTCGAATACTTCCTCGTTCGCTATGTCTTCCCCGACTTTACCAGCCCCCAGGGTTACCTCCGTGCTCGTGCCTGCGACACGGTTGAGAAATTTGAACAGCTCAATTTCCGCGACCAGAACAACCTCCTCCATATCTATCGCCACATTCTCGCGTGTATGGCCGACAAGGACCTCCCTGTCCGTGTCACTGCTGCCCTTGCGCTACAGCCCCTCATTCGCCACGATATCATCCGAACAAGCATGCAACAGTCAATCCCGACCATTATGCAGCAACTCTTGAAGCTCGCCAACGAATCGGACGTGGACGCTTTGGCCAATGTGATGGAAGACTTTGTCGAAGTCTTTGCTCCGGAGCTCACACCCTTCGCCGTAGCACTGTCGGAGCAACTGCGCGACACGTACCTCCGACTCGTCAGGGAAGTCTTGGAGCGGAATGACAAATCAGGCGACGATGGCGAGTATGGCGATTATCTGGACGACAAGAGCATAACCGCTCTAGGCGTGCTTCAAACCATCGGCACCCTGATCCTCACCCTGGAGAGCACACCCGATGTCCTGCTGCACATTGAGACCGTTTTGATGCCCGTTATCAAGGTCACACTCGAGAACAAGCTTTATGGTACGCATTAAAGAAAGAAGCTCTAAATTTCGCCATCCTTTAAAGGTTTTTTTTTTTTTTTTTCAAGAATTAGAACTAACTTTTTTGCCCCTCAGATCTCTACAACGAGATTTTCGAAATCATCGATAGCTGCACGTTTGCGGCCAAAGCCATCTCGAACACCATGTGGCAGGCTTTTGAGCTGATCCACGCAACCTTCAAGTCGGGCGCTGAACTTTATTTGGAGGACATGTTGCCTGCTCTAGACAACTTTGTGCAGTATGGCGCAGGCCATCTTACACAAAAACCCGAATACATAGAGGCTCTCTACTCTATGGTGTCGGACATGTTTGTTGACGAAAAGGTCGGAGGTATCGATAGGATTTGCGCTTGCAAACTTGCTGAGGTTATGATGCTTAGCCTCCGCGGGCACATTGACAACTGCGTCTCGGGTTTCGTGTCAATGGCCATGGAGGTCTTGGCGACTCAGGAGGTCAAGACCAAATCCTACAGAATCCATCTGATGGAGATGGTAATTTGCGGTGTTCAGTATAATCCCATCCTCGCTCTCCACGTTTTGGAAAGCAAGGGATGGACAAATAAGTTCTTCAGCCTCTGGTTCAGCAGCATGCGCTCCTTCACGCGAGTTCACGACAAGAAGCTCTGCATTGCCGCCATCGCGTCACTGCTCACTATCAATGCCGAGAGCGTCCCGGCAAGCGTCTCGACCGGATGGCCTAGGCTGCTCCAGGGTATTGCGGAACTATTTGCTACGCTCCCATCAGCCATGAAAAGTGAGACTCACACTCAGACTTTGTAGACGCTCATCAAGTGTTGATTAACTAACTGCAACGGGAATACAGATCGAGAAGAGGCGTTGAAGGATGATTTCCATCTAGAGACTAACAGTTACGCCTACGACGAAGACGACTGGGGTGACGAGCCGAACAACTGGGCCGGTGAAGAAGAGACGGACGACGCACCAGCGGCAGCTGAAACACGGGATGAAAGCTCGGCATATATTGAGTTCTTGAATGAGGAGGTATGCGAAGCCCAGACTCTCTACACGGTTCATTCCGTTACGCCCTCTATGGCACAGCTTTCTCTGCATTCCAACCGAAAAGACAAATAAAAGGTCTAACATTTACTATAGGCACAGAAATTCCGTGGATTGGAAGGCAATGACTCGGATGAAGATTTGGGAGAGGATAGTGTCCTCCTCGAGTCCCCTCTTGACAAGATTGAACCGTATCAGCTCTTTGCTGCCACGATTTCTAGTACGGCTAAACAATACTATTGTGTCCCTTTATCGTCTAGGAATTTTGCAAACTAACATGCAATTTAGAAATGCAAGCGGAACAACCTCAATTCTACGCGTCTCTGCTCGCGCAGCTTTCCGCCCAAGATCAAGCTACCATTCAGGGCGTGATGATTAAGGCTCAGCAGAATGCCCTGGAGCAACAACAGCAGCAGATGGCGCTCGCTGGACAGCAAGGCGGTCAGCCAATGCCAGCACCCAATGCCGGTGCCGGCCAGTAATGAAATCGATTGCGATATTGGGTACATGTGAGAGCTGGAAAGGCGAATCTGTTTTGTGGCTACATGAAAAGGCGGGAGGGGTGGATTTGTTTCCTTTCTTTTTTTTTCCTTTTTTTTTTTTTTTCTGATTTTTCTTCTCATTTTCCCCCGCCTTGTCTACAGGGGCAAAGGTTGTGACTGGACACGACGACCTCGATATTTCGTCGCGCGCCGGAACTCCTGTAGACGTGCTTGGCCGTGGAGGCGTAGTGGTACCGAATATTCCCATGCATTTACGTGTATCTGAGGCATAAGACAGGCGATGAGTATATGATTTTTTTCCTCATTAACCTCAATGTAAAGGTGAACTTCAGACAAGAGAGAGGGACTATGTAAGCAAGGGCCGACTGGCTGCTAGATAGATTCAGTAGATAGAAATTCCAATTTTTCTTCAGAGACGGCGAGGTGTTGGCATGAGTAAATATCATGGCTACGATAGTCTGCCTGCCAGAGGTTCGAGCCATCGCAGAGCAACTAAATGCACTCTACGGAACCCGACGTACCGGCGCATAAACCCGTTAAGAAGGCGTGGAAGCCTATCTATCACCTTGCAATAAGCTTGGGCTTGGGTGACGAGGAGCAGCATGCAACGTATGTAGTATGTATGTATACAGGGCCCGGTTCGGGACATTGGATTAATCCCGTTTTACCCCTTGCATTTACGATTCAGGGGCGGGTTTCTTCTTGAATTGGAGAGGGTAGGGTACGGAGTAGAGTTTTCATTCTTCTACTTTCCTGGAGAACTGTCGTCCATTTTTGACACTATGTGTAATTTCCAACGTGCTTGTTCTTTTTCTTCCTCGAGCATTTGAGTTTTTACTTTGCGTTGTCCCTGGAGGTTGATGTCGGGTTTGAACATTTGCCCCTGGTTGATTGATTCGTAGCTGGAGGGAGGGCGGGTTGTTTTTGTTTTTACTCGATCGAATCGATCCGCAACATGACTTTCCGGATCTCCCTTTTCAATCTATTTCTTCCATTGGCCTTCCTGATTCGATCAGATAACATTAATAACAGCCCTCATGCGTCCACAAGGTAAACCCTCATATCCAAACTCTTTATCGGTTTTAGCCTCGTCTTCGCCTCGTCTTTTCTGGGGTGCAAAGACGGGCTGGACATTGGATGGGAAAGCCAGTGTACGCACGCTCGCACGCGGTCGGCCGAGGACATCTCCCAAGACGCGGTGAAGATTCATGGACGCATACACTTGGACATGTAAATGAAGGGACGAGAGGACGAGAGAGACGGTGGGAAATGAAGTTCACTCCACGGAGCACGGCGAACTATTAAATGCTCTATATTTAAATCGGGATGCCTCTCTTCCCCTTAACATCGAGACATTCCGCCCACACCACCAGGACGACCAACGCTCAAAGCGATGTCATGGGCAGATTTGAATCTCTTTCGCGCCGTGTGCAAAAGTGCATTTGGGTGAATTGCAGGGAGAAGCACCTTCCAGAAGAAGGAAGTCGGGACTTGGAGTAAACAATGCCAAGGCTGACGATGAACTTTTGGTTGCGAAATCCCCGAGGAAGCATCTATTTAATAGACCTGGTTTTTGCACTTTTCTCGTTTCAGTCTATCGTCTTTTTCTCCATGTTGAAAAAAAAAGTCCCCTCAGAATTGAGTACTCTCCGAACCCAAGTTCGCGAACAAAGCAGTGAATTTCCAAGAATGAAGGTCCTCATGACCCTCGGCCTTGCGGTCTCAACCTTTCTAAGGTATTATACTCCTAGATCGTCCTTTGAGTTTGAAAAAAAAAGTAACAAGTCAGACTAACAAGAAGCCCAAAAAAATATATATAGCCTGGCAAAGGCCGGACCAGCGGCAGAAGGTTGTCCGACAATCACAATCGAGGCCCTCGCTCCCTCCTGCACCCAAGAATGCGGCACCGCAGACTGTCTCCTCGTCTCCACGGTCCGTAACCCCTGCGGCTGTCCACAAATAGTCCCGACAGCCAGCCTCATCGCGCCCTGCCGCAACGAGTGCCCGTACAACGGATGCGAGCTGGAGTTCCGCACCGTAGGGTTACCGTGCGAAGAGGGGACGACGAGTTCCAGTTCGAGGACGAGGAGCCGTCTCACGCTGGTTCCGAGTTCCGAGACCGCGTCCACGACGTCGACGTCGCGTCCCGTCGTCATCACGCGCGTCACGACTTTGCCTGCGCCGACTCCGCCCAGGTCGACTGGGTGCCCGACCGTCATTCGGACCACGCGTCCGGCGGATTGCACGGCGTTGCGCTGCCCGATCCCGACGTGCACGTTCCAGGAGCCCCTCGTCATACCGTGCGAGTGCAAGGGCGGACCAAGGACCGTGTTGGAAGTCGAGCCGTGTGCGAGCGAGTGTCCTTCGGGATGTTTGACGAGGACAAATACTGTTAGCGAGACGTGTTAGGAGGCGGTGTGACATGTACCCATTGAAGAAAGGTGAGAAGAAAAGAAGAGAGCATCAATTCGTTTGATGGCTTCTCGCATTTGTCAAGATATTCATCTAAATGACCTATTCCCTCAGAACCGTGTTCAATTGTAGCTTTTCAGTCGAGAAAATACAGACATGATGCAAAATTATAGACAAAATCTTTTAATCATTTGATAAGGTGAGCCATGGTGATGAACAATATCGCGGGCTTCGGAAGGAAAAAAAGAAATGCTTCCCAAAAAAGGCTCGATTCAGCGCATATGAAGAAAACTCCTCGACATGATAGTAAAAGACAACGGGCTAGTGGGTCATTGAAAACAATACATGTCCATCCCAAATACGAAGACAAGACAAATCAAAGGCGAGAATATAGGCTTGCTTGCCTTTCGCTTATTTGAGCGGCGAGGAAACTTTTGCGATCCACCCAGCTTCGTGGCTGGTGAGGGGGGTATAAATCATACTGGTCTGAGTGAGCGCATAAGATGGTTGGCCCTGATAGAGGACATGAGAGATGACAAAGGAGATGGATAATTTTGGTTGCGGCTAGCCATCAAAAGGCCGATGAAGCAGAGAGGAGAGGATGGTGGCGAAGAGGAGCGATAAAAGTAAACTGGGGTTGTAGAATCAATCTTTGAGAGACGCTTGATTGATGAAGATTGGAAGAAAGGCAGTCCCTACATGATATGCGGTCGGCGTGATTGGAATGTGATTGGACGAGTAGAAAGGGCGAAATGAAAGAAAAAAGAGGCATGTGGTGGTGGTTGTAGATAGTGTAGGCGCAAATCGGGCATCGGATTCAAACGTGGCCGAGGACAATTCTCCTCGTGTCTTTTACATACGTCCAAAGGGCAGGCCGAAATTAGTCGTCTTTTTCAGTTTCAAGGGAATCTCTAGCTCGGCATCGCCTCCCTCGGCGTCGTCCTCGTCGTCCCTGTCGTCAAACGTACATTCGCTCCCGGAAAACGATTCGCGGTCCCTCCGTACGACCTCGAGTTTTTGCGAAAGTTGTCGGAAAAACAACTCGTCTCGTGCAGGGATGTTTCGCACCATAAGAGGGCCTTTGAGGGCAGGGTCCTCTTCTGGTTCGGGTAACGAGGCCATTTCGGCGGCTTTCTCCGTAGCTTCTTCTGCATCTAGAGCTGGCGCGGCGGGGCGATGCGTCGATGCTTTGGCCTCGGCCTCGGCCTCGGCCTCGACAGGGTCGAGTCGGGTTCGTTCAGAAAACTCGGCCGCGAGATTTTGCGTCGGGGTCGGCACGCCGCTTGTAATGGTGGCAGTTGCGGTGCCGAGAGTGGAAAGAGAGTGGCTAGGTGTGTGACCGGCATGGAGCGTCAGCCGTTGGTCGGGTTGCGCATTCAAGACCTGTAAAGTCTCTTGTCGAGGTTCTTCGGGTTTCCCAGCAGGGCGCGACGAGAGGCTCGAGTCCCTAGAGGAGTCTCTGGATTGGGACGATTCCGAGTCGGTAAAGGTGGCCCGTTGTATAGCCGTGGCCTTGAGAGGTATGCCCTCTAGTTCTGGGTGGATTTCCTGGACATCGACAATGGGTATGGGCCCGTCCTGTTGCGGACGAGCGAAATGCGTTTGGAAGTCACTGGAGGAGGTCGACTGAGGATGATAAAACGGAGCGCGGTTGCGCGCTGAGAGCGGAGAAGACAAAAGAGCCGGGTTAGGAGAAGTCCCGGTGTACGAGCGAGTTTGTGAGGTCCGGGTCGAGACACTTGATATCCGCGCAGGGGATGCCTCATTGTCACCCTCCTCGGCGGCACCACCCCCTCGAAGTCCCAGGGCGTGAGTTAGACGACCCCTCGAGTTGTTGGCGAGCGACTCGGCGCGACCCAACTTCTTTTGCAAATCCGACTTCTCAGATTCGAGCATGCCGATTCTCTCATTCAACCTGGACACTTCGGCGGTGAACTCGTTTCTTTCAACCTCCCAACCGGCAATGGCCTCGTCCATAATGTCCCTCTCCTCTTTGTACACCTCCACGGCTCTCGATCGATTCGCTTCGAGATAACGGCGCTCGGCCTCCCAGGCGGCCCTTATGGAAGCATTTTGGGCGGACAGTCTACGGACAGCAGCGAGTAAGGCTTTGGTGGATTCATCTGTGTCAGCGGAAAGGGGAGGAATGTTGGTAGCAAATGAGGCGTCGGCCATGGCATGGGGAGGGGGAGATATGATTGCGGATGCCATGGCGAGGCTATGTGGTAGTTGGTTGGGAGAGAGGCTGATGGATCGTGGAGGAATTTGGCGAGCGAGATGGTGAGCTTTTGAAACTATGTTAGAAGTCGAGGCGGATTCGATTTCGCAATGCAAGGGAGCTGGCGGGTTGTGTATGTCGTTTAAGCTAGAGGATCTGGTTGTAGGGCGAGGAAGACCCAGAGAAATGGAATTCGTGGCGACGTGGCCGGCGTCGTCGACGGGGGGAGTGAAGAGATTTGAATTAGGAGGCCACTTGGACATCGTGGCATCCAAGACAGAGAGAAGCGGCTTGGTGCGTGGTGCTGGAATGCTGCATGGGTGCGACAGGGGGTGGCCGGGAGAATTGTCAGTTGGCGGGGAGTGGCCACCGACCTACCATTCAGCGTGGGGGGTGGGCTCAGAACGAGCTACAAGTTCGAATGGAAAGCAAAGAGATCGGTGATAGGTGAATGGAAGCCAGGTCGCAGTCGTTTCGAGTAAGCCAAAGCGATGAAGGGGGGGCTCGGGATGAGGGCGTCGTATTGGTACTAGTCACTCTGTCGTCGTCTGCAATGCAAAGCAATCAATGGTTTGAAGAGCGGTAATACGGAGTAGTGTTGTTACTTTGCACTGCGCATTCTGGGTGAACGTCGGCTATTAGAAATATGTCGGAGGCGGGTTGGTTCACTCCGCTAGTGTCATGGTGACTTGAGCGTTAAACTACAAGTACAAGTTTCTACGTACTACAAGTATGGGCGTTAAATAGCACTAGATTGCACTGTGACTTTTTTTCGGACACACCCACCCCCTTTCACACCGCCAGCCTTTTCTTCCCTGCGGCGTGGGAGCGAAGGTCAGCGGCCGAGGTACAGCTGTCCCTGACGTGGCCGGGTGACAGGTTACAGCATATTTTTTTTTTCTTTTTTTTTTTTCAATATTTGCTCTCCTGCTCGACCAGTCAAGTGTGCAGGTTCCCCAGTCAAGAGGGTGATGCAGAAGCAGTTTGTCCAGAGGCAAAGAGGGCACAAGTTATGGAGTATGTGGCGGGGCGGGGCGGGGCGGGGATGGTAGTTGATACTCCCGCGCACTATTGTTAACGAGTCCTGGTCAATGTCGGGTAGCGCTGGCGATGGATACCGCGCCAATGCGACTCGGCTCTCGCATAATGATTATCAGGGCCGAAAATCCCGATGCGAAGCAGGTCAAAGCTTTCGAGTATGCTCAAGAGCAACAACACCAAACACCCACATGGTTATGGTAGCGACTGGACTTCCACAAACTCCAGGTGCAAGTAGTTTAAAAAATATTCATCGTCCTATCTTGAAGGCACCCGTCCAAGAAGTCGTTGCACTAGACTTTTCATGTAAAGTACAAGGTACTTTCACTCCACTACAAAGTAGACATAACTTCATGTACTCTATACTAAATTAGGTATAAAGTATTTGACCTATTAGGCCTCAGCTCCAGAGGTGGGTTGAGACATCTCTGCCGACGAGGCAGGCACGCACGCGAACGTGTCCGACATTGGAGAGCGGCGGTCAAGCCTCATGAAGGAAAGAAGTTTCTTCTCTCTCATGGGTAGGCACAGCCCCCGCAACCCTGTGAGCTCCTGATTCACCGCCTACCCCCCATCAATATACTTATTCACCAGAGAACCAGGACCTTTCTTCCCGCTTTGGTTATTCGCCATGTCACTGTCACCGCTCGCCCAGTTCATACAGAGTCGTATTCAGGTTATCGTCCATACCGGCCACTCAATCGTGCACTCTAATCGATCAAATTGCGATGTTGTAAAGACGATGGTGAATGAAGAGTTGGCGAGCCCTATCACAGAATACAACCGACCCCTTCTTGTCAAACTCTCACACAAATATTCCATATCAGAACCGTGCAAGGACCAATTCCTTCGGTTTTTCTGTTTGTTATGAATCTTAGCATCTCTGGGACCGATCCAGATCTCCGCCATTCTCCCACCAAGGAAGGGCTGAAACGGGCTGTAGACGGATTCGCTGACTATCTTGTGGAAAACATATTCCTCCCACGTTGGTGGCCCATTTGATACCCCCATGATTTTCTCTTCCCTTCTCTAACCAGCACCCCGGACGATTCAGTCAGAGCAAGTTCGGTCGCAACACCCCAACCAAGCCCTAGCACCCATTTCACTATTTTGATGGTCCAGGGTCATGCCAGGGAGTTCGCCAACACGCAGGGTCGGCTTTCATCCCTTCGTGGCACGTGCCTTGTTCGTGACAAGTATAGGTGAGTAATATCACGGGACTTTGACGTAAACGAGCTTCGGAAACGTCGCAAGAAGTTCGGTGATCATGCCTGCTGCGACGATGAAGGCAATGCCCTCAGCCTTCCATTCTCGTTTCTCGACGTCGCACATATTCTACCCCATTCTGTAATGGCACGACGAAACACGCCGGAAGCGGTAAGTTCCACATCACATACATACAAGGCCGAGACCTTCGACCCATTGGTCACGCCAAAACTTCCAGTCACCCGAACTCTCTTCCTACATGAGAGTCGAGCCATTGACCCACCAGCTCCCCGGATACTGGCTCTCCATCGAGCAATTGCTCATAACTTACATCTTTCTGGCGCTGGGGAGTATCTGAAAATTTCCTTCATGATGCCGCGGGACTTTACCCACGTGAAGATGTGAAGATGTGGAGAGGGTGAAGATGGCAGTAGAAATCTCGGGTATCTCGTCAGCCTTCGTCTTAGTGGCTGGGTTCAGGGGAGCACCAGTCCACACTGATATTCCAACGAAGCATGGTGCCTATCCCCATCCGGCTTGTTCAGTTTCCTCAGCCACAAAGAAGCGACTTGAAAACTTCAGAACGGGCCCATGAACCCGTTTGGCCAACCAACCCATGATAGGGAGATGAAAACACATCACTCAGTTATATTCCTAGCCTGAACGCATTGTCCGGCTGAAAGGCCTGTAAAGGCATCTAAGATTGATGTCCAAGACTGTATCGCTGACATCGCATCTCTTCAGGTAGTTTCCCACTAGATTATCTAAGGCGAGAGTAGGAAAAGGACGTTTGTTTTCACACCATATCGTTCCTGTCTCTTCTTTTGAGGCCCAACTCAAGTCAAGCTGGTGCCCAAAGGCTGGCTAGTTACGAACGGCATATAGTGGATGTCGCTACCAAAAAGCTTCGGTAGCGTTTGTCTTCTACGCCTGAGCCAGATTCAGTCCCTAGCAAAGCACCACATAGCACATCAAGGTTTTCACTAATCAGATTACTCCGGCGACGGGTGTTCCCAGCACAGAACCACAGCGAAAACGGCGCTAACGAGATGCTTGGCCTGGCCGCTTCCTCGTCACTGCTATAACTGAACGAATCAACTCCGGGCCACTCCTCGTGTCTGTCCGGCCGGTCGGATGAGCCTCTATCCAGACCCTCTCAGTCTCCATTAGTTCTAGATTATACCAACATCGCCGAGATACATGCTGCCGTATAATATTATCAAACCTATCGGGATGGTCCACGAGCCAGTTGGCCTCAAAGTCGCTTAACCCCCTGCCAGTACGTATCTTGAGAGATGATGTCTGCTCCACCATGCTATCCCACTCCGGCGAATCTAGCTCATCATAGAGCTCTTGAAGGGATTTGGTCACGCCTGGTGGCTCTCTAGGTGGTACCTACTTGAAGGGGAGCTGGTCAAGAAAGTTCCGTAGGTGAACAGTGAGCTCTCGCTCGAGGCTAATATCACCACCATGGTTAGTAAAAGCTACCAACGAGTAGAGGAATATAGAACCAGCCCACTTGCAACTTCTTACCGTTCCACCGGGACACAAGAATAGGTACATCGCGAAGGGTGGCATTTGGTGGTAGTGTTCCTACATCGAGGAGATTGCGTACCCGCGTAGTGTCCACACCATAGAAGCCTAGGCTACGAAGAATATCTGTCTCCTCATCCCAGTTTCTGTTCCAATGGTAACGGCATACTAGGTTTGCCATTTCCTTCAACCTTTGGCGTGGTGGTCCGGGCATCTGGTGCGAAAGACAGCGGACGACAACACGAATAGGCGGGTCTGTCGGCCCGGATGCAGGCGTTAACTGGCCGATATTGTTGGTAGAAGGTTGTTTTTACCACATCTTGCCAGTTTGTCGACCTATAATGGTATTCGATCTTTGCGCCTCTCTCCGTCTGGGTATTGGCTTCGATAGGAGTTGATGGAGATTCCATTGCACCAGAAAGAACAGCCCAGAGGTAGAGCACTCGATACGCGACCGGGTTCGTAGCAGTACAATGCGCAGGAGTCAGTCAGGTCCTCTGGTCACTGAGCAAGATCGTCCCCGGCACCCTCGTCGCCCTCATCGCCCTCCTCCTCCTGGGACTGGTCCGACGGGCCCGGCTCTTCCGAGGATGTTGATGAACCCGACTCAGACTGGCCCGACGCGTCTGAGACTGGGAGAGTAAGATATGCGCACTCTTGGCACGTCGATAGTTGGAAATTTGTTGTGTGAGGTCCCTGAACAACGAAGTTCGGACAACTAGTCTCGGCGTGCCCTTTTGTCCATACGTTGCAATGTAACCAGACTTCCTGGTCTGCAACAGGTTCGATAATATGACCACACGAATTTTGATAAAATATTTCTCGACACATAATAGATCAAGGAACAAGCGATAATGATGACTTGGAGGCAAGTGGCGAGGGGGTTGATCAGGGGGTAGGAGGCCGAAGATTTTTATTTTTATTTTTTTATGGTGCGTGTGCAATTCGGGGACCTGTGCACACTCTTCTTCGAAGTGTTGTTTATTTGCAACTACACGTACAGCAACTGGGCTAAAGGTGTCCCCCGATATCCTCGGTTCGGCGAGATGCAGTCTGGGAAGAAATGAACGGTTGTGTCCGGGTTTGGGACCTAGAGACCTTGTGCTTGCTCCCCTGATTCCCAACCCCTCAACACAGTGAGCGGTCATTCAACAAGGGGCAAAGAACCCAACGGGTTGGATTGAGACCTGAACTTACGAAGCGCCACAGTAGACGTGTTCGAATTTCTCTTGGCGATTAGCTCCAGTGGCTCTGAGATGTCACAGAAACACAGGACCACGTAATTTTCCTTCCCTCAATGCGTAATCTCCATCATCTCTACATGCGAATTACTGCGGTCCTGCTTACGTCGGCCGTCTTGAAACTGTCTTC
The DNA here is from genome assembly GCA_019925285.1 of Graphium sp. VPRI43844. Lineage (NCBI taxonomy): Eukaryota > Fungi > Ascomycota > Sordariomycetes > Microascales > Graphiaceae > Graphium > Graphium sp. VPRI43844. Next base: position 131,174 of record JADHKT010000061.1, read on the forward strand.
AAGGAAGACACAATAATTCTTGGCGTTGTCTGCGATGTCGAATCGGTGCGATGTGCAGTGCCACTGTCGCCCAGCGAGTAGTGATTCAGCCCGGGTACTACTGACCAAGCATCTGGGATGATATGGGGTATTTGCTTTGTAGTATTACCTTGAGACAATTGGAATGACATTCCAATATTTGTAACTGCAAACGAGGACCCTGATGTTGTGCGACCTTGCTGCTTCTCAAACTGCCAAGCTTCACTGCTAGACATGTCTCACTGCGCGGCGATAACAAATTGGGGGAGGGGGGGGTGCGGGATGGTGCACGGTTATTCCTTATGTATACAGATCCTTCCGTAATTCAACGTATTCTTCTTCAGACTGATTGATCGTCTCCCCCCCGCCATAGCTTCGATTACATGGAAGTGAGGTAACCCGAAACCGTCAGACTCGTCGTCATTGGTCCTTTGCGATGATGAACAATGACAAACTGGAGGGTTTCCTCTCGCCTTTTTTTGTGTTGTGTGCATGTGTGCATGAGTTTGTATGATGCAGGTCTCGGGCAATGTTTAACAAAGTGGTACGGATGCATAGATGTTTCGGGAAGGGCGAGATGCAATCATGGTGAAAATATATTGCTGTCGACGATTTCGTGTTACATGGCAGAGAAAGAAAGAGATTGCGAGCCTTGGTCTGTATTGGCAAGTGGTGACCCAAGGGATCCGGTGACTTGGCACATACTAGCAGTGAGCTTGTCGAGTCTGGGAACCTTACGGAGTACTTACAGCCGTATTATGAAATTTGGGGTTCAACTGGTTCTATCTCTTCCCTTGTATCATTGCCAAAACCACCGAAACCCACCGATTTATTGCTGGGGACTGAAATGGCAACAGCAGAGGCACTCAGCATTGTTACACGGCCTGGTTCCAAATTTGTTGAACAGCTAGTTGACCCAAACACACCGACAATTAGAGCCCGCTGGGTTCCAGACCGGTCAAATCTAGATGAATATTCCCCGAGCCTGGAGGCCCTCGTAATTGTCAAGCGAACCTGCTTCCAAGGAATGGGAGCTTTCACTTCCCACTCATGGAGACCAAGATTGAAATCTCTAGGTTCTGATAGTCAGTCATGGGATGTGTAGTCTTTCTGGTGTCGTCACACCACATCAGTCGGGCGGCGTGCCCGGCGGATCAGCCTATACCCCGTAGACTGAAGAGGGCGAGAGGTCGGGTCACGTATCCGAGATCGCAGCCTTTTGCAGCAAATAGACTTGATCCTTACGGTAATAAACAAGGACAACGTGTAAATGTTCCGCAGAAGGCATAAAAACATTCACCGCCATTTCTCTTGGCATCGATTGCAATGTACTGGCAGGGATACTCAACTTCCTCCTGGAACCCCCCGTGGAAGACCTCTGAAGGGCACATTTGTTAAACGGATTGACCCAACAGTTCTGGTGTTCCATTATTGAAGAATCCGAGAGCAAGCTTGGAATGCCTCCAAAATTTGGACAAAGGGGTGTGAAGAAAGTACTTGTAGAAGCGAGGAATTTCAAGTGCTGGGCCAGCCAATAGGCGTGCCGTAAAACATTGATGATAAAAGCCAAAATCAAGTTCCGGGTTTCCATCATCTCATTGGGTGGGAACGAGCAAGTCGACCCGCCAAGGAATTTCGTCCTTAAATCTGTCTGGTGGAGAATGACGACATTTCTACATCCCTAGTGGAGCAAAGCTATCCTCTGTCAACAACTGTGGTGGGGCTCTTCTGCCTCTGATGTTGAGTTCAGAAGACTCCACAAACTCCTCTGCAATGGTTGTCACAGTACGGAGTAGCTATTTCTAAAGGCCTTTGTAATAAACTCCTGGTCTTTAGTTGAAGCGCCCGACCTTTTAAGTTTATTTACATCTTCTCTCTACTCCGTACACCATCATTACTTCATTGCATACTCCAACCTCGTAACTCTAGACTGGCCAAGGCTGTCTGACTATGTATTTCGTTGAGTGCAAGTAGGAGGCAATTGGACAGACAGGCATGGTCTTACTTTCTTACTCACCAAATGCAGGGTCCTGTCATGGTCTATTAATTCTCATCTTCAGGAAACAGGAATAGCCTCTTCAGAATATTATCGCTAAATACTCCGTACTCTGTATTGAAACTCCTAAGCGCTCAGGCCAGTGGCATATCGCGACCCCCGTCTAACATCCTTGTCTGTCCTGTCCTGCACCGACACTGCGTTCGCTAGCTGATCTGGGCTGAGATTACGGAGCAATGCGTGTAGTACTATTAGTTTAGTTTAAACTACATCCACGCCGAAATGACCCAATCGATGGCGTGTTAAAATAAGCATAGCAATTGGTTCCCCTTATATCTCATCCTCTGTTTGCTCTTGCCCAAGCTCGTCCTTTTCCACGCTTGCAACTAATCTAGAAAGGCGAGGGAGAACCAATACAATAGGCATTCCCCAACACTGTCGACAGTTTGTTGAATACGGAGTATGCGAAGGGGACCCGAGCTCCACAAAAACCCGCCCCGCACAGCACTATTAATACTCCGTACTAGCCACTGGCAGCTCTTCGCTATTTATCGCTCTGTTACAAATAATCGGTAGTCACAGGCTGGCCAAAATATTGGATCGTTGTGGCTATCTGCCCGCCCTGACCCGTGCTAACAGATAAGCCCATATTATCAGCAAGGAGAAACCAAAGTATGCGTTGCTAGAACAGCCGGATGTCTTATTATTTCGGAGTATTATTTTCAATGGCCCCATTTTCCGATGCGAGGTCCTGCACACGGCCATCGCAAATTTGACGGGCCATGCTTGAAAACCACAAAGGGCGAGTCAGGAGAGTTACAGGTATGCTTAGTCCCACCAGTTCGTCGACTGTTCCGTAAAGTACGGAGTAATACGGAGTAGACGTTTGCAAAATGCCTGTGGGATACCAGTGGTGCGAAGTTGATTCAATATCAAAAAGGTAATAGGCTGTTGAATGCTCCGTATACTAAACCTCTGTCGCCCCATGAAAATATGTACGTATGTATGTACATACATAAAGGGAGCCTGTACGGAGTACTCTGTACTCGATGGACTATTAGGTATTTACAGATGAATAATAAGGGAGAAGAAGGAGAGCAGATTAGACTTCCTGGTCTCCCGCCCACTCTTGGCACGAAGAATGATAAAGAATGGCCTGAGCCGTACTCTGTACCTGTGCTTGATCATCGAAGCCTCGAAACCGCGATATGCGACAGAGTGCATACGGGAAGAATAGGAGGGAAAGCGGGAGTATTACAGGGGAAGTGACCGGTCCACAGGCGTATTCAGCATCAAATGCGCTAAAACTCCTGCATATATTAGCGTGCCTAGGCGCTATGGACGCCAACGACCCCTGTGACAGCAGGCGTCCTACAAGTAAACATTCTAGTTTAAAAGTAAAATCGCATGATAGGGCTTTTCGTTGCACGTTATCTTCTCTCCTCAGCTACAGTCATGGCTGGGCGAGATTGCGACAACACTCGAGACAAAGCCACGGACTAGGGCTTTCTTTTTGTTGCCAATCTACGCTGCAGACTTTTCATGCTACTCCTTGGTGGGTGCTGATGCCAACCCTACGGAGTATCAAGAGAAAGCAATAAATGCGCCAATAATTGACAAGAGGAGCGTTTCATTTCGGGCGAAGGGGCGGAGGTCAAAATTGGAAGCACGCCATACCGAACAGGGAGGATTATGCAACTTTGTGTGTTTTCTGGACCACTTTGCCAAGCAAGGGATCGATGTCGATTCAGCAAAGCACCACGTTTGCCCTGTACTGGCGGCTGGCCATTACACCGCCGCCGCCATAGCGCGTCTTTTGACCACTACGTACTTAGTTTAGGGAGTAGTGCCTTGGGTGTCATACCCCCCCAGCTTATTAGCAACGGTGAAATGAATTGTGCGTAATACGACATGGACGAACAACGAACACATGCAGATAGCCCAGTCCACGACATCAACGCATGCGTATTTATAAATTTGGTGGTCCGAGCCTCGCGCCAATAGCCGATTGTTAAAAAGGGCTATTACTCTGGCCAATGAAGAGGAGGCCATCTCTTCCCGACATGCCAAACTACTTGACTAATACGTACACCGACACGACGCCATACCACAACACAAGCAAGGCCCAAACGAATAAAAGACGTTCTACATCGGTCACGAGCAGCCCCAACAATGACGTTACTGGGCACTCAACATTGTGGTCGGTGAGCGCCGTCCCCGCTATTACTCCGTAGCCGGCTTTCTGCTCTTGATATTCCTCCCCACGTCCCTGTCCCTGTGCAGGCAAACAACGAAACAGCAACACGCGCTCTCAGTTTAGTAATTCCCAAATTGCGATGGCAACCTGACAATTTGCCCCCCCTCCCCCCTGGATCCGGTACAGTAGTTTGGAAGGCTGGCCCTTTGGTGGAGACATGGCTGTACTGTGCCTGCATTTTCTAAAGTCTAAGGAGTATCATGAAAGGACATGATGAGTGAATCAATCTTTGCCCTGTCCTACTCCGTATTCATATCATAGAGGCTACAGGTATGATAATATCTACAGGCCTTTCCTATTTTCTCATGGAGGAATAAGCCACAGAGGGAATTTTTGGCTTTTAATACGGAGGGGTTTGGGAAGGGGGCTTGCCCTATTTTTGTTCTGCGTCTCGCTCGCATTCGGGTTCCTCACACGGCCTGGGATAGCGGCGGTGGGGATTCTCCTGCAGCGCAACAGAAATGACGATACGCCCCCAGGCGATCTTTTCGCAGTGCAAACTTGTACCAAGTGGATATTTAGAAGATACCATCCAATTAGCCAAGCGAATCGGATGCCCAGGGCCAAAAATAATTGTGAATGCAGCTGCAGCGACTCGATGGAGAATGTATTGGTGGGCGTACTGGCTACTTACGGAGAATACCCGAAGCAACGATACAACTACAATGGAGGAGGGTGTACAAGGTACAGTGCCAGGTATTAGTAGAGACTCCACTTTCACCCACATCGTTCCTCTGTACAAGTACGATGTGGGTGAAAGTGGAGTTTCTAATACTCAAGATCCGAGGCCCTTTGACTGGTCCCCCACACTACTTTTACGCAACGAAGCCCCCGAATCCTGCATTGCATTCTCCTGTCATGCCTTGCCTTGTGCCCACAAGTACCCTGAAGATGAAAAACATTGTGGAGTCGTGCCTGTGTCGTGTCTGTCCATAACGCTGATTGACCAAACTGCTGACTGCTGTAACCTGTAGCCTGCATATTGCTCTCATGCCGTCCTTCCTAACAGAGTGAGTCCATCCGAGGCATTATGAGGCCCTAATGCGCTTAAAAATTTTTTCGGGTTCTCAGCAAAGAAATCGTGAAATCGTGAAAATGAGTCCAACGAAAAAGCCGTCCAGTAAATGGTGTGCCCAGGAAGATAAACTACGAGGGTAAGAGGCATAGGTCAAAAGACCCTAACCCGTAGCGTCTCGCCCGAGTCTCTTTCAGGAACCTCTTAGGAAATTAGCGCACCTGGCCTGGCCCCTCTACGTCCACGGACTTTCAAAATAACAGGACCCCGTCAGGCCCCATGCCGTCCCCAGCTCTGTACGGAGTAAATCAATGTCCCGAAAATGAACGATTGCCCCCCCCCTTCGAGTCCCTATCTTGTTATGTATTGGTAGTAAAATCTAGTGGGCTTCTCTCGCGCAACAATAGTAATAAATCCTACTACGGAGTAGAAGCACAGTTGCAATTTGGGATGGGTGCCCCTCACCCAAGCCCAAAAACTCCACCCACACTTGCGCTTCTCTCTCTCTCTCTCCATCCGGTCTCCAATTTTCTTTGGCAAACGGAAATAAACAGCATTGTGAAGCGTGATAATAGTCGAACCCTTCCGCGAAGAGCAATTAGGCGAAGGAAAACAACAAGGAGAGGAGCTGGAACCGCAATCCCACAATCCCCACTACCCACCCTCTCTCGACTTCGCCTTGCTAGCGAGCTAACCCAAGTACTACGTATTAGGGGCTGCGCGCAAAGGTCGGGAGCATGCGGACTTGGGATTGGAAGCGCTGAGGGCTTGCCAATCCCATCCCACCCATCTCAACAAGACCCTCTTTATTCCAGAAGCCGACTTGAGTCCCCGGGGCTCCTGCTTTTGCTGTCCGTTTAATACCTCGCGGCTGCCCACCTAGTTGTGTCCCTCATCTTCACTTACAACTCTAAGTCTGTCCCCCCATCTTACACCGTACAAAACACCGTTAGCCGCCGAAAAAGCAAAAGAACAGAAAGACAATTTATATGACCACGATCGTCGAGTTCGGTGTATTTTTTTGTTTAAGGAGATCCGTCATCTCGTAACAACTCACACAGCCCTCATAGTCTGACTACACTACCGACCCAGCCAAGACTGACCCCAGCCAAGACCGACGCCGCGTCCTGAAGATCCCAAAGGATACAACACAATTAGGAGAAAAAGAAACAAAACCTGTTGCGTCCTTTGAGACTCCCAATTTATCTCACCCTACCGCATTTCCCACATAAATGAGCCTTTCCTCTCGTCGGTGGGTGTCCATTCACGCACCAGTGCCGGATTTTGGCGAGGACGTCGAATCCCTACGTACAGTTCCGCGCATAGCATAGCCAGGCGCTTAGCGATCTTCTCACTCGGAATATCAGTTTCTCACGCCGATCACGACTACCTCGATACAACTCGTCGGCATTCCGATTGTTGACGACCGCCACCTACACGCTCAGCGATTTTGATGGGTTTGTCCACATACCTTTTTCCCCGCCAACAACTTTTCACTACCCAATGGGCCTCACTTCATTGAATTGAACCCTCTCCGATACTAAAGGATCAACATAAACCCATGAACCTATGATCATTGGTAGTCGAGACCACCTCAGGGAAGAACCTGCCATTTTATCAACTAAGGCCACACACTCAGCAGTCAAATCCCGATTGTAGATCCGCGTCCATCTCGGTCTCGTCATAATACAGAATAAGCTCAAGAAGGGCGCCTCTCTTAACTTTCCCGACCTCTACTAGTTTAGAGTTTCGGGCTACCGTGCTGCGACCTCGACCAACTTCGGCGAAGCCCGCTTGCTATCGCATACCGGCAGATACACATCCTCGTGGCTCTCTTTGCCATTCGGTTCAAGGTTGCACGTCTATCAGGGAAGCGAAAGCGAGCGAGACAGCCCCCTCCTCCGGACGGATTGGATCCCCGCAACCTTTGCTCTTCTGTCTTGGCCAAATCGCCTTCGGGCCACTTTTGGCTCTACTTGCCCGCCGGACTCTCATTGCATCACGGTCCTTCGAAGGTGCTGGGAAGAAGAACAAAAGGGCGGCAAAGCAGAAACGGAAAATAAGGCAGGGAAGAGCAGTGTTTCAAAACTCGAGCTCAACGCCACTAATTCCCGACACTGAGAGTTCCAGGTTTCTGCGGCACACCCGTAGCCAATAGGTAAGGAAGCTCATCCCCACCTGCTCGCTCCCTCGTTTTAGTGGGTATTTTGCCATTCTCCAGCGCAAAACCCACTATTGCCACCGCGAAGTTCGTCCAATATCACCCACCGACTGTGTCTCGTGGGCCTGGACAGGACTCTTTCCAGGTGACCCCCTCTACTGACCCTCAACTGGTCGAACATGATCTGAGACGCATTTCCTGATTTGATAGCCCATACTCAACCTTCATCCCTATTGCTTCCTCGTTATCGGCTAGCAACCACCCCCTTCATTGGCATTATACTTTTTGCTCTCGTCCTCGTTTTGTATTTTTTTTGCCCTTTGGGGATGGTGGTGGCCGGTTGTTTATGCACGTTGACTGCTGACACTCTCTGTAGCGCCTCGAACTCGCAGCTGATTCTCCCTTCGTCCTCGCTCGCAAACAAGATTCGAGATCTTCCCCACCCACCTCTTCCAGAAACATGGCATCTACCACTAGCGCCGCCATACCTATCAGGCCAGCGAACCCGATAGCATACGGTTCCTCCGTGTCTTCGAGTAAGTTATCTTGTCTAGTCAATTTTTGGGCCAGAAGCCCTTTCTAGCGAACATTCTCATCGACGGATCCTTCCCATTGGCCCCGTGGTCGTACTCCGTCCTTTTCTACCCTAAAGTTTTTTTTGGGCAACCCCTTCTATTATCTCCTACCGTCATCGTAGCTCCACCATCCTCTTCGTCCATTCGCCCCTCGGCCTCAATTTTCGGACGTTACCTTCCCCATTTTGACATCTCCCCTCCCTCACCTTATTTTTCCTTTTTCTCGCAAGAGGACTGGCGGAAAGATTCAAAGGCAAACAAACCTCGACAGGAGGCTAGAGATATGCACAACACTATCTCGAGTCTTTTGTTGTCTTGATGAAGGGAACGCACCACCCCTGCACAGACATCCATTGCTCCATTGTTTCCCAGTCGTTACCCACACCCCCCCTGTCCTCAAATTCCCTCACTTAACAGCGCCTTCTCCCCACCCCCACACGCAACACCTCTGATGTAGCGCAATTCTGCACATTCGCTCACACAGCATCTCTCTTGATTCTTCCTCACATGCCCTTTACACACTCATCCTCATACCTTTCCTCACCCAGCATGCAAACCTTTGCAAAGCCTCCTTCTAGATTCTAACAAGTATACTCCCGTGCAGCTTTGCCTCCTCCCTCAGCACCCTATTACTCGAGCAGTCTTGCATCCTCGCCTCGTCAATTTCCCACCGACCTCAATAGTCCGATCCTCGAGGAGGCTACAGAATCGGAGAGTGAGTCTCCTAACGAGCCCGTCACGCCAGTCAGCGGAAGGCATTCCCAGGAATTTACAACCCTCCACAATCAAGACAAACCCCAGGTCTTAGATTCAAAGGACCTCGCACCATCCAATGCCCCGACCGTTGCCCCGAACAAGTCATCGCTTCACATTAATGCCTCGGCGGCTTCTGCCGTAAACCTTACCCCCTCGGTTACGGGATCTAACACGCCCTCCACCGCCAACGCCCTAACCACCCCGACTCTCTCCAAGACCTGGAGCAACGTCACAAACACAACTGCGACCTCTGGCGCCCCGGCAACCTACGGCGACGTAGTTCTCCAGCCCCCTACCACCACAAAGCGAAACTCGAGGCGTTCCTCAAGCAGCAGTAGCATCATGCGGTCTCTCTCCAGCGTTTCCAATAAGGGCTTCTCTACCCTCTTCCGCCGCAATGCCGGTTCGCAGTCTGCCAAAGACCTCCCCGCTATCCACGGTCACGAGGAAGGCCTCTACATGGCCTCGTCTAGCATGCCCATCCCGCCCGCAAAGACCCGCGACCGCCGCGCCTCATCCAACTCCAAATCTTTGAGCACCACGCGGTCCAATTCGCCTCCATCGCCCTCGTCTCCCCTTGAGATGGCCCCCGTGTCGCGCGATCGAGCGGCCACTCCCACCGTCCCTGGACCTGAAGATTTCACACAGCAGAAGAACCGTGCCTCCACGGGTTTGAGCCTGAGCCGTCGCGCAGTCAATTTTGTGAATGGCAATCGCGAAGTAGCTAGGAGCGCCCCAACGAAACGACGGGCAAGCAGCTTTGATGTTGGTAAACCGGACGATCTGCGACAGCAAATTCGCCAACCCCAGCAAGAGAATGTCGCACCCCCAGAGCGACTGCCTTGGCCATACCCACCGTCTTCGGGTGTCGGTGCCAAGGCCCGACGCATGAGTTTAAGCCTTCCCGACGACTTCACCGTCGACGTCGCGGAGCTCCTTAGCGAGTTTGAATACGTGAGCAAAATCCTCGGCCGGCATGGCAAGACCCTTGGCCGCGGCGCCACCGGTAAGGTCACGCTCATGGCTCGCAAGGGTTGTCCCACAGAGCTATATGCTGTCAAGGAGTTCCGCGGCAAGTCAGGTCGCGAGTCGCAGGCCGAGTACGAGAAGAAGGTCAAGTCCGAGTACAGCATTGCAAAGAGCTTACACCACCCCAACATCGTCGAAACGATACGCTTGTGCACCTACCACGGCCGCTGGAACCATGTGATGGAATACTGTTGCGAGGGCGATCTGTTCAGTCTTGTCCAGAAGGGCTATCTTAAAGACCCGGCCCGTCAGATGGACCGTCAGTGCCTTTTCAAGCAGCTCATCCAGGGCGTCGCATACCTACACGCGAATGGAATCGCCCACCGCGATATCAAACTAGAAAACCTGCTCATTACCAAAGACAGCAAACTCAAGATCACCGATTTTGGTGTCTCTGAAGTGTTCAGCGGAATTCATCCGGGCGTGGGAGAAGCTGGAGGCATGTGTGGTCGTGGGATGAGCGAGGTGCGCCTTTGCGAACCCGGAATTTGCGGAAGCGAGCCCTACATTGCCCCCGAGGTTCTCCAGCGCAGGGATAGGTACGATCCACGGGCCCTCGATGTTTGGAGTTCGGCCATCATCATGATCTACCTCATCTTCGGCGGAGCTATTTGGTTGAAGGCGGCACCTGGACAACCCAATTTCGATATTTTGCTCAAGGCTTGGGAGGAGTGGGCTGAGAAGCGCGCTGCAGCTAGCGACGACTCGTTTACAGCAGAGATGGACTACCCTTCCATGCGTAGCTTCGACAAGAGAATACAGCCACCCGCGCTCCGCCGCTTGCTTATCCAGATGCTCCACCCCGACCCGAATCACCGCATCCCCATCACCGAGGTGATCAACAACCGATGGATGAAGAACGTCGAATGCTGCCAACTCGAGTCATATGATGACCCGGTGCCTATCGACGCATCGAAAAAGACCTCGGCTCTAGCCCAATCACGCAGGGTCTACTTCCACAACCATCTCCCTCTCGTCTCGCACGGCACCCATTCTCTTGGGAAAATGCCCGGCGCCGCTGGATACTAAGAGGCTAATAGCTTTTTAATGCTTTGAGCAAAGTGCTGTATTACTGCACCACCATACTCTGGCATGATGATGTCGGCAATGTGCATAACTCGATGGTCTCAGGACCAACCGCGATCATATCACACCAATTTTGAATGTGCTGTGACTGACGCCGAGTTCTACCCAATCCCATCAACCCCCTTCTCCCCCAACCCCCGTACCTCTCTATCTATCCCGACATTGTCTATAATTCCCTCTACACCCTCTTTGCTCTTTCGCGGTCGTCTTATCCGACGGTGGATTCAATCATTTCTCGGCAGAAGCGAGTCTATGTTTCAGGGTCAGGGTCTTAGTACCCCCATCTGAAGTCTGTTGTTGCATATTCTCATTTGTTTGTCACGAGGACGCACATATTGCTTCTCGAAAAAAAATTATCTGCGGAAACCGGGTGGCAGTCTTTGTCTTTCTTTTCACGCATGTCTCTGCAACGAAATATAAACAGACGGATCAGTCGATCACCGTTCGGCAGGTCTTGTATTAGGATGTCATGACGCTCGCAATGGTATTAGCTTTTTATTCTACATTATATTTATATTCTACTTTTCTTCCAGCTTGTTTTTGTAATATTTTCTTGAATTCTGTCAATAGGCAACTGCCCATGTTTCCTCTCTGCGACGTGATGCTTGTTTACTCCTTCTAATATCACAAAAGTTAGAGAAATAGGATGGGTTTCGATTTGGCGGCAAAAGGTTTCCGCTTTCAATCAACATCAAGCCGTAAGATGTAAGATATACCTTATCAAGTGAAAACAGAGGGCCGCGAGAGCAGACTGGCAGATATAATAGCGGCGAAGTATTCTCTCCACGCCGTGTTGATTGTTCTTTGAATGCCATTCCGAATATCATCGGTCGTGTTTCAGCAAAGGCGAAAGGAGAGGCTAACTAAGAGATGTCCATGGAGTGATGATACCTGTACACTCTCCCATCTGCTGCTCTTCTTCCACCTGACCTCCTGCTGCTAAGATAGATTATCCCATCAAATTTTACACTATGGAGGGCCAGCCACCTCCGTTTATTCTATCCTCGGACCCCTTGGACATAGCCGCACCCTTCAAGAAAGCAAAAAAAAATGGTATAAAATGTAGATCGCATGGCGCGATGGGACATGGCAGGCGCTGTAGGGGCGACATGCTGGTTGTAATTGATACATTCTGCGAACTGAGCACACATATATATGCACAAATACACACCATTCTCTACATAATCGTCGTTAACTCTTTAGGTGGGTTTAGAAAGTGCAATGGTTTTCGATTTCGATTCAGGATTCTAAGTCGTGAAAGTGAAAAACAGGTACAGCATGCCATGTTACATACAACAAACAGCTTCGTTTCCTTCGTGGTTCGATGTCCTTGGTCATTTTCCCATTCGACTTCATATTAAAGTGCCTGTGATCATAGCGTCTGCTCTCAACCTTCAGTAGCTCTTGTATCGCTTCTGGAACCTCGGTTTGATGGCCTTGGGCATGTTTGGGGGATGTGTGTTTTAATGACCATCCTGGCTGACAAGCTCGGTATCGACTTCGTGTTTCACTGTCTCCTGAGTGGCTATCCAATGACTGACCTTCTGGTATGGGTTCATTCCATCAACCATCTGGTCCAGGCTTGTCTCTCCTTCCACGCTTGTATAGCAACGCGTAGGGCATGGGGTTTCCTCTGAATATGGCACTGGCAAAGTGGTTCCCGATGCAGTGGTTTGGAATTTGTCACGTTGCTGCTTCCAATATTCTTTCAGGTTGTCTCTGATTGCATACGACTGGTCCTTCGCGTAGTCCTGTGCATTCCTCAAACTTCTTCTTCCATTCTTGTGTCCTTGGTGAGAATCTCTCACGTTGGTTGATGCGTACTGATACTGGTGGTATCTGACTGTGCCATCCTCGGATTTCTCGGAATAGTGTGCGAAGTGGTTGATATAGATACCGTCCGTGGCGAAGGTTACGACGTTGGCGTGGCCTGGAGGATCCGATTTCCCCATGTAGGACAGGGCTTGGTTCCTTGCATAGACAAGGGCCGCTCCATTATATGAACACTGAAGCGTTGCTTCCATCATGTCATCCCCTGGGACCCTCCATTCACCCGCTATATGTGGAAGGGTTATGGAACGAGGGTTATCTTCGTGAAGGACCGCTCCATAAAATTGTTTGTTGATGGGGAATAAATCAAAGTATTGCATCTGGAGGCCTTCGACGAAGTCGGGATGTGGAGGCGGTAGGCCCTTATTAAAGCCAACACCTTGCGGGAGATTGGCAAACTCATGAAAGAAACTTTGATTATAACCCGCATCATCGTCATAGTCTTTCAACATATACCCGCTGGTCTTGGCAATCATAGTTGCCTCATTAGAGGCAACCCCGACCCGGAGAGCATAATGCTTATAGTTTGTTTCGGTTGGTGGAGGGCTCGAGCGAGATTTGGCGTGTTGGTGGAGGATCTTTTGGAGATTAAGAGGCGGCTTGGATCTGGAAGGATCGAGAATGCCATTCTTGTGAGCTCGAATAGCAAAAGCAGATGCTGTTTCCAACTCTCTCGAGCTGTCACTATGAGACGAAGATGATTTCTCGGGTTCCTTCTTGTTTTGGCCCAGTTTGTTGAAGCGGGCAAGATTCTTTCGTGTTAGTCGGGCTCGTACTAGCCGAGGGTTATCGTCAGGATTGTTACTGCTGTCGCGGCGTCGTTTCCGTGACGGTGTATTTTCAGGAACCGGCGGATGTTCGGGTGGCATCAGTTCAACGTCTGGGATTATCGGGGAGGCCTGATTTTTGCCCATTATGAAAAGCAAGAAAGACCCACTTCCTCTCCTGATAAACGGCTTGCAAAAAAAAAGGAAAAAAAGGTTGTGGTTGAACCGTGTCGTCTCGATTTGGCGCCTCCTTGGGCTGGCCTTGTCGGGGTTTTTTTCGGGGGGGGGGGGGGTTTGTGCAAAAATGACACCCTCCACACTGGAGCAATGTCAGGCCTTATATATTATCAGGCGGATTGTTGATGTTAGAAGTTTAGTAACGGACAGCGCTGGCGAATGAGCGCGCGTGTTGGAGTTAACCCTGTATTACCTTTTTATGAAGCTGAACCAGCGGTGAGAAGTTACACAACTAGGCCAACGCCTAAGAGGGAGAGAAGTGACCAGTAATGGCATTAACGTGTCCAGACAAACTCGGAACATTGACAAGGTAAGATGAATCAAGAGCTATTTCTCTTTGGCCAAGTTGATTCTCATCACAAATGACAACCCCTCCAGCTCCAGGCCACCACTACTAGAGTAACAATAACAATGCATAACGCAATCCATTTACAGCACTTGTAGCTATTCTAGCCGACTGGCTCTATCCATTAGTCCAACTTCTTCGTCATGACATCTGACAGTTCGTCTAGCAGCTGGACCGTCTCAAACGGGCCAGCGATCCATGCCGTCGTACCGACACTCCGCGCTTTGAAATCATTTGACCCAGCGCTCAAAAACTGGTCACCCACGTGCAAGGTATTCTCGCCTTTGATGGCTTGCACGTCTCCATCCGGCCCCGTGGCCCCGAACCACCGCTGACATACCGTGACGCCCCAACTCTTGTCACCAATGTCGACAAAAACGTCGCGACCGCCGTTGAAGGCACAGAAGGGTATCCGTCCTGTGCTTCTCGGCGTTCCGTTTTCGTTGTCGGCAAGGGCGCCCATGGCACTTAGTTCAAGGACTTTCTGCACCACCAGAACCGTCTCTTCAAGACTCTCGCGCGGGATCCGAATTTCGGGGTCTTCGGGGACGATACCGACGGCTCGGGCTTTACGAACGAGAATGGCGGGGAGGTTCATGTTCTTGACACAGTTGCGTAATGTGACTTCCGCGACATCCAGGAGAGCTTTGATGTCGGGTTCAGACCACGTTGCCATCTCGGGGGTCAACCATTTTGAAAGCGGCACGGGCGCAAGCCGATGCGGGGATTCGGGCTGAAACTCGAAGAGGTAGTTCGCCTCTCCGCCCATGATGATGAGGTTGCGTTTCTGCTGTGGCGTGAGGTCAACAGCGTTGGCGACTGCATCTAGAAGGCCATGTAGACGCTCATAGTATCGATCGGCAGTCGTGTATCCAGCTGCTGTGACAATGCCAATCTTGATGTTCTTTCGAAGAAGGTCTGATGGGGGTGTCAGCAAGAGAAGCGCTGCAGATATTCAGTGTACAAAGACGGTTGTAACAAACCTAGCAATCTCGGGACAATAGGACTCGATGGTTCGAGACATTGGCCATCTTCATAGAGTGTGACATCACCGTCAAATGTGGCCATTTGAAGCCCACTCTTCGCTACGGCCATGATCTGCGCCGAGTTCAGGATAAGGCGAACATCGTTGAACGAAGGCGCAACGTAGCGCCGTGACGATATACATCGTTTGGAATCCTGATATTTAAATGCGGCCTCCAGGGGCAGACGTGTAAAAAAGGGCCCTGCTGCTGGAACCAAAAATTGGAGTTTTGAGGGTAGTGGATTCCCCTCTTTTTGGTGTTTGACTGGGATGATTGCTGTGTTAGTAAACTAGACCCCCTTCTTCGTTACATAATACGGACTAACTGTGATCATCTATCATCTGCTCAACGTCTTTGAACGTCTCTGAATATCGTCGGTGCGTCTCTGCGGCCATGCGGGCGACCGAGGGTTCTTGGGTATCAAAAACCCCTGTGGGCTGGGAGTGGATGATAAAAGGAACCCCGAGGAGCGCCTTGATCCATTCTACCAATCGCATTAGCTACGTCTCATCACTGAACGAGTATGCGAGACTGAATATAGGGATGATATGAACCATTGATAGGAACAAGATGTTGGGAGTCGGACTTGGGGGCACATGCCAATGAACTGGTCTCTCCGGTGAGACTTCAATGCATCTTTTGACTGGGTATTAGCATCCGACGGCGATAACAAGTCAATTTCAACTGGAGAGCAAAGGGGGGAGTGAAAATGGTTGCACATGTGACAAAGGCAGCTGGTTGAGGACGTTCATACATTCAATGCGATACCGAGTAGTCATGGTGAATCTATTGCTGTGCTCCAGGTGAAAGATTGATGTACGGTATCTCGAGGCCAGAATGGCAGGGCAAAGAAACAGTCGCTCGGTGTATGACAAGATAAGAATGAGGGGGAAGATGGGAATGTAAAGAGAGGGGGATATTACGAGAGGGAGATGCGCCACAAAAGAGAGACAACGGTTCGTAGTGCAAGGAGAAGTCCCGTCCCCCCTTTTACTTGTATGAACTTGTGTAATAACGTTCAGGGAGGAGATAAACTACTCCGTCCACTCGTGACTAACATTCGTGGATGAGGTGCATGGAGGACAGACAAGGATGACTGGGAGCAAGGTGGCCCAGCACAACGTCACCAGTCCAGTTCCGGTGTTAGACGGACAAGGGGCGCTTCGATTGGTGGGTTTGGTGGGTCTTGGTGTCTCCTGTCCTACCGACTCCCAAGTAGTAAACTACTAAACTAGTAAACTACTACTCCGTACAAGGGTGGTCTAGGGGGTGGTCTAGTAGGGGTGGTCTTGACAACCAACCCCTCGCTGTACGGAGGATTAGTGTAAATCTGCAAGAGGAGATACGGAGTAGAGTGTCAAAGTCGATAACAAACAACACACAATGGTAACCCAATGTGCTGGATTTTATACTAATTTAATACTATATACACCGTAACATAAGTTTTCGCCCCTTTTCCAGACTGCGAGCCTCCTCTTAATTGGCAGTACCTTTGGCTGGCCTCGATCGGTTTGAAGCGGCTCACGTTATCAGAGGGGGCTATCTCCCATCTTGTTCAGTACGAGACCCACGACCAGAGCGTTGCGCACGAGGACAAGTTCCAGGACATCCGCCACTAATTTAAACTAGAATTGGATCACGGTATTGGCTCATTCTAAAAGCACATGCACCAAACGAGAGAGAGAAGCCCCTCCATAGAAATAAACCTCTCCATGATGATTCGCACATTTGCTACTTCTGTTTTTACTATATGCAAATCGGAGAGATGCAAGGGCGTTCGAGGCTTTATTTCCAATGAGCATTGCCCATCTTTTTAAACCTTATACCAGTGACAGTATCATGTCGGAGGTCGGAGATGTGCGCCAGCTGGAATATTGCCAGAGTTTATCCACCAGCTTACAAGTTATCCAAGTAAACTAAACTAATACTTGTAGCCACTCGACCCCCTCCGTTCAAAAAGTACAGTGGAGCTTACTGCTGGCTTCAGTTATCCGCCACCAAGACATGGCCAGCCCCCACCCTCGAAGCTACTACAAGTATTCCTCCGTAAAAACTCCATAACGAAGCTCGAAGATTTGTATCTAAACTAATACGGAGTAAATACTACATACTTGTACGGAGTACGTACTCCGTACTTTTTGTCGACGCCACAGCACAACACAGTGTACACTTTCCCCAGACTGCCTAGACCCACCCTGCGACATCCCGCCCTGGTCATCTTCCCAGCATCACCAACTAATGATGGCTCACGCTCTCCCCTCACGGCCTGTGGCACAACTGTGAGCTCTTCAGTAGTCTCCTCGAGTTACATAAGATCAACCGGTGCCGGAATCCAACCAATTTCTCTGCCTCGCCGACGGATCGGAGCTACAACACTGCGCCTGCGTCCGTTCAGTTTCCATGCACGGTCATAAACTCCAAGCCTTTCAATACTCCCTCCGACCCTCTCCCTGTTGACCTTCCGCCAGAACAATCTCGACCAAAATCCCCCACAATCTACTATATACTTCTTATGAAGCTTCAACAGGCGCTATAGCTTGAGTACGTCCGTCCCGCGGCCGCCGTCTGCCCGCCGTTGTCGAAGCTATGGGTTGGACCGTGATTCTCTTCGCCTACTTGCTTGGGGGCCTCACCTTTATTCCCCTTGCCCTCTGTGCTATATTAATTCACGCCCACTTCACCCTACCTCGTCGAGATACAGAAGAAGCCTCCAAGAAGAGCCGCCGCTCCAGCGACCCGGACGGCATTGTCCAGCCCGAAGATGACACCGAAGCACTCGACGCTCTCCGCAAAGCCCACCGCGACGGCTCCAAACCAAGGGCCCTTCAAGAACCCGACGTAGCGACTGGCTACTTTGCCGTATGCCGTGAATATACCCCCATGGGTATCAACGCAAAGCCCATCGAGCGGACAACCCCTGTCGGCTTGACCACCGTGGCCCCCTCAAGCCCCAGCGTGTACCAAACCATGTACCGGAGCATATTCGACCGCAAACAAACCGCGAGCCCCCTCGAGAATTCTAGTACAAGCCAACGCCCGAAAAAGGCTGGCAATGTTTTCTATGTCGTTCTGAGGTATGTTTCTGTTGAGTGACTATTCTAGTACCGATTGTTCGTCTTTTTCTTTTTACTCACCACTAACCACCTTTTCTCAGACACGGTCATCTCATGCTGTTCGACGACGAAGAACAAGTCGAAGTCCGGCATGTCATATCACTTGCTCACCATCAGGTCAGCATATACTCTGGCGGCGATGTCACCCCCGAAGGCGAGCTCTTTATTAAGCGAAACGCAATCTGCCTCTCTCGCCGCGGCGACAGCCCCGGGATCACACCGGACATCTCCTTATCTAAGCCGTTTTATCTCTTCACAGAGAATTGTTCGGCAAAGGAAGACTTTTACTTTTCATTGCTGCGAAATCAGGAACAGGCCTTTGGCAGCGACCAAAAGATGCCTCTGCCGCTCTCCTTCGATGTCAAGAACATCATAGACCTAGTACAGCGCTTACATGCCTCAGAAGAGCATGCACACACCCGGTGGTTCAATGCCCTCATCGGACGGTTTTTTCTCGCTGTCAATCGAACCAGAGATATTGAAGAGATCATCAAAGAACGGCTCACCAAGAAGATCACGAGGGTCAAGCGTCCGTCTTTCCTCACAAACCTGGCCATCCGCCATATCGATACAGGCGATTCGGCCCCCTTCTTCACCAATATGAAACTAAAAGATCTCAATGTCGAGGGCGAATGCGTGGTGGAAGCCGATGTAAGGTACACGGGCAATTTCCGCATCGAAGTGGCCGCAACAGCACGCATTGATCTGGGAACTCGCTTCAAGGCCCGAGAAGTCGACCTCGTACTGGCCGTTGTCCTGAAAAGGATCGAGGGCCACATGATGTTGAAGATCAAGGCCCCGCCTAGCAACCGTTTGTGGTTCACCTTTAGCTCTATGCCAAAGTTGGACCTGGCTATTGAACCCATTGTAAGCGCCAGACAAATCACCTACACCTTTATCCTCCAGCAAATTGAGAACCGGATAAAAGAGGTCGTTGCCGAAAGCATTGTGTTCCCGTTCTGGGACGATACCCCGTTTTTCAATACCGAGCATAAGAAGTGGCGAGGAGGTATCTGGGAGGGTGACGACGCTGTTGCTGTTGAAGCGTCCTCGGCCATCCCGATCCCCGACGTTGCCACAAGTTCCGGTCTGGATGGAAACGAGCACCTGCCAGATGCTGTCGAACCCCAGCAAGATATTCGCCCCTTGGAGAAGAGTCACACTACGCCTAACGTCGAAGTGTCGGCTTCCCAAACTGGCTTGTATAGCCGCAGGAGCAGTAAAAAGAATGCCCCTCCGACATCAATATCCACCGGTCTGGATCTTTCAAACCACAGCCATGACTCCTGGCCTGCCTCACCTGGAGACAATACAGATGTCGGGGCAGCCGACAGTGCAAAGCCACCCTCGAGCCCTACACCGAAAGTCGGGGCATCATCGTCGTCGCCGTCCCTCGTCCTGAACAACATCCCGGAGGCCGTCGCCCATGTCCCGTCGGCCCCCGCTTCACCTAGCCCCCAGAAACAATCCCCTTTGAACCGAGTGAATGAGAGGGACCCGCCACAAAACTTCACCGATATTCTTGCCGCTGCCACCAAAGCATCCGAGCGCCGTCGCAATACAGCCTCCTCGACAAGTTCCACGCCTGACCTTGATGACACACACAACTCGGATGCGTCCAGGTCCCCATCATTACAAAGCCAAGCTGGGTCGTTGAGTCGGTCGCTGTTCCGAAGAGAGCCCTCCTCCGCCTCAGCCTCGACAAACTCTTCTAATACCGAAGGCACAGCCAGGCGTACAACACTGGCCGCCGTCACTAGTGCAGCTGCCCAGGCCAGGCAATGGGGCTGGAACGCCATTCAACGGCAGAAGGAGAGCATGAATCAAAGGAACGGCTCCGCGGAACCGCAAATCGATTTGAGCCAACCGATGGGTCGTGGACGACCATTGCCACCCCCAGGAACACCACTTCCTCCTCCCGAACGAGGACATGTCACGTCGATCCCAGTGCCCAAACGCAAGCCAGCCCCTTCGCTACCCATTGGCGCCATTTCTCATAGCTCTGGCCCGACGCATGCCGAGCCTAAGGTCGAGCCGGTGCCCACATCTCCCAGTCGGGAACAACGGCCCACTCCTCCTGTAACATTCCCGAGGCGACGGGTCCGTGAGTTTGATCCCAAACTCACTTCTGGTGGCGATGATAACCTATTTGTTGTTACGGCCCCATCCGACTCGGAGCCGGGCACCCCACGCTCGGAACAGGCCCCCTCGCCCTTTCCTACACATAGAGACGCAAACACTGAAAATACGGAAGACCAAAATGATGCCATCGGACAACGGGCCAGTCCCAATGCGCTTGATACTGAAGCAATGGGTGCGGTGCAAAAATCCGAAGCCCCAAGTGAAGCTCCTCTGTCTCAGGCGGTAGACTCCATGCCACCCAAGACAAAGGGATCCCCAACCCCTCAGCTCAATGACGAGTATGGTGACTGGGTAGATGATGGGACTGGCTTCGATGATGATGAGCCTACAATACAAAAGACGTCCAGAAGTAAATGATAGATTTTTTGTTCTTTGCAAAGTTATAAAGCACCGGCGTTTTACGAGTCCATAGGTTAGGTTTTATGTCTATTTTATTGTTCTATCTTGCTAAACTTGTATATTGAACTGGTCCTGCTATGAGAATCAAGCTCTTTATTTTCGTGCTCTCATAGTTTGTTTAGCTTCGGCGTTTCTTCGTCTTTGGTGTTTAGCCTTAGGAATACCACGTAGCTTTCAAAGTCTTTGAATTCCAGCGACGGTATACTATCTAGAGTCCTGCAGCTTGGGCGGCAAGATGAAGCCACTTTAAAACAAAACACAGACTACCATTTAACTCCGGAATCGAAACGCAAATGGACAGAAAACCAGAACAGAGAACGGGGAGTCAAGGCGGAAGACAAGAACTAAAGGGAGTGGAAAGGGAAAAGGAGACATAGGCTAGCATATCTCAATTGTCAACCGAGAGAAATGATCAAGCTTTCTCCGCTGTTTTTTTTTTTTTTTCTGTTCAATTTGTCGCTATGTATGACAAGATCAGTTCCTAAAAAAAAAACTGTGAGTGGCCGAATTACACGCCCATGGTGTAGTCGTGTTCTATTCCGGGTGTGACGCTCGCCATAAACTGCTCCAATTAGTATTTGTACAGGAAAGGCAAGAAAGGACCGCTGTAAACGAAGGGTACGAACCTTTAGGAATACAACTAGATACTGGTCAACCCGAATAGCAACTTCATGGTCCTCAGCTTCGCTTTCTTGGACCTCCTCCCATTCGTCATTTCCTTCTTTCGCGGCGGTGGTGTCGGCATGGGCCTCGGCATCCTTGACGTCAAGCTTGCTGATTTCATCAACAAGACCTTCTTCTGCGGAGGACAGCTGTGTAGCCGCCTTTCCGGCACGAAGTTTCTCGCGTCGGATGCGCAGCGCGGCATCGGCGCGGTCTAGGAGTGTTTTCATCACAGGGGCGTGCTTGCACGGGTGCACGCTAGCCATCTTGATGTTGTTGGCAAAGAAAGGGAAGTCTTCAAGGGTGACGGTCTTGTCTTTGTAATCACCAACGATATCGTCCATCATGAGTTTGGGCGGTAGTGGCTGGCCGTTTGGGAGATAACCGGATAGATATAGGCGCGGTGTTCGGTAGAAGGTCGAGTACATTATGTAGAGCGTATATGTTCGACGGCCACTAGAGAAAGTGAACAAGTTAGTGAGAGATCTAGTGAGAAGAGAAAATAATTGCGGGTAAATGTGGTGTGAACGGCAAAGATAAGGAGCATTCACGTACTTGTTATTGGGATCGGTGCTTGCATCCCGGATAATCGCATCATCATCCTCTTCGTCTTCCATATCTGGAATGTCATCATCCTCAACGACTTCCCGGTCGCTTACATTTCCGGCCTCGTCAACAGCCCGGACTTCCTTCACCTTTAGAGGCTGGGAGCTAGCGAGCCCCCCTGTTCGAAGCCAGCCGTCGTCGTCATTGTGTGTACCACCAGTCTTGAAGTCGTCGCCATCGCCCACGATGGTCTCCTCGTGGCCAGCGTCCCCCGCAAAGTCGTCGTCGAGGCGTCGCTGGCATGGAACATTTCGAGTTACGAGGTATTGCTTTCCCGGTGGGAGGTATGATACTCGGCGGGCGGCATCATCGGCGTCACCCCACGACCAGGTGGGGAACTTGTACACGAGGTAATCACCAGCGGCGACAAACTCTTCTGGTGTAATCTGGCCAGTTTTGCGGAATGTAGACGTATGCGACACCGGAGTGTAGCGGTCACGAAGGGTGTTGACTGTCGAGTAGATGTAGTTCATCGTGGGCAAGCTCGATTTCGTCAGACGTTGTGCGAGGTTGAGTCGCTGGTGGGGTAAAGGAAAGGTAAAAAGGAGTGGCGTCGAGGGTTGGAGGAGTTGGGAGTGTAGGGGGGGGGTTGAGTGGTATTTATGATGAAATAAATGACTAGGTCACGAAATTTCGATTCACCTCCGGCTTTAAGTATAATGGGATGTCCAAGATCTCCTCGTGATGACCAAGACCAGAGAGGGAAGATGGATGGTGCCTGTCTACGGAGTATGTAATAGCTGCTGAGGATGTCACCGGATCTCGGTGGGGTAGCCGCCAACAGGAGGCAACAGAGCGGGGTGGAGGGGGGGTGCCTTGTGCTATTATTATTTGCCTCTGTTTGATTGCAAGATAAACTATTATTATGGAGCTCTACCAAGTATTGCTGACTCATTTTGGGGGTCCACTTCGGAGGTCCAGTTTTGTATCCGCTTTCACGTGTCTCCCAACAGTTGGAAACCCTTCCACCAGCGAGCGACATGACCGTAACACGGGAGGGCATTTTCTTCCACGCCCAATTTAATCTGAAAAACCTTATTCGCCTAGCTGAAAGTCTCCGGCACTAATCCTGTACCTACGATGAATCTCGAATTTTTAAAGCCGGCGCCTTCAAGTGGGCGATATTTCTCGAGTTCAACGATGGTGTTGGGTGGGTGTTTCGAGCTCCCTGCTCGTCCTACTCTATCGCCCAAAGCATCACCGAAAGCCTCTTGACGAACAAAGTCACGACCACAAAATACATTAGAGAACACGCCTGTATACTCCGTACATACCGTCGATATTAGCAACACGAGCCACGATGCACGATACCCCCACGCTGGCCAGCAGGTTAGCGGCTGACGAATGGGTTGATGCGGTTCTGGAGGAT
The DNA here is from genome assembly GCA_019925285.1 of Graphium sp. VPRI43844. NCBI lineage: Eukaryota > Fungi > Ascomycota > Sordariomycetes > Microascales > Graphiaceae > Graphium > Graphium sp. VPRI43844. The sequence continues at coordinate 154,564 of JADHKT010000061.1, forward strand.
TACGATGGCGAGTGATCTGACAGGTCCACCGGAATAGGTCTTAGCTCACCTCGATAACCATGATAAAGACTTGGGCTGGGCTAGAGATGATTTGGGGTAGAAATAATATAGTATGGCGGCCTATGAATCGACGAGACTCCAAAACAAGCAAGACTTTTTCAAGTTCATGGGCTTCTAGCTCCAGGTCCTCTCTTTCTTTCTTTCTATGTGGAAGAAAAATCTCCCAAAAGAATGGAAGAAAAAAAATGACTTATAAACCCAACTGCCTCCATTACTTAATGATTGAACCAGTTTCTTAACATTCCTAGTCTCGGGCGACATAGGTTAATCCAGGATTACCCTAACGGTGGGCTCCACAAGGCACTCTGAATCCGTGTCGCCTGGTGGGCCCGTACCCGTCTTGTGGGTCCATTCTGCCGCCGCTATGGAGAGCCGGTGGTCCCGTCTAGTATCCGGCGGTAATATTGCAGACCTCACACAACAGCCAGGATATCACGGTGCTGTGCTTGAAGTTATAAACGCACATGTCTGATCCCTTATTTAACTGAAGATAAGAATAGGCCACTGTGCCGTGTAAAGAATATTATCAAGTATTAGAACCTGGCCTGTTTTGGCTCCTGTGAATGGGATCGTCTGGGATTACCCTAGACCCAATGCTGGTCATCTTTTTGAATGTTTGTAGCATCAAGAAATTTACTTTCTTTTCTTAATTAAGTTTCTTTGTCCAGATAGAGAAAGTGAAGTCTATTAATAAACAGAAATAATTTCCAACCCGCCATTCCTAAATCCAACGCCTTTGTGACAATTCCCTCGTTACTCATCACTATCGTTCCATGCTTCCGTGCCCTCGTCTCTAGAAAGAAAGAAAGAAAAAAACTCATCAATACTATGGGGCCGCGATTTAGCTCAATCTTTGTTTACAGGTTTTTGGCAGCAGCGCGCTGGTTCGCCTGGCGAATCAACTCATCGCGGCATAGCTTAGCCAGACCTCGAGCCTTCCGAATGGCCACGACTCCATACTTGTAGGCTCGAAGGGTCTCGTTGATCTCGTAGGATCCAACTTTGGTCATGTGATACTCTGGCCAGTCACCACGGACCTCGGGTGCTTGGATGTGATGAGCATAGATGGTCAGGACGCCCTCGGTCGCAATGTAGACGGCGCTGAAACTGTATGCGAAGCCGTCGTAGCCAGCGCTGGGATTGCAATATTCACGAAGGTGCTGCATGGCTCGGGCGCCGCATGCGCCGGCATACATGGCTCGACGAAGAGCGAGTTTTGGGCCATCTTCGGGCGCTTTGGCCTCGATGAAAAAATTCATGGCGTAAGGGCTTTCTGGAATGCGACAAGGATAAATGAAATCGTAGAGATTCTGCAGGACTGGGGCCATGATGTCGGACTTTTTCGCGCCATAAGTAAAGTCGGCCGCTGCGGCGAAGAGGGTGCCGTCCGTGATGGGACCGAGGTTGTCAAACTGCAGATTATGGACGGGCGAATGTTCGGCATCCTCTTTTCCCATAAGGTGCGGTACAACCATAGTTTGCACGTCGTGGCTCGACTTGGCCTTCTCGCCTGCTATAAGAAAAGCGTGGAATTCACTATGGCTTATATTGACGGGCTCGGCGAGGACGTCAGAAGAAGCCAAAGCTTGTACGATGTAATGGAGGTTGAGGGGGAGTTTCGAGAGGGCGGGAGGGCTGATTTTGTAGTCGAGCATGTGTTGATCGTAGCAGCCGTTGTACATGTCGGCGAAGAGCTTACGGCCTTCGGTCTTCGCCTTGATCAGTTCCTCAAACTTTTCGGTCGTACAGAACTATTGGTTGGGGGTGGAAAAAAAAACATGTCAGAGACGTATGTTCCTAATATTAGGTTGAACGATACAGACTTTGGTGGCCACAACTTACATCTGCAAAGCTTCCAAGGTCGAGCCTCTCGAATCTGTCTTGGATGGGAAGGTCTCTTCCGATGATGTTCATAAGAGCTTCGCCAGCAACTCCAAGATTTAGCCATGGCAAAAAGAAGTATGTGGGATAGGCAAGCTTACCAAGTGCTCGGTCCTGTAGAGAAAAAAAGTTGGATGATGCCCAGATCAACAGCCACCGCTCCCAATACAATTTACTTAGACTGGGGTATGAATTCAATACCTCATCGTTCCTATCTGAGACTGAGACTGATACAACAGATTCCTCAACTTCATCAAATGTCTGGTTGTGTCTGTCTTCCATTGTGTAGTGTTTTTTTTTTTTGTTTGGGGGGGGGGGGGGGGGGGGGCGGTTCTCATCCGTTTATTTCAATTGGAGACTGAAACGAGGCATTCCAAGTGAAAAGGATACTCTAGATACGGAAATTCTTCTCATCAATTGTGGTGGACGCCCGATGCCTTGCTTAAGGCCAACCGCGAGCCGTTTGAAGATTTCGGGACGTGTGTTGGCACAGACGAAAACCAAGAGCGGGGGCAGTACAACCTGTTCGTGCTATCAATCCATCAAGTCGGTCGCGAAAAATCGAATCGAATAGACTTTTATTCAAGGTCCCCCGAAAAAAATCAAATAAAAAAATCAATACGCTGAGAATTGCCCGAGGGGGGCGAAAGTTGGGGCCAAGAGGGCAACTAGGCACATGTGGCATGAGGCTTGTGGTTTGTACGGAGTAGGAGCAGAACTTGTGTCATGTCAGAAATTGGTGGAATATTTATGGAGATGATGGGGAAGTGATTGATTGATCTATCTATTGATTGAAGGCTTGATTCTCTCTACATCTATCTTGGGGTTTAACCGGGTT
>JADHKT010000062.1:0-155390 GCA_019925285.1 Graphium sp. VPRI43844
AGGGCGAAGCCCGCCGGTAAACCTGGCAAAGACCCTCTGAGTGCGAAGACACTCAAACAGACATTCCAGAAATGGATTGATATGGACGACAACGATGCATGCATCGACAGCATCCTCCTATGCCGTCCCCAGTGTGCTCCCCATGTGATGATTTTTTTTTCTTCCCCTATTCCACATCCACCGGCCGCCGTCCTTGGCCCGCTATCCGCTCCGCCAGTTGATACTGCGGGAGGATCCCCAACGCCCCTAGCCACCTCGCACTGGCCACTGCTGCCTTGCCCGTAAGCGCGTACTTCAGATCGACCGCCCCACGGAGTGGGTGTCCGATGCGTCGTTCGAGTTGCTGTCGTTCGGTTTCCAGGTTCGTGCATTCGACAAAGATGTGCGCCGCCGTCTGCCGCCCCTCACCGCATTCACAGTGGGGGGAGTTGACCGTAGGCACACCTCGCCAAAACAGGAAGCTGCGTAGTCCGATGGCTTCGGTGCGCGCTTGCGTGAGCAAGGAGAAGTGGTGCTTGTGAAGTGTTCCGGTATATTGGAACACCTTGCGAGGCGCAGGTTCCCAAGAATCCCCCGCCACCCAGAAGAGAGACCCTCGACCGCGACTCCGAAAGCGTGCTTTCCAGTGTCGCGTGGTGGCATCCCGAATGTTGTCCCCAGCCAGCCAGGCCTCGCCTGCGCGGGCCGCTTCCGCCAAATCCTCCGTGACATCGCACTGGACCAGTCGTCCTCGTCTCAAGAAAGTTTCCGCCGAAGTTTTCCGAGCTAGCCGTCGAATCCTGGCTATTCCGCCCTTCTCCTGGAGTCTGCTCGAAGTTGGCAGCAGCAAGAAGATGGAGAATGGAAACCAATCGGATACTCGTCCAAGACCATGACACCAACTCAACAAGCTTATCCGATTCAAGATCAAGAGCTTCTCGCCGTGGTAAATACCCTGAAGGATTTCGAACCCGCTCTCTGGGGAACCAAGTTCTTTGTCCAGACTGATCACCAAGCTTTGATCTACTGGTCCACCACATCAGCACCAGCCACACAGGCATGGAATAAAGACTAGCTGATGCGGCCGTGGCTCAGCGAGTTGCGTTCCTGGAGGATCGATGAGGTCGACCCTCACACTACCCCCCTCCAAGCCCTCATCGTCGCTGGCGGCGGTCAGGTGGCTTTTAACGCGTCAAGCATGTCTTGTTGCGTGCTTCTTCCTGGTCATTAATCCCGTTGCACCATGTTCCGCTACATTGTCATCTGCATGATCTTCTGCAAAAGTGCCTTCTGCTGCCTCTCGAATCCATTGCTGCAGTCTGATTGGAGGACCTGCTGCGTCCGGATGCTTGGCATGGAAAGTTTCCAATGCAGTGGCGGCGTTCTTCAGGTCAGCTGCGGGGTACCATGCTTCATCAGGGTCACAACCTGTCCACGAGACCTGGTACTGGAGCGTTTTCCGTCGTCCAAACAACCTCGATGCCAACACCTGCTCCACTTCCCATTCCGGTTCGCCGTTGATCTCTTCTGGCGGCTCGGCTTCAGTGATCTGTTGTGGGAGAGGGTCTGTCGCTGCCTTGCGCAGGCGATCAACATGGAACAGCTTGCTGCCTTTATACCACGCAGGTATATCGAGTACAAAGCTGTTTCCTCTTTCCTCCAGTATCAGCCATGGTCCAGCGTATTGCGAGTCTAGTTTCGTGCTTGGGCTTTCGGTGGTGGAGCCCTTCTTGCTCACGTAAACTGAGTCGCCTACGGTGAAGTCGACGGGACGGCGCTTCTTATTGGCTTGGACTTCTTGTTGCGCCTGTGCCGCAATGGCATTTTGACGGGCTAGGTCCTGCACAGCTTTGGTTTGTTTAACAATCTCCAAAGCTTTTCGTGCTTGGTCCGTAGATACATCGACTGCGGGTAGAGCGGTTGACAGAGGGTTCCGGGGTTCCGAGCCATGAGCGACGTGCAACGGTGACATGCCAATGGATGCGTGGTACGCTGTGTTATGAGCCAAATCCAGGGCAGGAAGATTCTTTCGCCAGTTCGTTTGATATTTATCCACATAGAAACGGAGTTTCTGGTTTAGCTCGGAGTTGGTGATCTCGATGCTGCCTTGTGTCTGGGGGTGGCGCGAGCTTCCATGTCTATGTTTGGTTCCGACCAACTGGTTTAGGGTCTCCATGAACTTTCAGACAAATGGGCCTGCGTTGTCACTGATCCAGATATGGGGCACTCCGAAGAATCGGTATATGTACTGGTAGTAGTACCTCATAGCTAGAGTCTCACCAGTATCTTCCTTTTTGCCGGCGAGGGTCGCGAGTATCTTGCTGAAACAGCAGGCAAAGGCCCAAACATAATTGTACCCTTCATGATCTTCTGGCATGTCTTTACCGTCAACAACAACGTGCTCCACACGAGGTTCGGTACCAGGAGAGGATGCAGTAGACCGGGAGTTTTGCCATGGCGAGTCTTATTTCGTTGGCAGCTTCGACAATTGCTGATATATCGCTTGATATCTCGAGTGAAGTGTGGCCACCAGTAATCTTGCTTAAGCGCTTGGATTGTCTTGTTCTGTCCTGCGTGAGCAAAGATTTCAGGCTCGTGAGCCTCACGAATCAAAGCAGTCCGTAAGAAAATCTTGCCGTCACTAGTGGTCTCTGGCACGATCAATCTTCCTTCCTTGCGACCTAGGTTCTGGCATTCGTTCTCAGCTTGGATAAGATCAACCAGATCGGCTCCTTGCGGTCCGTCATCAGAGGTTTTCACCGTGGCGATATGATGTTGGATCTTGCCAGGCGGGATCAATGGGAACTTGCGGTCTTGCAACTCTCAGGCTTTAACGGTAGGGTTGTCAATAGTCTTGCGAGAGAGAGCATCCGCTGCGACGTTGTCTTTCCCAGGGCGATATCGAAAGGTGATGTCGAAGTTGGCGAGGTAGTAGGACCAGCGAATTTGCAGAGCAGACAGAAGGCGCTTGAGGCAAAGAAGCAAGCCACATAGGCACCCAACCAATGTAGCGTAAGGGCCCCACCTGTGGATAATAAAACCCACAGAGGCCAACTCAAGTCTAGACTTCTTCCCCTCTTTCCCTCTGCAGAGTAGAATTCTAGCAGTAGAGCCCTATCGAGGATCCGACCCAAATCGATGCAGTTCTGGCCGTGACATGGGGGTCGGAGACGATAAAGGTCCCTTTGTCGGGCTGGCCCTGGAGGCAGGCAGCTAATGTGAATTTTGGCGCAGGGCCAGGTTGTGTTTGGATCCTATGGGGGCGACGATTCTCCGGGTGTTGGGCTCTGACATGGGAGCGAAGGTTTCGATGGATTTGGTTTGCTCACGCTGCATAAAGCTCTTGGCAACGTATCTGTCCTTGAGATTGGTGGTTTCGTCGTCGTGGCCGCGTTTGGTGCGGAAGGCAAATCGCGCTCTGATGGGCTTGTTGGGTGGTTTGGCGACCGCTTGCAGTTTGGTTTTGGGGTCACCGGCGGCCGTGGCGAAGGCATACGTGTCGGGCTTGTGTTCCCGATATTGCCGTGCGTCAGCCAGCAGCTGGTCGGCGATCGGAATTTCGACCTGTGGGGGGGTTGTGAACGGAAGTGGTTTGGTCATGTCGGTTGCCTCTGGTGGGGGATTTCTATATTCAGAGTGCAAGCCTGTATCCTCGGAATCCGTCGCGTTCCCCTTCTCGTCAGCGGCAGGATCAACGCCTTTGAGGGGTTGATTGGCGCTGGCGCTTGTGATGGCGGATGTAGGGGGTCGTGGGAGTCGGAGTGGTCAGGTCTGCCGTGTATAAGCCTTTGTCTTTTTGGGTCTTTGATGGTCACGGAGAATGTGTGTGTGATCCCAGGGGGGGTGTCGAAAATAGAGTGACGGAGCGTGTTTCGGCAACGTCGGCGTGGTGCTTGGGGCCATTGGTCACTGGCAGCACATAGCCGGTCTTGGTCACTTCCATTGTGGCGACGGTTTTCTTTCCGTACATGAGGCATGGATCCTTGAGTCGGAAAGCCTTTCTCATAGGCTCTCAGTACGCTGATGATGTTGACGGGGAACTGAGGTATGTAAAGCACGTTGGCGATCGTGAGAGGCTTGCCGTCTTTGAGGTAGAGCTGCACGGTGCCTTGATGAGTGCTGGTGACTGTTCCGGTTCCAGACTTGAGTGTAAAGTTGGTGGGGGTTAGCGGCCCCTTCTGGAACCATTTCAGGTTGTTGGAGACGTGTGTATCGGATCCTGTGTCGTAGATTCAGGAGTTCAGGGACAAATGGGCAGCGCAACTAAAGGCTGTGCCCTCGTTTGTGAGGGTCATTGCGAACCCATTGCCTTCAGAGTCAGAGGTTTGATCTGGGGATTGTTGTTTCCCATGCTCTGTGGCTGTGTGGTTGGCGTGGTTGCTTTTGTCGTCGCCCCTCGGGGGATTGTTAGAGTGGCCGGCGTAAGTGGAGGTTCGAGGTTTGCCGGCTTTCTTGGTGAGGCAATCTGCCTCGGTGTGACCTCGCCTGCCGCACCAGTCACAATTGGGGCGGGTGTCGGGGGCTTTGTTGTCGTGGGTGGGGTATGGTTTGTGGTCATCGTATTCTAGCGATTTCCATGATATTGTAGATCGCGGATGAGATCTTAAGCCAGGTGGAGTCGCGATGTCTGACCGTAGCCGCTCGTAGGTGGTATGCCTGGCGTGGGTACGATTTCACCAGTTCGGTGACTAAGCGTGATGCGAGGGCATTCGGGGGCATAATTTCTCCCAGCAGTTCGAGGGACACCACGATGCCGCGGAAGCGTGCGATGGCTGCGATGGCGGATTCTTTATGGTTTACCCCGAATTGATTGTATTCTTTCAGGGTACGAGTGGCCTGAGGCTCAAATCCTTTGAATTGGGCATGTAGAATTTGATAGGCGTGGTCAGCGGAGCGTGCCATCTTGAGGGAGTGGCGGTAGTCATGGCCATGTGGTTGACGATGTTGAAGAGAAGAAATTTCTACCTAGTGGAGATACATTTGCACCTTACGGAGTATTGCCGTGCATTGCCAGCCACAGTGGCTGTGCGCCAACAGTGGTTAGAGGAAAATAAGAATAAGTACAAAGGTAAACCCTATATATAAATAAGTAGCGGCTTATATACTTAAAGTGGATACTCTGATATATATTCTTGTATGAGATGCTTTTCATGTATAGGATAACTAACGATAGCTTTCATTCTAACAGTTGATTCTTGTCTTTCCAACTGTCGCAATGGCTGTTCGATATGCCTCAGCAAGTTCTCCAGCGACGGTGTTGTTCTTCATTGCCCCCTTTTTATTGCTCCCATCCCTTGCTCTGCATCCCACAGACGAGGTGTGTGAGTTTCGAACAATAAACTTCATAACCAACACACTACCTCAACAATGCTTCCGCACTACCTGGGGTTCGACCATTATATCTTCGCCAGATCATAAAACCGTTACCTTAGACAAACTTCCTGAAAACCCTAGTACCACCTCGGAGAGCGAATCTATATCCACAACCGATGTTAAAAAGCCACACGAGCGCCCTTTCTTGACATTCGAGGAGTGGAAGGAGTCTATACTCCGCAAGACTGGGCAAGACTCCGCAAACTTACACGGAAAGCAGTCAACGCCAGAGCCAAGATCGAAACAGTATTTGGGTTTTGACAGTGGTCTAGATGCGCTTGGAGACGATGGTGAAATTGACTTGAACTTTGACGTGCTTTACGAGACTGTTAATCCTACATCCGACCCGACACCACAATCCCACACACCTAATGATATTGGCGTGACTGAAGAGATCCTTTATGACAGCGGCGAGACCCAGTATTATAGAAGCAATGATGCTGGGAAAACATGTAAAGAAAGGTTCTCTTATTCTTCATTTGATGCGGGTGCGACAGTTCTGAAGACAAGCGATGGGGCTAAGAATCCGAAAGCCATTTTACTCGAGAACAAGGATTCTTACATGTTGTTAGAGTGTGCTGTTGACAACAAGTACGTCATTGTTGAACTCAGCGATGACATCCTTGTGGATACGATTGTGCTGGCAAATTTTGAATTCTTCTCTAGCATGATCCGACATTTTCGAGTTAGCGTCAGTGATCGATATCCTGTTAAACTGGACAAGTGGAAGGATCTCGGTACATTCGAAGCCAGAAACTCGAGGGACATACAGGCGTTCTTAGTAGAAAACCCTCGGATCTGGGCCAAATATGTCCGCATTGAGTTCCTTACACACTATGGGAATGAATACTACTGTCCTGTGTCGTTGCTTCGCGTGCATGGCACTCGGATGCTCGAATCGTGGAAAGAGTCCGAGCAAGCTCAGGAGGAGGAAGACGGGGAGACAGTCTCCAACGCAGTTAATGCGACCGGTGAACAAGACTTGTTGACATGGGAACACCAGGCAGATGCCCCTCTTCCAGGCACATGGTCCGCCGGGTTATCACAATGCTTCTGGAACTCATTACCGCTTGAAATTTGTCCGGTGCCAAATCCTCGAGAAGCAAAAAGTCAACATCCATCGGTGTCCGTCTTTCAAGCGGCGAAGTCGTGTGAGGTTCAACAGCCTGAGTCCTCGCTAAACAATGAAGTACCAAGAAGCCCCTCAGCCGAATCCCTTCCTCCGACGGCAAGTGCGAACTCAGGACAGCCGAATACATCAGTCGACCCAGACACAAGGTCAGCACCGAACGCCAATACTTCTTCTAGAGGCCACTTCGTAACTTCAAGCCAGCCTCTGGAATCTCAGCCCCTGACCAGTGGGCCAACTGTACCTCCCAGGCTTGCGGATACCACTCCTCCGACCCCGAGATCTTCGAGTGTAGCCTCCAGTCAGGCCGGGGTGCCTGCAGTCCAAGAAGGCTTCTTCAAGAGTGTAACAAAACGCTTGCAACTGTTGGAGAATAACATTACATGGTCCATCAAGTACATGGAGGACCAGTCGCACTATCTCGAGGAAAGTTTTGCACAGCTGGAAGAGCTTCATCGCTCAAAAGCCAGGGACTTTCTGATATCATTAAATCAAACTGTCTTTGTGGAGCTGCACAACCTCAGAGAACAGTACGATCAAATTTGGCAATCAACCGTTATAGCCCTGGAAAGCCAAAGAGACCAATCTCAGAAGGAAATACTGGCCCTCACGGCTCGTTTGAACATGGTTGCAGATGAGGTGCTCTTTCAAAAGAGAATGTCCATTGGGCAGTCGATCTTGCTCCTATCCTGTTTAGTCTTAATCATATTCTCTAGGTCTGTCCAGGGTCCAGCACTTGCACCACCTGAGGTTGACAGAGAACTTCAGCGGCATGGGAAACATATTCTCTTAGGGCCCAGCAATGACCCTAGGTATGTTGATTCAGAAGCTTTTCTTGGTATCGATATGGATAATGTATGTAACCCTAACCTCATGTCCTCCGAGCTATCTGACATCTGGCAGGATGGGCCCGATATAAACTGGGCAGGCGATCAGCATCGTCCCTCTCCCGCTGAAAGGCTTGACCATTCCTCTATCATCACTCGTGAAGCTGGGGCTTGTCACGAAGCCTCAGTATCGAGCTCGAGTATATATTTATCAGGACAATCTAAGCTCGATGCCTCGCGGAACCCCGCAAGAGCAGCCGCACGAAAACCCCTCCCCGCTCTACCGGAGTATCCAGATAAACTTTCATAGCCTGTCAATTAGAATTATACGATGGTGGGCACCACTTTTAGTCTGCACGAGCAAATTCATAGTTCCCCAAATGTTCAATTATCAACATTGACATTCTATGTTTACATCGCATATATCGAAACAGTACAACCATGATCCCTCGTCAGCCAGCGCTCTTGCAAACCCGTTCGTTGTTGATCGGGCCAAGTTTCACATCACATTCGAAGGCAGTCCCACATACATATACTCTCGTTATGTAAATCTGGAAGTTATTATCGTCAGATTGTGACACCCCGCGTTAGTTTTCCGAGCATGAGTTTACTTTGCAAAGTGATGTGGCATCGTCACATCGAAATCGTATTCCTCCAAGGCAGCCAGTCTGGTGCCTCTGTCATATTGCGACCGTCTACGACGTTGTTCGTCGCGAAAATGCTGACCAGCATTGGGCGTGAAAAGGCCTTGCATGAGGTAAGCTGAGTGTCTTCCGAACGAGGCATACATGGCAATCGACACATACCAACATGTTCTGCATTTTCGCAACTTCTTTTCATCTTTGACTGGTTATCCGGCTCGGGAAATGGCTCTTCCTGGCCAGCGCATTCGGGCCTCGGGCCATTGCTCGTGAAAAAAAGCTGGCAATCCATTAGCCATGGTCTTGTGAGCGTCGGCTTGAACTGTACCTTTGGACGGTAATGGGGTGCCTCCAGCATGACCGAACTATTGCGGAACTTCTGTACGAGACAGTCCTTTCCTTGGATTGCTGGAAGTAATCTTTAAGTCTTGCCTCTTCAGATGATTTGAACCTATACTTACTTGCGTATGATATCTCCGCTACTTTGTCGCTCTTAAAACAGTTCCTGGACACATTTAGTATCGCGATTAGTTGTGCCTAGTGGTGTTCAAATAATACCATCGTTGGTTTCCTCGAGCATGCACAAACTGGATAATGTTAGCAGAGTCTTGATTTCGAGCTACCTTTCCAGGGGATCCCCACGTCAATAATATCCAGAGGCTTTCCAGTTAAATACTAGTTAGCCAGGCCGAGAACCATAGTGAAGGGGGCTGCAACCTGCTCACATCGACAAAGTTGATAAATGCATAGCCAACACTATATCAAAAATCAGCACTATAGCGGGTACGTTCTATATGGTTTTGCCATACTTGCAGTCGTTCGCGAAGTCAATCCTGAGGTACATGAAATCATATTTGCCCCAGCTCGACTCGTCGACAATCCGCTTCAGCATTGATTGGTCGACTTTGTTCGGGATATTTCTCAGCATAATCTGGGCACTCTGTTAGCCGGAACGAATCGAGTTATGATTCCTCACTTGAATTACGACTCACTGTAGTGCGGACATCGGTTCCTTCTCGGATGCGAATTACATCCACGTGGTTGTGCTGACTAGGTGAGTTGTAATATGAATTCCGAGTGACCCGTGTCGCATTCTGTCGTCGACTATCTGGTCGAAGGACGTCTTGGTTGAACCCATGGGCGAAATTATCTGTGGCTGTGGCACATGGACTTCCTGATGTGCGCTCTATTCCCACCTGACTCGATCTTCCAACGGGCAGGCATGACACAGTATTAAGGAACTGGGGCTGGTTTACCACTGGGACCATAGCAAATTGCCCAGGGATTGATGGCGCTTGCATGGCAGGCATCCATGGGACTTGCCGTGCTAGCTCCATTCTCATACGCGTCTCTGGCAAGATACCCGCATAGGCATTCTTCTCTACAATCGAGGTTCCATGGTTGGCTGCACTCGCTGAATCTGCCCGAAGGGTGACGTCTTTCACATAGTCCTTGGTCATAAGCATATTCTGGCGTGTGTTGGATAAAAAAAGTCGGACACCCTACGGTTCCAGAATGAGCAACCACAACTCTATTACAGGCCCAGTCATGAGAACTTACATCCAGTGTGAGTTGAGATATGTTAGAAATGGCATTTCTGGCACCTGAAGTGTCACAGAACTCGACAATTGCCTTGTACACACCATGCTCGAATAACATCCGCCCATCAATGGCAAAAATGGGGCCTTGGTTGTGAAGGATATTGACAATAAGCGTTTCTGCGTGGCCAAATTCAACCAATGCTGGTTGAATGAATGCTATGACGCTCACACAGCTGTCCAGGTCCATGCAGAGACCAGGCGATGAGATTGCCAACTAGATACTATTAGTCGGCTATATCACAGTGAATGGTAGGGACATACTTGTTCGATTTCCGCTCGAGTAGCGAAATGGATCTTCAACTGGCTTCTTGCAAGGTGGGCATTACTACCAACTATCCATGCGTCTCTGATGTTTGTGAACTGGAGATAGATAATCTCGCCATGCGCATGGGCAATCCATTGGCCTCCAAACTCCAAACTTGACTGTTGAAGTAGCTTCTTAAGAAGTCAGTCACCAGCACACCATATCATGTATATGTCAGAAAAATTTACCGAAATGTAGGAATTCACATCCTTGATGGAGATAGGACTTGTCGATGAGAATCCAACCAGGCGTGACATTCCAAGCGCAGTACTCAGTGTCTTTGAAATGGAGGTGGGAAGGCTTGATGCGGTATATCTGAGCTGTTGGGATTGTATGTTAGGCCCGATTGCCGGTATATGGCCACTAACAAGAGACGTGTGCACTGGCTGGAATGCTGAGGCAGTAGGTGAAAGCTTTGGTTGCCCGGCTGTGTCACTGTATGGGATCACAAAGGGGTCTTTTTCGATCGAGTTCGCAGTCACTCGGGCTGTATGATCAAAAAAGCCAACAGAGGATACGCCCATATGGTTGAACTGACTTGTACACAATGGCTTTGATGTCTTTGGGACTGCATCCCCGGGGGAGAAAGCAGACAATTTTGTGTCAGGGGTTCCTTTGAACGACTCCCCTCCAGCATGGGAGGAATGAGGAGACGAAGGATGAAAGCATTCATCATGTTTGTTGGCCATTGTGGTACACATGCAAATATAGAGAATATTAGAAGGAGATGATTTCGCCCAAGTGAAGGCCAGAACCACGCGAGAGAACCTGAGAGAATTCGTGGGTTTGCTAGAGAATATCCTTAGGGCACATGAAAACATGACATGGAGAAATTGTCGGATTGGCTGGCACCTGGCTCACCAGAAAGGAAACTTGGCTGGGGGTGTAATAGTAAAGGAGAAGAAGAGCATCTGTGGTTCGGAGTGCCATGTTGGGAAGGAAGGATAGGTAAAGCTCCACCGCCTGCCGAGAGAAATGCGGTTCTCAAGGAAGGAAGTATCCCAAATAATGGCCAAGCAGCTACGAGTTTACATACACACAATGGGAACATGAAATGTCCAAACCAGGAAGCACAACACTCGACGATGTCCTAGCGAGTGTGGACTTAATGAACTAGACATCGGGTGTTGCAAACGATACAGGTCAACGTATGAGGAAAAAAAAGAAGGTAGTTTTAGAGATAACCCAGAAGCAAGCAGAATATAGCCAAAGGTCATACAGCAACATATAGAGATGTGAGGATGGAATGATAATAAAACTGAACTGAACTGAACTGAGTCTATTAACGGGCTCTACTGGAAAGACTGGGTTTTATTACTTGGGTCCCCGTCCCTCTAGTAAATTCTCATCAATTAGTCATGCTTTTTTTTTCTCCAGCTTTTTTTACTTGTTTGTTTTGATCGAAACTTCATACTTTTTTCCCCCGTCTCGGTCGGAGAATGCCCCTGCGATTAGCAGGAGTATTCTCTATGCACCTCTGGGCAATCATTTGACCTGTCGAGGTCGGAGAATGCTCCTGCATTCTCTGCGTACCTCTGGGAATCTATTTGACCCCCAAGCCTAAAGGGATTCATTCAACCCTTCGATGAAGAAGCCCAATTTGGGCCCATTTGTCTTCTGGCAAAAAAAGCCTTCGAGATCGCTAAATTGGAAGGTGTTGATCCTGATTATGTATATGGGGTGGTGAAACCCTAAAGGTCAGGGATTTCTTTTAATCATAGATAAACCAAAACTAATACCTTTCAGCTGCTTCTGCCCTCGTTGTGCAGTATGTGCAAGGCAAATGCAAACGGGCTCGACATTACCAGATGTTCTTAGGCGCAATTCCCTATTGAGAACCTCTGGAAGCTCCTAGAAGAACGAATCTTATCAGCTGATCTAATGCTTGCCCATTCAACAGTCCGCCACAACACAAAACAACGGCTTATTGAGTTAAATAGCGATTTGAAGGTTGGGTTTACGGAAATTACAGGGGGGGATATGGGTTGCTGTATGTAGTGGCTGGTTGTCACAGTGCCTAGTTGCTAGAGCATGCCTCCAATACTTCAGGGGCTCATAGCGCTATCATACAGCGACTAACAGCGCTTTGCAGCCCTAAAATACAGGACCCCTCAGGGGCCCATAGCGACTTCATAGAGCGCCCAACAGCGCTGTGATATAGCGTCTTACTGCGCCTCGCTGGCTTAAAATACAAAGCGATATAGCGCCCCATAGCGTTGTAATACAGCGTCTCCTAGCGATCCAATACAGTGGCTGACAACGGGCTGTACCTTGCCAGCACTATCATACAGCGCCTTACTAACTTTGAAATACAGGGCCCCACGGGACCCCATAACGCTATCATACAGCGACTGACAACGCCTCGTAGCCCAAAAGGTCAACGCCAGCAGGCATAATACAGTGACTGACGGCCCTTGCCCTTTGACAATGTTCCCTGTGTCAATTTTCGGGGCGAATACTCAGAAGCATGCATCGTATAGTGATCAGGACAGGCTCTCAGAGTCTTTTCCTTATTCCATTAAATCTCTATTTGAGTTTGTGCATCTTACAAAGAGAGGCCATAGTAAGTTTTAGAGACTTGAATCAGATGTCTAAAGGGTCATCTGGTCGAGAAATGCTCTATTTTAAAAAATCACCGAGGGATGGGACAGACCCCGTCCCACTAGTAAAACCGGCCTATTAAAAGTTATGACTAAAGAGGGACGGGGACCCGTACCCACAAGTAAAACCCCGTGTGCACACGATCACGTAAGCACGTCAATAGATAATATATTCACGATTAAGCTTCAACCAACCTCCAACCAATGCGATTGCCCCACGCTCCACGAGATTGACACATGTGGCCCGAGATGGCTCGCCCAAGACAGACATATGATGACTATGATGTGGTCGCTCGTAGTGTATGTCAACCCTCCTGCACAGGACATCGTATTTTTTTAACACTATGTAGATCATCGCCTCAACCACGGATGCGTCTTTCCTCGATCAACTAGCCCCCGCGCTCAAGGATGCCTCCACCACCAACCGGGCCATCGTTCTCATACAAAGCTTGTCGCGATATGCTGGTGACCGTGAAGTTGATATTGAACAAATCGGCCTTACAAAGCACGAAGAGTTTCTAGATTCAGTTGGCCAACTGCAGAAGATCCAGCGCGAGACGGTCAATCTGACTGAGGAGATTCTGAGCCTCAATCAGTCAATACAAGAAAGTACAGAGAATCTTGCCGAGCAAAAAAGATCACTGGTAGAGACTCGGGCAATACGCCAGAACATTGCCAATGCCTCTGGTGCGCTAAAGGAATCCTTACTAATACTCCACGCCGTAAACAATGCTCACGACCTTATTCGGAAGAAGAAATATTATGCTGCTCTTAAATCATTGGATGATTTGCAAAATGAGCATTTGATCCCCACACTTCAGAACAAATACGGAACACAGCAGAAACTCGCCAATATTGTACAAAGATCAATACCTGCCTCACAGAAGTTGATATCAGAAGCTGTGATGACAGATTTGAACACATGGCTTTATAGAATACGTGAAACGTCGCAGTTCTTAGGTGAAGTAGCATTCTACCATACCGATATGCGCCGGAACAGACAACGCCGCCGGGTTGAAGGAAACAGCCACATGTCCAACTTCAAACTCAATTCAGCAATTGAGCTGGTCTCAGATGAAGGCGAGGAATATGATGTGTTGGATAACGAAGAGCTACAGGTTGACTTCACGCCTTTATTTGAATGTATTCACATACACGAAGCGCTGGGTCAGAGCGTCAGATTTAAGGGAGAGTATGCAGCCACTAGGAGACAACAGAAAGAATTGTTAATCCCTAGCACTGTATCTCTCCTATCAGATGGTGAAGCTTCTCTCAGTAGCTTGTTAGAAGGAATTGCTGGCTTCTCTATTATAGAAAAGGCAACAATGCGCCGGGCTCCCCAACTTCGATCGTCAGTTGACGTACGTTTTACTAGCCTGCGCCCTCAATACATGTCATAGGGAATGCTAACGTTTTTTTATTAAAAAATTATAGGTCGAAGAGTTATGGGACTCGATGTGTCAGTCTGCAATTAATCTCACCACGAAAGCCCTCGGCGAGGTCCAGGATGCCCAAGTTCTACTAAAAGTCAAGGGGTTCATTGCCTTATTCGTCCAAACAATGGAGGTGAGATTAGCAGAGAATTTGCCTGCTATACAACCAAGAGCACCACACTCACAGAAATTAGGGCTGGGGTTACTCTATTTCAATGCTTGATAATTTTATTCTCGAGCTCTTCGACAAATATGCCGAATTGTTGAAAAGGCGGTTCAGCGAGGATTTTCAAGAGGTTTGTTAATCCCTATTATGCACCAATGACCGAGCCTAGATGCTAAGAGTAGTAGATTGTGTCGACAGACGATTATATGCCCATGGAAATCCAGACCCCGGAAGAATATGAAAAGGTTGTGAACGTAAGCTGGTTCACACCGGAAAAGTCTGTCGAATATCTCACGTAAGTGGTATTATCAGCGCCCAATTGATCTTTAGTGACCAATTCCTTTCCAGTTTCCCATGCGTACTGCCCTTTTCGCAGATGTATCCTCTATGTTGCATCGACATTCGCAACTTCTTGAACCAGTTCTATTTCTTTTCCGATGACCACTTTCAGCACCCTGATAGGATTGACGAAACTTTGCGAAAGGTGAGCTTGATGACAAGTGAAGTCTGGCCGCATCCTAACACTGTATTGCATCAGGCCCTTGACGTTCTTCTTACAGAGAAAGTTTGCAAGTCCCTAGTGGACAAACTTAGCTCCCAGTATCTTGGGCAGATTGTGCAAATCTTGATCAACTTGGAACATTTTGAACGAGCCTGCCAGGAACTAGAACAGTTACTCATCAAAGCGAGGTCGTCCACATCTGCAGGTGGCCCGGTAGCACTGAATGCTACTGAAGAATTCCGAAGCAACCGCAAAACTGCAGAAAAGAGAATTTTCGAACTAGTCAATTCGAAAATAGACGACTTGGTCGATACTGCCGAATATGACTGGTGAGTTCACATAAAATATTTTATCAGCGCAGTCTACATGGTATCTGACCTGTACTAGGATGGCTACATCTCCGGCAACCGAGCCAAGTGGTTATATGCAAACCCTGACGCGGTACTTATCAAATATCATGAATTCAACACTCCTTGGCCTTCCAAGAGAAATAAAAGAGCTCATATATTTTGATGCTTTGAGCCATGCATCCAGTAAAATCTTGGTAGGGTTTCAACTTCCATGTATATATATGTCTGGGTTGAGCTAACATTACAACAATATAGGCTTTACCACTCTCTCCAGACGTCAAGTATATCAACCCCAATGGGGTGGCAGCCTTGGCCCAAGATGTTGCTTATTTGACCGATATCGTTGTGAATTTAGAGAATGGAGCAATGCTTCGTGAAAACCTCGATGAATTACAACAAACTGTCAATTTGATGCAATCCGAAAATCATGACGAGTTTTATGATATATCGATTCGAAACAAGAAATATGGCAGGGTGGACGCATTGAATGGGCCGCTTCTCCTCGAAAAGTACATGATATATTGCCCCACCCCTTGAAATTCGATTGCGTAGCTAACACTTCTAGGCTCACTACAAGTATACAAGGCCCCAGTCGTGGCGCAGCCTTGGCGACCTTTTCCTCCCGATTTGGCTTAGCATGAGTATTGAATCTATCCGTGGCCAGGGAACGAAGTGCGTTCACTAGAAAGAATTTCGGGATGAGGTTGCATCGAATCTTTCCAGGTAGGTGAACACTCTTTCTCTCCACGTAGACGGTCATTATTCATTACAACGAAATGATTAGTTGCCTTAGTGTGAGGTTCACGGGAGCACCAGCATTGAGCTTGTGACTTAGAGATTTACTCAAACTCGTCTGGTGGCATTGCTGCCTAAATGACATGTCAGAAAACGGGTCATCGTGGGCATTATGGGAATTATGGGAATTTGACCTACCTGTTGTGGTTGCATAGCGGAATAGCCATACATGCCTTCAATCTCTCCATACATGGGCTGTGGCTGGGTGTACGACGCAGAAGCCCCACCCTGAACCTGGTTAGAGTACATTCCTTGCTGCCGATAGTCTTGGTCAGAGCCCAAAGTATGGCCGGCCATGGAATAATCAGATGGTGCCATCGCATGAGAAGATGCGGAATTTTGCCCTGAAACCACGCATGTCAGTGCATGCGCGAGTATGAAGCATGACTGGGGTTAATGACAAACCTTGCGTTGAAGAGCCTGCTTGACCAGTCGCGCGCTTTGTGTGGGCAGTGGCTTCTTCTCGGGGAACAATGTCGATCAAAAAGTCGAACATATCCGACTTGCTCAAAGCAGAGGCAATGTCCGACCTTTGCAATGTCCGCCTCTTGTTCTCCTCTGCGTGTATCCAAGCGCGCATTGTTAACTCGGTGATGAAGATATCGCACCCCTTGGCAAATAAGATCGGCGCTTCAGCTGAGATCATCTTGACCTCTGGGTCGGCTTTCATTACTTTCTTTATCCTGGCAAGCGGGAGTTGGTGGAGTTTGTAGTCATGTGTATCAGTCTCTAAATGGTTGATGGTGTGCTGCCAGTATGTCGTCAAGATATCCTTGTACTGGCCGGTGAGGCCTTGGTGGACCTAGATTGATTCCCTGATTAGTATGCCGTCTGGCGCAAGAATAAGCGCAAGAAGGGATTAGCAAACATTTGCCCATGGTCCTGTATATAGTTCTGCAGGCGCAAAGCCTTGCGCTGCCATCTGAAATCCGTTCATTAGAGGTGTCATTTAAAAAGAAGAGTGGTTGGTACAAACTGCTGCACAGGCACCTGGGAAAGGTCAGATTATGTTTGCTCATATGGGTTGAAATTCTATAGGAGGTCGTCTGAACTCACCGTAATGGCCTCCTTGCGATGTGTCGTATGTGTCCTGAGGTCGAGTTTGCTGAGGATGGGCAGATGCGGTGGGTTGTTCCATAGTGGGCGGTAGGACTTATATGGATGGGTATTCAGATGAGGCGAGTTATTGAATTTGCAACAGCTGGCGAACGGGAATATCTTGGGTGATGGCTTGAGGGGGTTGTAATAAGGTCGGGTAGGCTCGGTGTGGTGAGGGGCTGGCTTCTTCAATAACTTGCCTTGAATTGGTATAATTGGGCACCAGCTAGGCTGATCTCGATGTACTTACTACAAATGGAAATAGCTGGTTGAAGCAACCGCCCCCACTAAAAATTAGTCAGCACACAGTAGTTCTAAAGCCAACCCTTGACTTCCTCTTTTTTTTTTTCAATTTTCCCTTTTTTCCATCCCATGATATTCGGCTTTGGTGCATCTTACCACGAACCACCGACGTCAATATTTTTAATATGACCTTGTCAATTAAAGAGATCGAGGACTTGCTCTGTACTGCTGAGGATCGACTTGGCAATACGTCCGATGCAAAGACTTCAAGTTGCAGTCCTATTCACTCAACCGAGCCATCATTGAGTACAGGAGCAAAACTCGAGGCACAGGAGCCTCTCACTCTACGCCACCCAGGATTAGGCACCCAGAAGGTAAGACAAACGTTCCACCCTCCAGTTGTGCAACCTTGCCATTGTATGAGGAAAATCAAACACGCCTTGTGCACTCGATAGACTTTGACGCCCCATTTTGGGGTCGCCAAATCTTCCTCCCATGAAGCATTTAATCATAGTTACTCTGATAGATGGCTTATTAGCCCCGTTTACCTTTGCGAATACTCATCCCACTTTGAAATATCCAGGGCTAATAGTGTCGTGTTTAGACCTCACAGGAAACTGCAAATGCTGGCCCCGCTTGGTATAACCTCCCAAAAACCCAACTTACGCCAGAAATGAGAAGAGATCTACAATTGTTGCGTCTTCGAACGGCACTGGACCCAAAACTCCATTTCAAAAAACGATCTGCTAAAATACCAACGTATTCTACTGTCGGCACTATTATTGACAGTTCGACAAATACGATTGGAAATAAAGTACCACGAGGCAGACGGCTTGCTGATGAAATCTTGAGCGACACTACACTGAAGGATAGGTTCAGAGCCAAGTATATGAGTATTCAAAACGTTAAATCAAGTGGTAAAAAGCAGTTTTATAAAGAACAAATTTTACGCCGGCGAAAGCGGCGTCAGTAAACAATATTTCAATCAAGTGTACTCCCTATATGGAGTAAATCTGTTCTTCCTACTCCGTACGAAGTACTCATATTCATTGTACTTGTAACTAGCCACTGTACTTACGAAGTAGAGTGGTTGGGGTAGGTAGGTAGTGTTTATTACGCCCGGAAGAACGGATCTCATAGGGCCAGTAACTACGCTAAGCTGTCTCTTATTACCCGCAATTCTTCCAGACGTAGAGTGGGGCGTGTACAAGTAGTACTCCATATGTATGACTTTTTTCTTTTCAAGGGTTTAAGATATTAGTTGTATTCATTTATCCGCATAAATAGCTATTGAGGGGCGTCCACCCCATTTGCTAGAACATGGGCAAAACTTTCAACTTCTAACCTTTGTTCTTACAACGCAACGTATATGCTACACTACATACACGACACATCTCTGACAACCAATCCCAGACCTACCGCTATCATGATAAGGTCAAATTTACCCCATAGAGCCTTGATAAGATGCTTTTCGTCTTCAATGTCTGCTCCGTTGCCTAGGTTTGCTTGTACCTATCATCAGTCTTCACTCTGATCACTAACCTAACCTTGGATCCGATCCCCAGGAGCGGTCCGAAACAATCCGATATAACAATAATTGAGAATACTCCCCAGATAATATCGAGCGAGGAGGCCGCACTGAACAACACAAGAAGCAAATATCCTCGAAATGTCCAAGCTATTCACTTCAAGCCCCTCCGGCACGAGGCAGAGTATGGTACTCCTTCGTGTGACTTGCAACTCCGGTCGTTTAGCGCCAGGAATCTAGAGTTCTTTGCCGATTTCGCCCTACGAGCCGCGTATTACCTCAAATTACCCGCCTTCGGTCCTGTTCCCCTTCCACGTCAGATCGAGCGGTGGACGGTGCCTAGGAGTAGCTTCATTTTCAAGAAATCTCAAGAAAACTTTGAACGTATCACTCTCCGTAGATTGATTCAAATTCGAGATGGCGATCCTGAAGTGGTTCAGATTTGGCTTGCTTTCTTAAGGAAGCACGCCTATTACGGCGTTGGTATGAAGGCCAATGTGTGGGAATTCAGCTCTGTTGGTAGGTTATGCGCCTGCTCCCCCTCCCAAGAAGCTACTAACGCAGATATGATCTGGGACAGAATCAAGACCATCCCTCAACATTGGCATCGATGCCACTCAGCAGAAACGCGAATCACCTAGTACACAACCAGTTGTTGATGAGGTCAGATCCTTACTGAGGGCCCGTCGGTACAATGGAATTTAAAACGTGGGAGAAGTTCAACCGAATTGTAATATATGTACGGAGTACTTCAGGCAGGCTTTTGGAGTTTTTTCGTCCTTTTCTTATTTTTGCAAGGCCTCGAAGACCATTTTGATGTTTTCTTTTCTACATAAAGATCATCATCGCGTTATTGATGTATAAAAGTTTCATACAATTGATTTCTTCGATTCTAATGAGAATATTGTTTTTACACTTTAGTACATCCAGAATAAAACAGTCAGAGCTATAAAACTTTTGGGCGCCCACTATTATGAGAGCAATGGTGCATAGGTACGTACATAACGAAGTGTCGAATTTCAAAACAGTACGGAGTACGGAGTACTCCGTACTCTGTAAACTACACTACATATTAGTACTTCATACCACAGCCATACTCCGTACCGTACCACACATACTTAGCTAACACACACCAATATATTTTCTTGGAGATTTGACAGTTCTCCCAATCACCAATGGGCCGTGTTATACCAACGCATGTGCCTGCACAATGCAGGCGATGCTTCTCACAGAGCGGTATCAAACCGCGCATTGGTACCATTTTTTCGGGAATTCAACCCACTGGGGTTCCTCACATTGGAAACTATATAGGGGCATTACGACAATGGGTCCAGCTTCAAGCTGAGAGTTCTGACCTCTTCTACTCAGTCGTAGACCTTCATGCGCTGACGACGCGCCCTCAGCCTGATCTTCTCAGAAAATGGAAACGCGAGACGTTTGCAGCACTGCTAGCAGCGGGGATTAACCCTGAGCGCTCGACCCTGTTTTATCAGTCCTCGGTAGGATTTGCCTCATGAAAATAACGGCTCTCCGTTCATTGAGTTAACACATTAATTCCGATCAAGGTTCCCATGCATTCGGAACTCATGTGGATACTGAGCTGCACTGCTTCGGTTGGTTATCTTTCTAGAATGACCCAGTGGAAGGTAGGGAATATTTGAAACCAACCGTTCAACTGAACTTAGAAAGGCCAATTCGACTAATTACGATTCAAATAATGTAGGCCAAACTGGCGCTGTCACCAGAAACTACGATAAACGATGTTAGCACAAAAGGCCTCAAGCTTGGTCTATTTTCCTATCCTGTCCTTCAGGCAGCAGATATTCTACTTTACGGGTCGGTTGCAATCACTGATGGCATTACTCCCGCCCAACCAGTTGGTCAAGCTAACCAACTCACAGAGCAAGTCATGTCCCAGTTGGAGACGACCAACGCCAGCATATAGAGTTTGCTAGGGAGTGCGTTACAAATTTCAGAAGCACATACGGTGTGCAACTTGTCGAGCCACAGACAGTGACTAGTATGACCCATCAGGTTCCGTGTGTGCTTTCCACCAGATTGGCTGATTGAGCATAGCAAATGCGGCACGGATCATGTCTTTACAGGATCCAAGTCAAAAGATGTCCAAGTCTCATACCAACCCGAAATCACGCATTCTGATCACCGACCCACCCGAGGATATCAACCGGAAGATAATGTCTTCACTCACTGACTCGCTTAATTGCGTGACCTACGATCCCGCTACTAGACCGGGTGTTTCGAACCTTCTCACCATCTTATCCGTCTTCGATCCTAATGCGAAGACCCCGCAGGAGTTAGCTGCTGAGCTCGCTAACCACTCATTAAAAGACTTGAAGGAAAGGGTGGCAGACGTCCTGATACAAGCTCTGAAGGGGGTCAGGGAAGAATATTTACGCTTGTTGGCTGAAGACGAGGGGCGGTACATAGATGAGATAGAAGCACGTGGCGCTAAAAAGGCCCATTCAAGAGCACAGGAAACCATGAGCATCATTCGAGGAGCCATTGGTTTCTAACCCGATACTAGCGATCTTTTCGGAGGCCCGGAAGAGTATGGCAGTTGTATGAATAGCAAACGAAAGCGACCTTGTATAGTATCTGCAGTTTCAGTTGAAATGGTTTGCATTTCGAATCTTGCAAAGATGAGTGTATAATGTAAGCCAATTGTTCTAAGAGGCATATGCAAAATTGCTCCCCCTTGCGGCTAGCCAAAATTCACGCACAACCTGGTTGGTTGTACGCGATCCCCTTAGACTACATGCATTCGTTGATTGTATTAGAGACACTGTTGTTTGGAGATTTGCACATTGATCGACTGACCTGATAATTTTTTTGAGAAATGCCTTTTTCTGGTCCAAAGACACCCTCTCGCTAGGGAACAAGGGGTTTACCAAAGCATCTTCCAACCACACTCTTGCTAGTGGCTGCCACGTAACAAGCTTTTTAAGAAGATCGCTCAACTTGTCAAGCTCGCTCCGCGAAGCGTTGCCGCCGATGTTCCTGACAAGTGTTTGGGCAAGTATAGGACCGAGACCATCCATGAGAGGCTTGGTATGGCCCAAACCCTCCTGTATCGAGACAAATGCCCCCTGGTTCTCTGTTAGTAGGAGGTTCCAACATATTCGGCCTTTACAGCGGAGATAACCCTTAACGAACATACCCAAAAATCAGAGGCTGCTGCCTTCGGGAGAGGTTCATTTGACTCTAGAACTTGGAGAGTAAACTCAAAAAAAAAGTTCAGGAGAGGCCCTGGAGCAGCAAGGAATAATATAATATTCCTTGATACCACCTTGCTGGCGAATTCGATGCCGTTTTGGGCCAGTTCGGGATCGGACCCTGCATCTTGGAATCACCTCAAGTCAGCTAAGTGTTGTTAGTGTTGGAGATTGGGTGAGCTGGTGATACTCACTTGGAAGGGACGGAAGGAGGCCAAGGACCCATGAAAACACCTGTAGGATTATGGAATCGACATCCTCACCGATGAGATTACGAAGCGAACTGAGGAAAGATGAAGAGGTGCTGACAACGGCGCCAATCCGGGGAGACGTATAGGCGTACTGGGTTAGGAAATTGGCGGTCAATTGCGGGGGGAAAACAAAGGGTCCTGGCTCGGACTCGGAAAAGCCAGTTCGAAGCACAGTACATATACCATCCACGACTTCTCCATTGCTGGGAAATGCATCACGAATTTTCATCATGATACTGAATATTTGGGATTGAACAGCCTTTGTACGGCCACCATCTTCACCATCATCGCGATAAGGTCGTGGGTCTAGAACTATTGGGCCATCTACCGGTGCCTGGAAACCACGACCTATACTTGCCAATGATGATAAAGCTCGTAGGCTAATATGAAGTGGAAGATTGTTCTCTGAAGAATCAAGCAGGCAACGAGTGCTGCATGTGGGATTGCCCGAGGTAGGTGTATCTCCATTGCGCAGTGCAACTGCTATGTCTGCATCGCTGGAAACAAACTCTATGAGTTGCGTAATACCTTTCCATTGCTGGTACGGATCTGTAATGGCCTGGATCACGGATGCGATCCCACCAATGATTCTATCTCTCGCAGGGCAATCGATTAGTGACTTAGAAGCCACGATGCTATACTGTCGTAAAAAAGCAGGGGCTTCCAGTGCCAGGTGGGACCTGCAGGATGAACAAAGCCGTTGGATAGATTTGGAAGCTGGCGTGGAGAGTACTGGATCGTCAAGAATGGCGAATAAAAGATTGAGGAGACCAGGAATGTAAGCCGTGTTCCTTTCGAAATATCCAGAAAGTTTGTCCACCAAAGAGATACAAGTCTGGTGTGTTCGTGCCGGGACATTGCGATTGCTCCGGTCCATGATGTCGAAAAAACCAGAGGACACCAATGGAGTGAGTATGTTGTCACAAGCCGCATCCCCAGGTAGACTGTCTACTAACGACCCGAGGCAGAACGATGCTGCTTCTAGTTCATACCAGGAAGCCCTTGAAAACGTAGCAAGTGTCAGTTCGACAAAAGTCGTGACAAGCTCCAGCCCGGAAATTGAAAGCATGGATTGCAGGAAATCTGCGAGATCTCTTCTCGCATCGATAAATCCATCCTTTTCCGTAGAGTCCCAGTCGTTGAACTCGTCGGCTGGGGGGAAAACAATTCTGCGACAAGACAAGAGAACAGCTTTCATGGCCAGGGTCTTTGCAGACTGGAACCAAGGAGGATCCTGCCCGGGTTCAAGTGTATCGACGATCGTCTCTGTGAAAGTTGACCAAAACTCTATTAGAGGAACGAAAAGTCGGTCCTCTACAGCCGGGAAACCGGTGATATTTAAAAGCTCCAATAATCTTTCCGTGAGAACTTGTTCCCTACAGTCTGGCACGGTGATAAGACGGTGAGTAACAAATTCGCCCAGAGCTATTGTGAAAAGACCGAATTGATGATACTCGAAGGAAAAGTCGCCTGAGAGGAGACGCCGGTGGCACTCTACTCCAAGTGGCGACTCCAGTAGCCCCAATAGCATACTGGATTGTTCGAGCGGGAGGAATCCTGGAAGGTCAGACAGGACTTCAATGAAAAACTCCATCGCCGCTGTGTAGATGGTGTCACTGGACGAAGCAACATTTAAAACCACTGGGATTAACGCTCGCAGGGAATCAAGTAAAGGGTCAGACCGGGCAAATTGTCCATGCACGAATGTAACTAAAGACTAGTTGTGACGCGAAATGTTGGTCAATGATTCATACTGGAAGGGAGACTCGCTTACCAGCAAGGTCCGGACGGAGTTCTCCCGTAGTTTCGCCAAGTCTGAGCCATCTGCAGCATAATTGGCCTGTAAACCGTATGATATCACTAAAATAGCATCTGGGATGTTCTTCTTGGTGTTTTCTAATACATCGGCACTTAAAAGGGACCAATAAGCGGTCAGTAGCAGGGGCGTAGAAAACATACGCAGCTGTACTCACCTTTTGGCGGATTTTGCTGGCAACTTTCCGACTTCTTCAAGAAGGTCTGCGAGGAAAAGAAGGGTTGTTCGAACAGCAAGAGGCTGGGCCAACTCTAATATATCTGAGGTACTAATCTCCTGGGTGCAGTGTCCAGAGTGTAGATACGATAGCAAACCGGATATGCATCGTGGCCATAGGGAAGAGAACTCTATGAAGTATACCACCAGGGCCGAAGAGAGTTTTCGGCTGGCCAGTACGGATGATCCTGTTGATACCGCCTCCGAAAACCATGACAGCAATCGTGCAAGAAGCTCTTTGGCATCTTCGTCACCCACTGTCGAGCTTCGCGGGGGTTAATAGAGGGCAACGTAGAGCAGTTCAAGAGCAGGACGTGCCTTTCAGTATTCAGTTTCACTATGAGAGTAAGAGCCCCAAAAAACTTAAGCTTGTCGTCCGGACGGGCCAAGAGCTCCTGCGCCACTTTCCACCCCTGCGGCGATCTTTGGATTCGGTGGAGGATGCTTTGAGTGTGCGAGATCAAATCGGGTGGTCCTGGGCTATACAGAGTAAAGATAAGCTGAAAGACGTTGGTTAGGAGGATTTAAAGGGGGATATGATAACAGGGGTACATATATAAGCTCACTTTCTCAATATCCTCTACTTGCATGTGGATTTCCCCTTGGTCCATGATAGCGGTTTCCATTGCTTTCCCCAAATTGCATGTTTTGAGGCGGGGTTGGCGGTAGGTAGGTAGGTAGGTAGGTAGGTAGGTAGAGTTTATTACACGTACTTAGACGCCTGGGAGAACGGATCTCATAGGGCCAGTGACTACGCTAATAAGCTGTCTTTGCGACCACCCAAAAGAGCCCCACTCTTCTTTCCTCGCTCGCTCACCTCTTTTCCAGCCCCGCTTGCTTGACTCTCTTTGACAGGCCTGCTTGAAGGCCGATTTCTCTAAGTGTTCAGCATCCTATCCCCAGCAGCTGAAGCATGGCCTGTCAACTTGAGGCTGTTCAATGTTAGTAGCCAGCTGTAGTATTATTACATAGCATCTTTTGTTTCCCTTTTCACTCCAGCCTTCCCGTCGCCATTGCAAACTTGACTACTGCTCGTACCGCCTCCAGGTTAGGTCCGACGCCGACTTACCACCCAGAAAGAAGGAAAGTTTTCTCCACATGCTTTGGCCTCCATGACTTTCTCTTCCACCTCTTCCATCGTTAGGTTCGGCATGGCTACTTCTCTGCGGTGCGGCCGTGGGCCTTCATCTTCTATGTCGGTCGGCAGTAGTGGGAAGAAAGCGTTGATAGCAGTTCCTCCGCCTGTTCGGCCTCGTCTTGTGTTGCCCCGTTTGTTCTCTTCAGCGGTGATACCTTGTCGCCGTTTGCTTCGTCTCCGGGCTTCAAGTACTTGGCAGCTCGCCAGATGTTGGTCCC
Source organism: Graphium sp. VPRI43844 (assembly GCA_019925285.1). NCBI lineage: Eukaryota > Fungi > Ascomycota > Sordariomycetes > Microascales > Graphiaceae > Graphium > Graphium sp. VPRI43844. The sequence continues at coordinate 25,442 of JADHKT010000062.1, forward strand.
GTCGGCGAGGAAATCTTCCCAGTGCGCCTTCTTTTGCCTTCGGATGGCGTCGTGGTACTCCTTGGCTGCTTCTTTGGCACGGGTTTCCAGATTGTCGATCCGCTGACCAGCCCGACGACGGGTCCCTGCTAGGTTCCTCTAAAATGTGTAGCTTCTTCGGACCCGTGTGCGATCTGTCGTCCACCATCTTTTCGCGTACGGCGATGGCTTTGCTCTTGGGACCAGTTTGTGGATCGTCTCGAGGACCACACCCATCAGCCTGTCAGTCTGTTCTTGAGTTTCATCGTCCCACGGGAGTGGTGTCAGTTTGCCTTGCACCTTCGCCCTGATCGCGTTCCATGGCGCGTTCTTGAAAAGCAGCCTCAGACTCTCCGTCCTCTCCGGTGTCGTGAGATCAAAGTCCGTCTCGATGGTTCTGTGGTCTGATCCATGTTCAGTCGGGTGGATCCCGCACCGAACCACTTCGTCTGCCAGTTCAGCCGATGCGAGCATCAGGCCAATCGTACTCTCACCGCCAAGTCCTTCCCACGTCTTCGTCCCCCGCGGGAGGAGACTGAGTAGGGTGCTCGTCCATGAGGTCGACGATCGGGTTCGCTTCGCCTTGCCTCCTGCCAGTCACCTCGTCGCCTCCCCAGAGCTGGTCGTGGAGGTTGAAGTCGCCGGCCAGGATGACGTCCGTTTTTTTCCCCGTGCTGTTGCGAAAACCTGTGATTGTCGTTTGCAACTGTCTCATGGTAGTGTGCAGAGCATCTTCATCCTTTCCTGCCACGTAGACTGACACCACCAGGACTTCTCGGTCAGGCCAGCCGAAGGGATGGGCACCTGCTCAGCCTCCAGATCGCTGCGTATCCAGAGCATACTCCCGATTGACCACCGCATCTCGTGTCTCTTTGATGGTACAATCTCGTCCAGTACCTGTGGCGGTTCGGTGATGTCATCAGTGTCCACCGCCAACACTGCATAGTTTTGCAAATCTCTATCGTTCATCGGGCTCAACTGCACCACATCTCTCTTCCCTACGTTGAGTTGTAGGATCTGGAGGTTAGTGGCCATCGGTCATATGCAGTTGTCGCATCTGACAGTTTCGGCTGATCGACTCGTGTGGCCCCCCACAGAGAATGCACTTTGGCTCGAGCGCCTGACAGTCTCGGTGACGATGGCCCGTCTCCGTACACTTGCCGCATCGTTGGGCCTTGCTGCCGCATGCGGAAGCTTTATGGCCAATCTCCCAGCAGTTGTAGCACTGAGCCGGGCCTTGGCTCCGCTCAAAGATGTTGGTGCTGGCCGACTCTCCCGCAAGATGGAAATACCTCTCTTCCAGCAACCGAACAGATTCAACAGATTCCGGGTTGGCGGTGAAGCTCTCATGTGGTATTATAATATCGCCGTTTGTAACCAGCAACTAAGCAAAAGCCCCCCGCCCAAATACTGTGCGGCAAAAGAGCAGGAGTAATAAGCTGCCTGGCATTATTATTCAGCAGCACACCTATTGCTAGGCTTGAACTCAAGCACAAGCGCGTTTCTAATGAAGATGAGTTGGTACGGTAAGAGGTTAAGGTCAATGAGGTCGCAGCTGCCGATAAGCTGTAACAGATTCGTAGTGGCAAGGATAATTTGTCTAATTGTCTTTCTAGACAATCTCACCAACAAGGCCACCGGGTTTACCTCTGCGACTCTAGAGCACAGTGTCTTGACGGCACCACGGATGCTACCAGGATTCCTCACTTCGGGGAACCTTCACAAATGGAGAAAAGGCATATACCTGGTGCTGAAAGGAAACTTTGCACTTGACACTGCAGTCTTTCCAAAAGGGACAACGGGGTATGCATTCGACTGTCTAGCCCGGCAGTCTCTTTACGCTTACCATACTGTATTTTATATGCCAGAATGTAACCGGAGCGATAGCGTGAGGGTTTGGACTACCGGCATGGTACTGGTCACGGTGTTGGTTCCTATCCCAATGTTCACGAAGGACCTATCGGTATTGGTACAAGAGTACAATATACAGAAGTTGCATTGTCTTCTGGTAATGTGATCTCAATCGAACCAGGATACTACGAAGGTGGCGCTCTCGGAATCCGGATCAAAAATCTGGCTACTGTCAGAGAAGTGAAGACGCAGCACTCGTTCGGCAAAAAGCCATACCTTGGATTTGAACATGTCACAATAGTGCCATATTGTTGCAAACTGATCGACCTCAGCCTCCTGACAGATGTTGAGAAAGACTGGCTTAACCGATACCACACTGATATTCTCGAGAAAACACGGTCTTTATTTTCAGAGTACCCCCTAACGCTAGAATGGCTTGAACGCGAAACACAGCCGTTTCAAAGCCAGAAAATGCCTTAAAACCGACCGAATGCTGCCAAACTAAATGAAAGTCCGCATGAGAACACAAACCACCGTCTCTCGGGTCCGCAAAGTTGATTCATGTCAGGTAAATGCTTTCTCGCCGTTTTCCCGAAGCGCGTGAACTGCCATCGCCATCTTTTAGTATCTCCAGCTATGTACTGTTTTGGGGACATACGCACACTTAAAACAGCACATGCTAAGGCTGCAATGATGGTGAGCATTTGGGGGAGCATGCTGACTATGACCCCGGCACAGAAACCTCAATTGGCACAACTTTAGAAGGAACCTTTGATACCATGTCTAGGGAGGCAAACCTGTTAGTGACCCGCTGGAGACTTGCATGATGAAACTATTCGGGCGTGGCCTCGGGGGTGGATGGAGACTGTGCGATTTGAAAGTAGGGGGCATCAGCATCTGCCGGGATTCACACTGTCGAATTTGTGTTGCTGAAAGGACAAGGATGCAACCAGCTGACTTGACACCCAAGTATCGAAGTCGTGGTAGAGAAGCTAGAATAGCCATAGTAATTCACTAAAATTATTAAAAAAACTGTGGGTGTATTGTAATCAATAACTGAAGTAGTGATGATGTCGTGGGAAGGTTCAGAGGGGCATACTCCGTAGTAGACTAGTTTAGACTGAATCATACATGTGAAGAAGTTGTTTGTCAGCATGCTTGTATCCCTCCGAGACACTATTACTCTGAGTGTATTTCGATAATCATCACCATTAGGATATCAAATAGTAAAACAATTATAAACCGAATCAATCGTGCCTCTAAAGATACAAACCAGCCAAATCCCCATTCCCCTGAAATCCAAGGCAGGTATTAAACGCCGCAAACGCCAGACTGCCCGTAGGCCGCTATCACATTGGTTCGCCCATATCTTAGCCCAAGCCACCCCAAATGCCTCGTATTCGACGAGCTAATTGTATATCTTTCCTCATGATAGTGACGCGCTTTGCATGGATGGCGCACAGGTTAGTATCTTCGAAAAGATGAACTAGGAACGCCTCGGACGCTTCCTGGAGAGCCATAATCGCCTGTGACTGCCATCGCATCCCTTCACCACGAGGTCGGACTGATAACGCGATTTCCCGTACCTTTGTGTGTTTTGCCGCGTTAGTCGCCTTCGGGGAGCAAGTAGGACCAAAGGGAAGCTTACAAGACGCGCGAATGGTAATTTTGTGATAAGTAAATCAGTACTGCTCTGAAACCTCCGGATCTCCCGTAACGCCACAGTTCCTGGCTTGTATCTTTTCTTCGTCCTTAAGGGTATTGGATCGCCAGCTATTCGAAATATCCAAGCATTAGTCGAGGGGAAGGAAGAGAACAACGCAATGAACATTGCTTACGCTGGACGGTACTTCTCCGTAAGGCATTTGAGTTCCTCGATTTACTGGACAAACCAGCCATTGGCAGCTTTCGGCGGTGGATAACAACAATTGTTCCTCTGAACCCGACTTTTGAAACGCAATTGACTTCTCTTGGGACGGTAATTTATGTCAAGTCTGAAGGAATTGAGTAGTAGAGTTGAGGTTACCCTATAGGCTTTAAGGAATGTTGCACTCAAGGACTAAAGGGTAAAAAAGGGAGAGGGGTGATTGTCCCTGGAAAGTAAGTAGCTGGAATGTGTTATCGCGTATGAGAGTTTTAGCTCCCAAATTACTGTCCATGCTCGCGCGGCCCGACGACACAATTGTGTTGCGCCTGGATGCTATCGCTGACTAAGATGGGTCAAAACTGTGCACGTGACTAGCGTTCTGGCCGTTCTGCCCGAAGTGGCTTATTCCCCGTTACGTACAGCTGTCCTTGACAGCTGTACATAAGACAGCACCATGTTAGTGTTACAGTCAAGCCACTTTGCCAGTACACACAAACAACACACGAAATTCAAACCCCAAGCACACACACTCCAAGAATTCGTGATTTACTTTCCGAAGAACCCGGTGTGGGAGCCCGGGACTAACTTTTCCTGACATGGTACTCATTCACTAGTTGTGAGACCCCAGTTCAACATGGACGAGGTGATTGGCGACGGAGCAAGGCTGCCACTGGAGGCCTGGTTTTGGGAAATGCCTATTTGCACACGATGGTGGACAACCGCTACGATACTTACCAGTGGGCTTGTTCAGTGCCAGATCGTTACACCATTTCAACTTTTCTATAGCTTTAGAGCGGTGTTCCACAAGTATCAAGTCAGTCTTTATCCTTAAGTCATTTCCCATATCCCTTGTTACTGACTCACTTCTAGTATTGGCGCCTCTTAACTACCTTCTTGTACTTCGGACCTTTTTCACTCGACCTCCTGTTCCATGTCTACTTCCTCCAACGATATGCGCGGCTCCTCGAAGAGTCTTCGGGCCGGTCTCCTGCTCACTTTTCATGGCTTTTGCTCTACGCCACTACAAGCCTCCTTCTCATGTCACCTTTGGTATCGATGCCATTCCTTGGACACCCGCTTTCCTCGACACTCGTCTACATATGGTCTCGACGGAACCCAGATACACGTCTGAGCTTTCTTGGCTTGCTCGTTTTCACTGCGCCTTACCTTCCTTGGGTTTTGATGGGATTCAGCCTCGTTTTACACGGCTCGGTTCCTAAAGACGAGATTATGGGCGTCCTGATTGGGCATGTGTGGTACTTTTTCACGGATGTTTACCCTCCTCTTCACAATGGTTCGAGACCTCTAGATCCGCCTACATGGTGGACGCGACTGTTTGAACGACCGGCCATCAATGCCACAGAGGAACTTGACGGGGGGATTGCAATTGCCGGGGCACGCGAAGTAGCTCCGCCCGAAGTCGGGGCATAGAAGGTGATCGGACCTACATTGGAACTTAACATGTTTATTCATTACCAGTCATACTCTCTCTCTCTCTAGTACACACGTCATCCTTCATGGGATGCATTTTGTTTGATTCAGGAGGGCGTTTGGGGGGTTGGTGGTCATGGGTGAGGATGGTTCAACGTCTTCGGTATGTTGGTTGGCTGCCAACAACTAACTGGACAAGCAAATTGTCTTTGACTTGGAACGCTTCTTTGATCGCCAGAGAATTCATTGTTCTTGATTCAAGGATACTTGATATGAATAGCAGATGTCCAAAACTTTGGCAGTTCCCAATAACCAATATTAAGCGAGTTTTATGACTACATGTGCTAACCCCCCAAGCTCTGATCCTTCTTCTGATGTCGAAGGCCAGTGGGCCGGGTTTGCTGTGGGTCTAATGTGTAGTATTATGGAGTACTATTACGGAGTACATACAAAGAACGAGTGTACTCCGTATGTGTACGTAGCAAGTTATTAAACTACTAGTTTACTACAAGTAGGCCTTGAATCACGTCAGCGGGGTCACAATGAATGATTTCCTCGCCCCGCCAGGGTGTGGTTAAACTCTTTTGACTACTTTGTCTATTGAGAGTAAAGTCAAATATTGTCAAGATGAAGGCTTATTTCTACGACAATGAAATTGTGAGTTTTGGTGTTACTCCAACTTTTCTGAACTGGACTCATTGTGCTGTTAGGGTGACCCAAGACTACCCCATGATTCGGGGAAAGCTGTTGATATCGCCACATTAGAAAAGCTTGGTGTTCTGTACTTCCGCATAGGCGAGCTTGAAAAAGTCAACGAACTTGCATCGTCACGTGGCTATAAAAATCGCGATGAGATCACTGTATCTCCGGAGAAGATGGGGGATATTTACGAGGACAAAGTCAAATCGTTCTTCAGCGAACATCTCCACGAGGACGAAGAGATTCGATATATTCGGGGTGGCCGAGGATATTTTGATGTCCGTAATCGAAACGATGAATGGGTCCGAATTGCCCTGGAGAAGGTAGGTAACAATTCTGATCCTGCCAGCCCTGTACTGACGCATTCACCAAGGATGATTTGATCATCTTGCCGTCAGGCATCTATCATCGGTTCACAACGGATACCTCGAACGTAAGACGCCACCTACATTCTGAACCCTGTCGAGAATCATCTAACGTGCCTCGATAGTATGTCGTTGCTATGCGTCTATTCCAGGACGAGCCAAAATGGACACCACTCGACAGGTGTGCTGACTTGGAGAGCAACCAACACAGGAAGGGATACGTTGAACAATTTCTTCAGAAGTGATGTAAACAACACCTAAGTTGATGAGTTGATAATTTACTGTCCGCATTTGAGGTTTTTTTTCTCCCTTTTTGTAAAGAAAAGAAAAGAAAAGAAAAGAAGAGGAGAAAAGAGTCCTTAGTTGCCTTGCGTTTTTGCCTATGTAAAAGGTTCTACCATTCATGGCAACAGGCAACTTTTGAGATCAGTCCAGACTGTGGGCTAATGATAGTGAGGAAGCAAGCATTTTATTAAAGTGTGGTCAGTGATTGGTCTACTCCGTAGTCTGGAACCACTGTTTGCCATAATACTCCGTACAGTGCCATGCTACTTGTATTTTGAAAATAATGGGGCCACGTTTTTCCGGCGAATCAGGGATTCTACATGTAGATTGTGCACATTTGAGCAACCACAGTGCTTCGTCTTGGTTCATCGAGGCTGTTATGTTTAGCCCAGTATAGGATCTCGTTGCAAATATTCATGGATGCAAAGAACCAGCCTGAGCTGTTTTCGTCTACGGGTGATGGAAACAGTCTCCCCAGACTTCATCTCCCAGCGAGTTGCGATCCTCCACTTCCTGGTGGGAATGGCAAGACACTCGTCTGGATTGTAAGAACTCTTCCGTGCATGATCTTTTTACCACATCTATTCATATTCACAACGTACAGGTCTTTGGAGGCACTGGGCACATGGGCCGGTCCCTAGTGAAGTGTGTATTGTCACACGGCGATATGGTGACCTCGGTTGGCAAGCTATTTGAGACTCGACCGGAGGAAATTGCGGGAGACAATGAAAACTACCTGGGAGTCCTCTGCGATGTCAGGTCCAGGGACTCTGTAGCAAAAGTTATTGAGCGAACTTTGGACCACTTCGGCCGGATCGACGTTGTGGTAAATTGTTCGGGCTACGGGGTCATTGGTGCTTGTGAAGACCAGGATGAGCACGAGATTCGAAATCAATTCGAAACAAATTTCATGGGTGCTCTGCATATTATCCAGACTACCCTACCGTACTTTCGACAGCAGAACGGTGGCCGATACTTGGTATTTAGTTCGCCGTCGGGCGCTTTGGGAGTCCCTGGACTGGGGCCATTTTGCGCAACCAAATACGCTGTCGAAGGATTAATTGAGTCAATGCTCTACGAAACGGACCCATTCAATGTAAAAGCCACGCTTATTGAGCCTGGGCTTGTTAGGCGAGACGATCCCGAATCTGCCTCTAGTCCACTACCTACCTGGGGTCATTTCCTTATCAACCCAGGAAGCGAAGGTTACATGCAATCTACATCACCTGCCTTGCATGCCAAACGAATGTTTCAGTGGCTTGGTGACCGTCAGCCTACAAGCGCGGTCAAATGTTCGGAGCTTGTCTGGCAGCTTGGCCATTGCTCTTACCCACCCCTTAGGCTTTTGCTGGGGAGTTATTCAATCGAGAGCGTACGTGACAGACTGCGGTCGGTGACGGAAGAGCTTGAGGATTGGAAACATCTCAATTTCCCGGTTGCAGAAAGTGCTGGTCACGAACGAGATGAGAAAGGCGGAGACAAGAGTGTACGAGAAGGTGGACGAACGGATCCAACGAATGAGAGTCCGCTGCAGACGGCCTGACCTTTCCTATCTTCTTATACCGTGAATATCCCCTTTCTTTACTTTGAGAATTTGGGTGTTGATATTGTATAATTATATTAAACTTGTAGTATTCAGTCCGATTTGGCGAATGCAGGGCTTGTTTGGTTCGTAAATATTAACTACCCCATAGACTCTCTGCCGGTATTATGGAGGCATGATGGGGGCCACCTGTCGTCAACTGTCCAGCATCCAGATAGCCAGCCAATAAAGTCATTGCTTGGAGTACGGAGTACATTAGACAACTTTTACGAATACTTTTACGGGTCGGATTTCTAAACAGTAAAAATAGTCAAAGAATAACATTTAAGACGCTCTCATTCTCAGTTTAGTCAATCTGCTCACTATAATTTCTCGATCTCACCAGAAATTCATACCCCCCACCCTCATTGGGACGTTTTGTCGACGCACCACTAGGCAAGACACATTTCCCCTGATCGTGCTATGTCTGTAGCTCTCTTGTCACCATCGTCACCAGCACCTCCTTAGAACCAGATCTCAAGGCCTAAATATGGCGAGTTTCATCTCTAAGCGTATGTCAACCGTCACTCCAGATTGACGCGCGCCCCTGCTTACCTCTAGGAACGCATAGCATTTATCCGCCTTTCACCTCTGATTGGCGCATCTGCCGATGAATGTATGTCGACTCTCCCAGGCCTAACCCCCTTGCATGCCACCATTCGTACTTATATGCTAGTAGTAAAACTCATATTCAGTTTTCTCATTTCCTACCCCCTTGCCGCAATCCTGAAGCGTATTCCCGATTCCCAACCCGAAAGAAAGTCTGCCTTCATCATCGGGTAGGTAAACACCAAACGGTCCTCTTTCGGCTTCATTGCTAATCACCGGCAACTTTGCTCCTGAAGTACATCACTGTTCTATCTACTGGGGCTGTTCGATCTTTGGGATGGGCTACAAACATTAGCAATTAGCGCTACTGGAACGTACTTGATTGCGAAGTTTCTTCGCAGCAGTCGGTATATGCCATGGATTGGCTTTGCTTTCTGCATGGGCCATCTTTCCATCAGCCATATCATACGCCAGTATGCAAATGAACCTCACGTGGTCGACATCACAGGGGCACAAATGGTCCTGGTGATGAAGTTAAGCGCATTTTGCTGGAACGTGGCCGATGGCCAACTCCCTCCAGAGCAGTTGACCCCCCAGCAAAAAGACCTAATGCTCTCCCAACTCCCAAGTATTCTGGACTTTGCGGGCTATGTCTTATTTTTCCCGTCTTTAATGGCTGGGCCATCGTTCGACTACGCTGACTATCAACGTTGGATTGATACAACGATGTTTGATGTTCCTGCAGAAGTTGACCCGGTAAAGCGCCCGCCAGTAAGGAGAAAGAGAAAAATTCCTCGGAGCGGAGTACCAGCATTAACTAAGGCGATCACTGGCATTATATGGATCGGCCTTTACGTCTACTTCTCTGGACTGTATGGTCACGAGCAGCTCACCCTACCTGCCTTCTCTTCGCTGAGATTTATTCACCGAGTATGGGTAACGTACATGGTGGGATTCACAGCAAGAATGAAGTACTACGGCGTATGGACATTGACCGAGGGCGCGTGCATTATCGCCGGGCTTGGTTATAATGGAGTTGACCCGACGACTGGTAAGGTGTCCTGGAACCGCCTGCAAAACATCGACCCATGGCGTGTAGAGACGGCACAGAACACTCGGGGTTATCTCAGCGGCTGGAACATGAACACCAACCGCTGGTTGCGCAACTATGTTTACCTGAGGGTCGTCCCACGTGGGAAGAAGCCCGGCTTTCGCGCCAGCCTTTTGACCTTTGGAACAAGTGCATTGTGGCACGGATTCCACCCCGGCTACTATCTTACTTTCATTATGGGGAGTTTGCTCCAAACTGTTGCCAAAAGTATAACTATTTCCCCAAGCTCCAACCGGTTCATGTTTACTGATCTGACGCGACCACACTAGATTTCCGGAGATACATCCGACCTTTCTTCCTTTCGCCAGTAACCGGGGAGCCGTCAACATACAAGGTGTACTATGATGTGGCTTCTTGGGTGGCAACCCAGCTAGCATTCTCATTCGCTGCTACGCCCTTCTTAATCCTTTCGTTATCGGGATCTCTTCTCGTGTGGGCTAGGCTCGATTTTTATGTGCTCATTCTCGTAGCCATAGCCATGGCCTTCTTCGCTTCGCCCGCAAAGCAGCATCTCCGAGCCAAATTGGACGAAAGACAACGAAGTGCGGGTGTCAAACTGACCAGGAGCAGTAGCCAGGATAGTTTGACAGGTAGGGAGCCTGTTCTTGGCGTCTCAGCGGATCCAGAACGTGATATATCAGAAGCAGTGGCAGAGTTCAAGAGTGACATGAACGAGATGCGGAAACGTGCGCTAGCAACACCGACAAGCTAGACAAGCTAAACCCGAAGCCATGCGCCACCAACCAGTTCAGTTGGCTCATATGAGAAAGAAGAAAATTGCAATTTGTAATGTAACACACAACTATGTAACGTTCTTGTCTATCGTGGATTCATGGCCTGTCATTCATTATACATGAAATGGAAACAAAGGAAATAATTTTGTGGGAAGAGCGACGAGAAATAGGAAAACGGGACAGCAACGGGCAGCTGACCATATGCCACTTGAACGACAATCTTACAGTGGAGGCCGAAATAGTATACATGGGGAATCTTGTTGAAGGAGGGGACAGCAGGGGCTGTGTTCAATAGGCGATTGTCTCCAGTCGGGCGTGGGGTTCATGCTAGCTTTACGCGTTCTGGCCGCCCCAGCCTTCACGGAGGCCAATTACGATCAGGGCTATGATGGCACCGACTACCAATAGTCCCAGGACGGCCATACAGCGGTTAAGTCGTCGCCACCAGCGGGCGCTATCATAGTAAAGCTCTTCAAGAATGCGACCACGACGCGACGCTACCGAGTTTTGCGGTTCACCTTCTTTTGACATGCCGTCTTCCAAGGAGTCGATCGACTTGGGACGGGGAGGTAAAGGGACAAAGGATGCGATCATCCATGCTAGATTTTGGTCAATACGATTGATGATCAACTGCTGGTTGGTGCTACTAAGGCAGGAAGGGATATACTTACCAAATGGAAACACAAATCCAGCGACAAACAAGACAACTTGAATGTTTTTCCTCCCAAAGAAGTTTCCATCGGTTGTTTGGTCCATAGGCTCCCACACACTATATCGACTTGCGCGCTTGTCATGCTGGAGGTGAGGAGACCAAACGCTGGATGTTTGCTTCTTCAAACCCCGCCTAAGTCCATAGCCGGGCCCCGGGGGCAGGGCAGAGATGGCCATTGGGTCGGAAGGAGATGATCGGTAATTCGGAATGGAGGCATTGCCTCTTGGACGTCTGCGCTGGTTGTAAATATTATGAGGGAGGTGTTCAATGCTAGGTGAACCGCTACGGAAGGAGCTTGATGGTTGGCTCTCGCTGTATTCCGAGAACATGGATTCGGATGATGCTTTGAGGAACTTTCTCTCTCCACTACCGTAGTAGACTCTAATAAGAGAAAATAATTCAACCTGGTTAGCTTGCTAAAGAACGGCCAGAGAATGAGGGGTAGGGTTTGTAGGTTCTCACCTTGCCCAGGCCGGGATCGATAACGAGTTAATACTGTTCGCCCGCGAGCTGGCCGACGAGTGCAGGTTACGGTCTGATAAATTTAAAAAGTTGGCTAAACGAGTCCGAGAGGGACGATGCTGCAAGGCCTGGAGATCAGCCAACCCGTCGCCATGTTCATCATGATGCCGGATTAGATGTGCTTCACGGTGAGTCTGTCGAGGCTGGCTGGGACTCGGCCTCTCGAGCGTGTCGCTCCGAGACCGAGAATGAGATAGGAAACGCTCCTCGAAGGGTAGAATCGATGACCCAAAACTGGGAATGTTTCGGCTATGGCCGCTCCTGTGGCCACCGCTGCCCACGCTATCGGGGGATGACAGGACAGAACCGGAGACAGGTCGTGATACGACTCCTCCTTCGCTTTCGGTCTCCGACGCCACAGGTGATAGCTGGGAGCTCCATTGATGAGAGTGGCCTATCATGGGTGGTCGTGACGAGCTTGTCGAATTGGAACGGTTTTCGTTGAAAACGCTTGGGTACGACGCCGAGTTGCCTTGGAAAAAGAGCGAGGCTGAAGATAGCAGTGCTTGGGTGGTCTCTTGGTTGAGAATGGTAGTGATGGATGCTATGGAGCCGGCCCTGTGAAGCGACTCACGAGAGCGTGATTTTGCAAACCTGATACTGTCGATGGAGATCCGTTTGTTGGGTTGTAGAGGAGGGACGACTAGGCTTTCTCGAGAATATTGATTCACTGGTTTCCGCACAGTAACGAGTGAGGCGGATGATACAGGGGACGAGGCGCCGAGAACGATATAGTTCTCGTCGCTCGCGGGACTGCTTGGGCGATCGTAGGGGACTGGAGAAGATCGACCAAGGATGCGGTAGTTTGAGTTGGCACCTGGGGATGACGATGGGATACTGATGTTATCGGAGTGTAAAGGCGAGCTTGTGTCGTAGACCTCGTAATTAGCAGACTCCGATATGGTGGAAACCGAGTTGGTGGAAACCGAGTTGGTGGAAACCGAGTTGGTGGAATTAAACGAGAGCTTTGCCGCAAGCGGGCGGGATACAGTGGGCGAGATGGCCGGGGAATCGGCTTCGGATGGGGATAGGGGCTGGCTAGGCGCGGTTGCAGATGCGGTTGCAGACGCGGAATGTCTTCGGGTAGGTGTGGTGGGATAATCTGGGCGGCTTTTCAGATCGGGGCTTTTGGGCACCTTGCGAAGGCCACCTCTGAGGCGATAGTTGTGAGGCGACAAAGTCGAGCCGTACACCTCGGGCGTGTCTGAAGCTCGTGAGCCGATGGAACAGGGCGAGATGCTGCCGTAGCTTCGTTCCTGTAGTGTGGTTAAGGGAGAGCTCGTCTGGTCTGCGTCATCTGTGAACTCGGTTGAAGCAGCTGATGTAGCGGTTGAAAAGGACAAGGGGGGTGATGTGACCCTCGAAGTTTGGTTGTTGTTTTCAGATCGAGACCGCCGGGACACGAGCGAAAAGGTCTTATCCGAATGAACTGTGACAAATTTGCGCTGCCTGGATAAGGGCCGTGGCTGTTCAGAACCCGTCACAGAGGTGTCGGCGGGGGCGCAATTGTTCCGGTCATCTTCCCCCCAAGGCGCATGAATTTCATCTGAAGGGGAGGGTTGCAAGTGGCTGGAAAAGACAGGGGTGGGGGCTCCTCCTCTAACAGTTGGAGTCAGCCCAATTGAGCCTGAAACAGCCTTCCCCTTGACGGAGTCCAATGGCAGGTCACGAATTTGGCGTACTGATGCCGAACCCCATTCGGTGCCAGGGCCGTCTTTGGTGGAACACAAGGAATGCCGGCGTTGGTCATGGCGGTTCACAGAGTCGCTGCGGGAGTGTTGGCGATCGCTGTAGGCACTCGAGTTGCGTCCTCCGGCGCGGTGGTGGGAGCGTGGGTCTGCCGCAGGCTTGTTGCCCGAGACCCTGCGACTGGAGTGCAAGGAAGACAGGTCATCGTCCGGCCTTGGGGGAGAATAAGGAACGACTCGAATGGCGAGCGAATTGTTCTGTGTGGCTGACCTCTCCTGCAGTGGAGTTCTTGGTGGGCTGGCAGGTTGAGCAGACATGCTCCGTGAATGCGAGTAATTCCGGACCGTGACCACTTCAAGTAGTTCGACTCAGAGTTCTCAGGTTTCTTGGGAGATGTTGGTCCATTCCAAGTCACAAAGTCTGCGGTTTGGCGCCGGCGTCGGATGAGAGCGTAGAGAATGGTCGAATCATGAGAATGGTTTGCGACAGCTTTCATGAGGGAGGAAAAAGAAGACGAGATTAGCAGTAGTCGTCGTTCAGTCGTTCAGTCGTATCATTATTTGTAAGGGAAAAAGAGAAAGCCGAGTCGTCGATTAGGATTAGAGCAGTGGCGTCGGATATTGATTATGGCAAGGAAGAATTCAAAGTGAAGAAGAGGAAGAAAGATAAGAAATAGAACACGATTGCAGTAGCTAAGAGGAAAGAGGGAAGAAAGCAAATGGAGGGGAATGCTGTATTAATCGCCAACTCCAAGGGGAATCCTGGGGAGGGGAGCTCTTCATTAAGGTGGTAGGTACTGCCTTGTCCACCTGACGGCGACGAGAGGTTGAGAGAACCAGAAAAGGAATGACGGCACAATACAAGCTTTATTAAGGGTGTGCGTGGGTGTGCGTGAGAGAAGTATTCCGGATAGAGAGAGGAAGGGCGAAATAGGACAGCCGGAGGATACCCGCTAGTTGTCACTCAAGGAAGGCCCGGCAAGAACTAGAGTTGGAGGAGGAAGAAATCGGCGAGACGATGGAGGAGGGGGAGTCGCGATGTCTATAGGTGAAAAGAGTGCACGGCTGGAGTTGAAGAAGAGAAACAAAAGGGATTCTACCAGCCCAAGAGACATGTTGTTTTAGTGGGCGTAAAATGAAAAGCTGCATACTCCGTACTTCATGTATCCTCGGGGATTGGTACACGAGAGATGAGTAGCTGCAAGTCCACCAAAAGTGGTAAGCGCCGTATTAAGACGGAGTATTAGCCGACAGGTGGCGGTGACGAAGGAGACTGGGGACGTGATACATGCGGCCCTGGAGGTGAAGTCTTCTTCTTCGCCCAAGGGGGGGGGGGGGGGTGTGCACACGTACGGAGTATGCAAAGTACCTTTAAGCTGGAAGCTTCCTAGGAAGAAACGGCGGTAATTACGGAGTAGTTTATAGAGGGACCTTCTCGTGGTTTAGATCGACCGTGCTCGGAATCTCGAAAGAATCATATCAGGGCTATTAAAAACCTAACCAATTAAGCCCTTTTGGATCACTTGGTTCGGGGGCAAGGTTAGAGGGGGGGTGTGTAGTGAATTTGTTTGCTGTTGGAGTGGAACAGGGGGCGTGCCTGTTACTGCAGGGGGTGTCTGTCTCCTCGAGGAAAGCTTCACGAGCGAGCGGTTTTTTGGAGGGGGAGGGCCTGGCCCTTGCATTATTACGAGTACTCCGTAGAATGTTTTGTTTCCAGCTGTTTTGTCCCATATTTTGCTATGGACGGACGTATGAACATTGTATGTTTCCATACTGGTTTGTGTGGAACGAATACTCTGGCTAGGAGTGCGTGAGGGTGTGAGAGGATATTCCAAATCCTTGGGCGATACTCCATACCTGTACATGAATCTCTCCCAGAAGCTCTCCAGATATTATCTCTCCCCCGTGGTTGGTCATAGCGGTTTGCATGAAGATCTACCCATCCAGCGCCAATCCAGCGCCAAACTGTCGCACCGTTCACTGTTCCCAATGAGGGCAATGGGTACAGAGTACAAGTAGTTTACATTTGTTCGTGTGCTGCGCGAATTAAACTCTTCGTAGAGTCACTCTGTTGAACTTCCCAGTCGAGGAGCCATAGTGAGAAGAGATATTACTATGGAGTGCTGGGATCGGCTTCTTCCTAATGTAAACTACACTATTAATAATACTCTGTACTATCCTTCCAGTGGAGTCGTTCGCGTGGCCTTTAAATCGACGAAAACTGGGGGTATCAAGAATCCTCCATATTCCGTATTAATGGGTGTTCGTGGCGGGCTGGGGCACTTAAAGTGCTCAGAAAATTCCTACCACTAAATAATACGCAGGGTTGGCAGGGGTTTGCGTATCCGTACTCCGTACATATTCGGTAAATGCATTTGGTTGTGTTGAAAAGAATCATATCTGTGTAAATTATGTGTTCTGGAGCATTAACGGTGAACACTATGCAAAACAATTACCCTATCTACCCTTAAGAAAACAAACCAAATAATACGGAGTAAAACACAACCAAATGAATACTTGTACTATTACTGTACGAAGTAAACTAGTAAACTACTACTAATACTCCGTGCGTAGTAGTCCCCTGGTGGACCAGCAAGCCCTGCAAGCATGTTTCTGATAGACCCCCACCCTAAGCTAGAGCCCTAAAACCCTGTCTCCCCCTGCGTTACCGAGTGGTTGGCTGTTGAAGCGAGGGAGAAAACAAAGAGCATACTCCGTACAAGTAGCCAAGACAAAAAGTAGTAAACTACCACGGAGAGCGGAGGAGGTTACCGAGTAGAACGAAACATTCTGGCAAATTGCACAGACCGACCTGCATTCGTGTTGCATTTTCAGTGTAAAGACCGGGGGGGAAGATAGGGAGAGTTGGGGGTTGGAAAGAAGGGAGAAACCCTGCTAACAGGCACTCTATTATTCTCTTGCCTTCACCTCCTGACACTTTCTCCCTAGTACTACTCGTAGGGAGGCAGGAAGCGAATACTCCGCACATTGCCAGCTGTTCTACTCCGTACACGTACAAGTATTCACCTCTTAGCCCAGCCACTTGAGAGCCGAGAGCACTGCCAACTACTCCTATATACGGAGTACTCCATACACATAGGCTCAAATATACCTAGTTTACAATGTCTCCTGAGCTCTGCATCCGGGTACCTGCATCGTTGACACTTGGGGAAATTGGTTCCCCATCGACTAATGCGCCGTCATCCTCCACTGCAAAGCGGCGGAGCTCGAAATCGTTTGCCCGCTACTCCGTAGTTTACATGAGGAAAAAACCAACACTGCCCAAGTGCCAAAGAAGAAAATTTCGAGGAACATGCAAGCTCAGTATTATCACTGAACGGTACTCGTATTTACTGACCACTTCTGAACCGCCGAGGGTTAGCCAACCAAAACTTGTTGGACTTGGGTGGATGAATGAATTCATTGGTATTTGAATTCAATATGGTTGCGTATGTCCAGAAAGAATCCATCCACTAAGCTCACGACGCGCGAGCCCAAGTGCGCCAGCCAACGGATCCACGCCTGCTCCGTAATTTGCACTATTTTGCTCCGTAGTGCCTAGAACATTGTATGAACATCGAAAAATTCCCTTTGTCTCGTCTACGATTCGAAGAGCATGCAGAATATGTGTTGAGATGTTTTATATTTTTGGGGGCTTGTAAAATATACAAAACAGTAAATAAAAAACCCTCCATTCAGCGCAGACCGGCTCAGCGATTTGTAACCCGACTGAACATTTCGACTGATTGGCCGCCGAGTTCCAGTTGGTGTACAAGTACTCCTCCGTACTTGTACGGAGTACTCCGTATTTCAATCTGATCATTGGTCGGGGATAAAAAAAAAAAGGGCCAGCCTGGCCGCTTCCTTTGCAATACGCGTTTGATCGCGTCCAGGGCGCGTCCCCTTAAATTGAAATAATTGGATCTCCCTTTCGACCCGACTTAATTAGTAGCTCAACCAACCACAGGTTGGCTCGACTCTCTCCACAATGAAAGTCGAAGTCAGGTGTAAGTGCACACAATGAAAAAGAAAAAGAGGTGAAGGAAAAAAAAACCCCCAGTATCATCGCGATCGGTATGCACGTTTAGACGCAGGCTATCTCCGTCATTGTCGCTTCGAGTCAAACAAAACAAGCAAAACCACATCAAACAATAACAAAAAAACGAAAGTACGGCCCCCAGGGCCGCTAACCCACTGGTTTGATCAAAAGTCTCACCCATCTGGTATTATCTGGTGAGGAAGCAACATGAGTGAGATCAAGAGCTACCCATTTCTTTGGATCCACCAACAAGTTTAGAACCTTCTTTTTTTGTTTTGGCGACATTCGGGTTAAAAGTAGTACGTGTACTTGTACGTGTAGCTTCGCAGTAACCCTGTCCTCGGTGCATTCCAGTTGAATACTCATACACAATTTGTATCAGACGGGCATATCAAAGTATCGCGTGCAACATTCCATTCTCCATGCTCTCCTTGCAATTACATTCCACATCCAAATATATTATTTGCTCGATAAGCAATGATAATACCCTAGCACCCTCTTAAACCCTCTTTTGTTTTAGGTGTGGAGGGAAGTGGAGGGGTGTTTTGTTTTACTTCTCCAGGATTAGAATGAATTGGGGGCGGTAATACTGAACCAGCAAACTAAAAATACCCCCCCAAAAACAGCTCACTAAGAATAGCTCTCTCTGCCTCCACCACAGTTGTAGTATCTGTCCAATATCTCGAAGCGAGCCAACAAAGGGAGAAAGAGCCTCGTTGATTGTGCCTCGCCCGTCTCTATCCTTTCTCTCCCTACTGCCCTTTTCTTCTCTTTCTATTTCTTCCGAAACGTCCTTTAACCATAAGACTCGCTCGCCGGAAATAAGGACTGGGGAGAATCACAAGAGAGAGCTGTGTCCCCTTCTCAAAACATTTCGTGTGGCAGCTCCCAGTCTAACAATGTCTACCTTTGCCGTTTCGAATGCTGTCCTCACCCCGGCGGCCGGTTCGGGGCCCACGCTTAATGCGAACCTGGCCGTTATCGTTCTGGTACGTCTCTTTTTTTTATACGCTATGCGACTGGATCACCACAACAAAATTTTAAAATAAAACAAATGTCTCTGGCTTGTTTTCCTTTCGTGATTGCTTACTCGTTTGGTTTGTAGGTCATCTATACCCTGGCATATGTCCTGCCGCTCTATGCGTCAGCCCAGACTAGGCCTTCCCCTACGCTCTCAAGGGACTCTCCTGTGTCCATTCGAGCTCGAATTCGGTCTGTAGCCTGCTCCACGGCTGCTTGTTCGTTGGCCACCTTTTGGTTTCTTCTCCTGAGGTCAGACTATGCCATTGTCCCGGCTTTACACGCCATGGGCTATTGGCCCTTGGGATTGGTCGAAACCGCAAAATGCCTACTCTTAGTCGTCATCTTGTTCGCCGGTCCCCTGTTCGAAACCTTGGTTATAGATGGTAGTTGGAAGTCCTGGACATCCCTCCAACCCCTTGCCAATGTCTGGTCAGATCTACCCACATGGAGAAATCTTGTAGCCGTAAGCCTCGTCACACAACCCTCTCCCTAATAATTCTGCAGGGTGTGAGCTGTTTTAACAATCTCTCCCTATTTGATACATGTAGGGCCCAGTCACGGAGGAGATGCTCTTCCGTTCGGCGTCGACACCCTTGCTTATCAATGCCGGTATTTCGCTTGAAAGAATCATTTTCCTTGTGCCTGTCATCTTTGGGCTTGCTCATGTGCACCATTTCTACGAGTTCAGGGTCACCCACCCCCACGTCTCCGTCTCCCTTGCTGTCGTCCGTTCCATCCTCCAATTCTCATACACCACCATTTTTGGCGCGTACGCAACCTTTCTCTTCCTTCGCACTGGGAGTCTCTTGGCTATCATATTGGTCCACGCCTTCTGTAATTGTCTAGGGCTGCCAAGATTTTGGGGCCAGGTGCTTCCGTATTGGCTCAATGAGCGTTCAGCAGATGAGATGAAAACCGTCAGACTATGGACTATGCTGTACTATGTCATCCTAGTCCTCGGTGCAGTCATGTGGTGGTACCAACTGTGGCCTCTGACAGAGAGCTAATATCATTGGACAATTTCTATATTTTATCTTAGGGAAAATAAATATCGGTAAAGATAGTTCTTTTTGGCGTTAGATAATAGGGAGGGCTATCTCCTTGAGACCTAAAATAGTGTCATTTGGATCAGGTCGCTGATAGAGCGTCCAAAGTGGCCAGTATTGTATAGTGAGGATATGCCGTGCATGGATCTTTGTAGGAGCTTGTTAGCTCAAGCTCTCGTCTCCAAAGCGAGGCATACTACCAGGCATTCGAAATCCTCCCTCCTCGTGGGCTCGGCGTCGGTGCCGCAAAGACTCGGCGCCTCGATCCTGCGCGGCCCCTGCCGCTTGAGTTTCGACTCCTTTACGACTTTCTTCGCGGGTGTCCCGTGTGGCTTCCTTGCCCTTCGCTCGCCCTGTGGATACCGCTCCGATATCACCGCCGGCCGAGTCATCGGGTCCTCTTGTATTTTTCTTGCGAGGCCAAAGGCTAGGAAGGGCGATCTCTTGAAACCTGGGCTCGACACAGCGTTCATCAAACCACCGGTGGAGCCGGGTTTCTATCAACTGTGCTATCTTTGGGACGTCCTGGAGTCGGGATCGACTACCTAGTAGGCTTCGAATTGAGAAATCAAGACGATAATCGTCAAGGAAATTAAAGGTCATGGTTGCTTTGGTCGATTGTGAAGGGTTTCCAGGAATGAAGGAGATGGAGAGTGTGCCACTAAACCTCACCACCGACACAGCAAGGGCAACGGGGAGAATAGCAGATGCCTTCTTTGGGTAATTCAAGACGAGCTTTGTTTCCAAGGCTAGCGTGAGCATATCGCTGAGATCAACATCCATTCGCGCTTGTAGCCTGACACCCTCTCGTGTGGCTATGCTGGCATCCAAGGTCTTACCGCTCCCGAGACTTAGGCCGTCCTCGTCAACTGGTATGATGCGGCAATTACTGAAAATGGGGAAATCTTCGCCCAGGCTCAATTCCGTTACTTTAATTTCATCGACAAAGTCGGGTCGGGATGTTCCATTGAGCGCCTTTGTCAAAGAGTCCAGGATGGCATCGTTATGCTGTGCGTCACTGCGGAATTGGGCAATGGTCTGCGCGACGAGCACATTGAACCAGTCGACGCTTTCGGGTTGATGACTATCCACGTTATAATAGGTCTTACTTAGCATCGACCCAATAGAGAGAGCCTGAGGAGCCCTCAGGATGCTTGACTTCTTCCTATTTAAGGTCTGTTGGGGTTGCCGTGGTCCAGTGGTGGTGCGCAAGCTCAGAAGTGAGCGTTTGTGGGCAAGCGTTCTTGACCTGCGTTCCGTGGCTCGCAGAGATGCAGTCACATCCGGTGACGGCGGGTCACCGAAGATAAAAAATTTAATGAAGGCCGCAAGTATCAATACTACAGACAACTGCCCAACAATGAACCCATATGTGAAAGACAAGCTATGCTGACTTTCAGCTAAAGTAAAAATGAAGAGCGGGAAAAGGGTTCATTCTTACGCTGGCTCCACAGGAACTGGACAGTCCCTTGTCTCCATTCTGGTTAATTGAGGCGATTGAATATGCGCTCAATCCAAGTATTGCCTTTAGTCTAGTCAGCCATTCATATTAGCTAGAGTTCGAGGTGGAAAGTATCCAGAAGGTTGAGAATTTGCCATCGATGTTAATCAAGCATCCAGATGATAGTATATCCCGATAAACTTACAGCCCGAAAGACCAGGATTCAACAATTGTATGTGATTGGTTATGCTAGTGGCGTACCTTGCTTCGATACAACGAGTATGATGCACTCTTCAAATTCTCTGTACTTGTACTCCGTAGTTTCAGATGTACAGCTCTAATTTCGAATACCCGATGTTCAGCCGTTCACTACAAGCACATGTACAGCCAAGATTGCACTGTATAAGTATTATTACGTAGGTACCTCAGAGCAGCTTCCAACTGTGGGTGGAGCACCAACGTCGTTCATCTGTCTACAAACAGAGTATGAGCTCCTTTTCCACAGACCACCACACTCACCTTGGTTTACGCAACCTTCAATCTGGTTCTATCCACCCCATTTGTGTGACACCCAGTAACTTGCATTTGGATACATATTCCCCCTACAATCTCGGTTGCGGTTTCACCCTACCAACGTTGTTGGTTTCGCTTTGGGAGGACCGAGAATATAACAGATCAGCTACCCCCCTCAAGCCGCTAATAAAGCAAAACAGTCGTCGAATCAACCCATTACTGTTATAAGCATCAGTTCCACCGCGAAATTTCATGTGCTGCCCTGCGACAGATTGCTCTTTTATCGATCACTATCTTGTTTAACCACATTAACGCATCATACCATGGACGTTGCACAGGCCGTCACAGGGTATCTCACGAAGATCATATCTTCGGGTGCTCCCACTGCATCAAATGCATCCGCAAAGATGAAGGTTCTGCTTCTTGACCGAGAGACAGTACCCATTGTGTCTACAGCGGTCACTCAGTCCACACTCTTAAACCATGAGGTCTATTTGATAGACCGACTCGACAACGCCAACAGGGAGAAACTCCGGCATCTGCGCTGCCTTTGTTTTGTTCGGCCATCGCCCGAATCCATTCAGCTCTTGGTGGATGAGCTTCGTGAACCGCGCTACGGCGAGTATTACTTGTATTTTACTAATACGGTAAAAAAGTCATCGCTAGAACGGCTTGCTGAGGCGGATGACCACGAGGTTGTCAAACTAGTGCAGGAGCACTTTGCCGATTACATTGTTGTCAATCCCGATCTATACTACCTGGGCCTATCTCTCCCTAATAACCGTTTATGGGCCTCTAACCCTGACACATGGAATCCCGAATCCCTTCAGAGGTGCTCGGAAGGGATCCTTGCCGTCTTGCTCTCGTTGAAGAAGAAGCCATTAATTCGTTACACAAAAGGTAGCAGTCTCGCCAAAAAGCTTGCCACGGAAGTGCGGTACCAGATGACGCAAGAGGAACAGCTTTTTGATTTCCGCAAAGCAGACACACCGCCAATCCTATTGATACTGGACAGACGCGAGGACCCCGTCACGCCTCTCTTGACTCAATGGACTTACCAGGCCATGGTGCACCACCTTCTCGGTATCCAAAACGGTCGAGTGGATCTCAGCGCCGTGCCGGATATTCGACCAGAATTAAAAGAAATCGTCCTTTCAGCAGATCAGGACCCTTTCTTTAAGCAAAATATGTTCCTCAATTTCGGTGACTTGGGTGGCAACATCAAGGAATATGTCGAACAATACCAGTCGAAAACCAAGAGCAATGCAAATATCGACTCAATAGCAGACATGAAACGCTTCATTGAAGAGTATCCCGAGTTCCGAAAACTCTCAGGGAATGTCAGCAAGCATGTCACACTCGTTTCCGAGCTCAGCCGCAGGGTAGGAAGCGAGAATCTCCTAGAGGTGAGCGAGTTAGAACAGAGCATTGCTTGCAATGATAACCATAGCGCCGACCTTAAGGTACGTTCCACAAAATTACCCTTGCCCGCTCCCAACGCCATGCTGATTTGCAATAGAATGTGCAAAACATGATCCAATCGCCACAAGTTACCAGCGATTGTAAACTCCGCCTTGTAACACTCTATGCATTGAGATATTCAAGAAATCCCTCGAATGCACTACCCATGCTTGTTGACCTTTTGACGGCGGTTGGAAATGTCACTCCCCAACAGACTAGTCTGGTAAACAAGGTATTGGCATACCACCATTCCCTCCAAGAGTCACAAACCCAAGCTGGCATTTCGAGTCTTTTTGAGACCACAGGACTCTTTTCTGGCGCACGAGATCGGTTCAAGGGATTGAAGGGGGTCGAGAATGTTTATACTCAACATAGTCCCCTCCTGGAAAGTATCCTCCAGAACCTAATTAAAGGGCGGCTACGGGAGCAACAGTATCCGTTTGTAGAGGGCGGTGGTTCGACGAAAGACAGGCCGCAAGATATCATCGTGTTTTTTGTTGGCGGTGCCACTTATGAGGAAGCAAGAATGGTGGCAGGAATCAATAGTACATCACCTGGTGTAAGGGTTGTTCTAGGAGGGACTACAATCCATAACGCAACCTCATTTCTAGATGAGGTTGAGGACGCCGTATCCCGGTGGCCGGGTATTCAGTAATATTTAATTGATATCAAGGGATGGCAACTTCATTTTTCGTCACAATATCGCAGCGAAACCCCGCATCCAACAGGTCTGCTCCGTAGATAAAAGCAAGGCTCTGCTCCGTAAGCTTTGGTGCCTACCTTGCATTAGAATGAATGAATCTATTGACGTGCTTACGTGATCGTGTGCACTATTCTTATCTAATCGCGGAGCTGCTAGTGGTCCGTGCTACTGGGAGTACCTAGGAAAACCCATTGCTGGGAAGAAAAACCTATCGTAAAATCTTGGTTCACATTGCCTAGAAGGTGCCCTCTGGCCGGGGCCTCCGTTGGGGAAGAGAATTGTACGCAGAGCGGGGAACGAAGAGAACTGTGGGTGTGCGCGTTGGTGCGCTGTTAGCCGCTCTGGGGCGCTGCCTCCTTTTGCAGGCTCAGGGCGAGTCGGTATTCGTGGAGTCTTCCTGTGGCAAGTAGCCATCGAATGATCTCCGGGCATCGCGTCGGGTCGTCTAGTGCTTCGTAGAGGTCTTCCCTGTTTTCTATGGGGGGGAGGTGGTCTCTGTTTTCCAGTTGACATTCTAAAATGATATGCGCTGCTGTTTCGTATTGTGCTAGTCTTCCTCTTCGACAGTCGCACCACGACCTTGCATTAGAGAAAGGAATGTTTTCTTATTAGTGGGCTTTTACAAGTGATACCCGTCGCTCTAGGCTGACATAGCCTGTTTAGTCATCAAACTCGAGGAAACAGTAAGGAGTACGTACCTTCCCCTACCTCAACAGGCTATTAGGACGCGCGCGTCAAAGTATTTGCGAAGTGAAGGTGGAATTTCTCGAAACGTGCTTGTACGGAGTACCTTGCAACAAATTGGCGTTATTGGTATTCAAGACTTTCGATCATACTTCGCTTGATGCCATCATAACACTGGCCTTGAATCTTCTCTAATTGTCCGATTTTCCAAGCTACTTGCGACGGGTAATTGTGCTAGCAGGGACCTTCGATTTCTTTTCTGCTGTCCACGGTTACAAAATACAACATGTCAATGTATGTTTGCGAAAAGGCCTACTACCTTCTCTGACTTCATAAGAAGCTAACAGATAACCGAAACCAGTGAAAGCTTCGATCATATTTTCTTGGACCTGTCCAAAGAGGATGGGAAATGCCGATTTGCGAAAGATGGATTCGGATGGAAGCCCTCAAGCGGCGGCGATACCTTCACCCTCGACAGCACACAAATCGGTGGTGCCCAGTGGAGCAGAGCAGCCAAGGGATACGAATTGAAGATACTGGACCGAAGCTCACGAATCATTCAGCTGGATGGATTCCAGCAGGACGACTATGAACGAATATCGAAGGTGTTTAAGAACTGGTACAGCACAAACTTAGAGAACAGAGAACATGCTCTTCGAGGATGGAATTGGGGCAAAGCCGAATTCTCTAAGGCTGAGCTCACCTTCAATGTCCAGAACAGGCCCTCATTCGAGGTCCCCTACTCGGAAATTTCCAATACAAACCTTGCAGGCCGCAACGAAGTCGCAATCGAGTTTTCTTTGCCCGTGGACAAAGACGATACAGGCACAAATGGCGCCCTTGGGGGTGCACGTGGGAAGGGAAAAAAGGCAGGTGCAGGGGCAGACCAACTTGTCGAGATGCGCTTCTACATCCCAGGCACCACCACGAAGAAGGAAACCGAGGGTGAGGATGCTGGTAGCGGCGGCGAGGAGGAGAAGAATGCGGTCACCCTTTTCTATGATACGCTGATGGAACGGGCCGATATTGGCGAGACTGCTGGCGATACCATCGCCACCTTCCTGGACGTGCTTCACCTTACACCACGGTACGTTTAAAAAGTCCAGCATACTGTAAGAAGCACCCGCTAACCTGTCCTTCTTAGTGGCCGTTTTGATATCGATATGTATGAGGGCTCATTCCGCCTTCGAGGCAAGACTTATGACTACAAGATTCAGTACGATGCTATCAAGAAGTTCATGGTGCTCCCCAAGCCCGACGACATGCACACGATGCTAGCTATTGGCCTTGACCCGCCGCTCAGGCAAGGCCAGACACGTTATCCATTCCTCATCATGCAGTTCAAGAAAGACGAAGAGGTGACGATTGACCTCAACCTTCCCGATGAAGAGTTTGCGGGCAAATACAAGGATAAATTACAGCCGCATTATGAGCAGCCCCTACATCAAGTTATTGCGTATATTTTCCGAGGCCTTGCTGGCAAGAAGATCAGCACACCAGCCAAGGATTTTGAGACGTATGTGATTCGCTAACGAGAACATTGCTCTCTCACACGCCATCCCCTCTGTACTACCTTCGAATTGGTGCGTAACTAACCTGGCTTGTTCTATTAGACATCGCCAACAAATGGGCATCAAGTGCTCAATCAAGGCAAGCGAGGGTTTCCTCTACTGTCTCGAAAAGGCCTTTATGTTTGTGCCTAAACCTGCGACGTATATCGCCTACGAGCAAACACAATCGATCACATTTTCACGCGTCAACGGCGCCGTGTCCGCTTTGTCGACATTCGACATCACAGTTCACATGAAGGGCGGCTCCGGCTCTTCCCAGTTCAGTAACATTAACCGCGAGGACCTTAAGGGATTGGAAGATTTTTTCCGGCTCAAGGGTCTCAGAGTGAAGAACGAAATTGATGAGGACGCTAACCTCCTCGTCACTAGTCTTCGGGGTGAAGACATGCTCTCCTCCGATGACGAAGTTGTGGGTACCAAGGCAGACCGCGGGTCCGCCGACGAAGACGAGGAGAGCGTGGACGAAGACTTTGAAGAGGAGAGTGAGTCGGACGTTGCGGAAGAATATGACAGTAACCACGACAGCTCGGGGTCTGAAAGCGGCAGTGGTGGGGAGAGCGACGTGGATGACGATGAGAACGACGAAGAAGAAGACGAAGAAGAAGAAGAGCGACCAAAGAAGAAGAAAAAGACCGGATGAGCCTCGACTAGTAGGAAGTAATGGGCCATTTGTGATGTACCAGGGGATAAAGGGAGGCAAGGAGGTTAGGGTCGGATGGATGGGGCGTTTTGCTGGTGTTGCTGAACACAGATGCATTGTTCGCAAGGAACTGTAATTTTCTTTTCTATTTTTTAAAGCTCTCCATCCCCGTTTCTGGTTATATCTCGCTATTTGGAGTCTAGGATGGCATCCGTAACCCATGTATATTCCCAGCTTTTATCCATCCAATATCCATCCAATATCCAATGAATGAAGACCGAAAACTGAAGTAGCGACACGTGATGGTTAATCAATCTCCTTGATCACAGGTTTCTATGGAGTAGTTCCCGGGGCGGGCTGCTACTTTCGCCGAAGTAGTGGCTGGCCAGGCCATGTGACTCGCCAAATGAATCTAGTGAGAGTTGATGCCTGGGAAGGAAGAGTTAAAACATTCATTCAGCCAGCTTTTAGGGCTGTCTAGCACTGTCGCGTGGCGTGAGATTTTTACAGGTGGGGCGTTATGGAGTCAAGTCGGAGGCTGCCGCATCTTATGTGAGGAGTGATACACGGCCCCCCCAAAAAGATTCGCGCACTGGAACTGCAAATTGACCCCTAGCACGACCAGAAAATTGGCCTTCAAACCGGCCAGGTTGTATTGGTTGTTGAGAAGAGAATTGCAGTGGAAATGGGTTATAGGATCCAATATTATTGGCATTGAAGCCATTATTCTGTGTTTGCTGGACTTGCAATTGAGATCCTGGAAAGTTGGTCTGTTGAGGAACAGCTTGCATCGTTGGAACTTGCAAGAGGTAGGGGGTGCGCGAATCTTTTTGGGGGCCGTGTATCACTCCTCTCTTATGTACTTATATAATGCGCTGCGCTGGCCAATAGCGTTTGTACCAGCAGGCTGGGCCACTAGCGAAGCTAACGAAGGCAAGTGGTCTGACCCCTAGAACAGCCTATGTGGTGCCCCCCAAGTCTCTCCTTGTCCGGATAGCGTTGCCAGTTCAAGCCTGGGGCATAGCTGGCGTGATGAGAACAATAATATTCCCACTTTTAGCGTCAACTAGGTCATCCTGCCGCCGGGCTTCTCCAAGCGCCTCGTATCACGTAGAAAATATTAAGTGGTGGGGTTCGAGCTCCTCATACTTGTAGACCTTCCCACTAGGCTCTGAAAGGGTCGTCATAATCGACAACTTTCTCTCAAAACATACCTGTTTGCCTGTGTACCTCGGGTCGGATTGTTTTGCTTTTCCACTTGCCACCAGATTGGTCTCGTGATGGGCCCCTTGGTTGACCCCCAGGCACTGATAGTATCTTCGTGAACATTCTCCGTCAGTCCAAAGAGCATAGTTCATCGCTTAGAAAGATGGCTGTGTTCCTTTTTACGAGCACGTTGTACAGTGAGTCTTGGACGACTTGCCGGCCGGGTCTAGCGCCGCGAGTATCGAATGTTTCTAAGCCAGCATGGCCACCTTGACTGTTCGATATATATATACATGCATTTCGTCCTCATAGGGTCATGGGCAATCCTATCTTTCTTGTACTTTGCCATGGTTCACCTAACAGGCTACCTCAATCAGCATAACCGACCATCACCAGGGGTTAGGATCCCACTGTGAGGACCAACTACTTCTTTCCGTCATCTCTATACCAGCATGAACCGAAACCCAAATGTCACGAGACAGCAATCCTTGGCACAATATGACGAGGACGAGAGTGTCCATGATTTGGAAGCGCTCGAGGTAAGGTATAGCCAAATTACGCCAACCCACATCCTCCCATCGAAAAGCAATTAAACACCCGAAATCCATTCAAGCGTGTCTCAATAAGCGACCGGTTAGTTAGCACAAGGGTGTGCTCTCTGCTAGGCCTAGAAGCCGGTGTGTTATCAAGGCCTTCGCTTTTTATGCACTTTTCTTCGGACGGAAATGGCATAAACTTGGAGCCAGTGCAACAAAACGTCGCCAACCCAAGCGGGTGTCAGTCGGTCTTTCTTTGACCAAGTCTTCTTTTGTGGTGGTTTTCCATGTTGTGGGCGGATGTTGATTTTCTCTCGTCCTGGGTGGCAATTGCTTACCATTTTTTTCATACACCGGCCAGTTACACGGAGAAGTAATTGTCAAGCAGACCAGCAAATGGTATAATACTGAGGCTAATAACTCTTACACAGATTGGCACCCCATCTCAGCAAGAATTCCCGTCGGAAACCGGGCAATGGGATTATCCTGCTTCCCAAAGACTAGGGGGGCCGTCGTTTCCACCCCCCCTCAATCTTACGAATTTGGCCCCAAACCCAAACCCTTCATATGGCTACACACCTGTCCAACCTCCCCCCGACCTTTCGTGGCCACTCCTCATGGGCGATTTCATTTATGATGGCCTAGATGCAAACGCACAGCCCTTGGATCCGTTTGTTTCGACTCCAGCACACCCTGGCAGCGGTCTCCGAGGCCCAGGTCTAGGGCCAGTCCTCCCGAATATGCTCAGTGGCAGTAACACCCCGAGTAGCATGCCAGATCCCTCCCAGTGGCAAGGCGGGAGCAGCCAAACCCCAAACACCGCCTGGCCTCCCGAGCCGCACGCCCATGTCAACCCACCCAACCCTTGGCGCGAACCAGAAGGGCCTGAAGACGAAGGCCTGTCAGTCCCTACGTCACAAGCTACATCACACGAGGGTTCAGCCACTGAACAACTCGGACCAAGCAGCAAAGCTAAAGGCAAAAGACCCCGCCGCTCCAAAACCGGAGATCTCAAGGGCCAAGGTGCCCACTTACATTCCTTCAAACTCGAAACACCCGCAAGCCCAGGTCCCGATGCCATGTCAAGATCAAGCATAGGAAGTCTCGCCTCGCAATCGACATTCGCTTCCACCGCATCATCGTCGTCAACCCAATTACCCAGCCGCCTCCGCAGCGCCTCACGAACGTCGAAAAACACCCGCCATAAACCCGCAGAAAGCCCCGAAGAGCGCCGCTCCCGTGCCTCTCACAACCTGGTGGAAAAGCAGTACCGAAACCGCCTCAACGCCGAGTTCGAAAACTTGATTAACGCAATACCGGATCAGGGCCGCGCCATGCTCGAAGAGGACGAGCACCAGCAGAAACGTCGGGCCTCGCAAGGCAACAGGGAGTTCTCCCTCGACACATCCGACCGTCGTGTTAGCAAATCGGAAGTCCTCGACCTCGCCCGCCGCCAAATCCAGAAGCTCGAGCGTGAGAGAGACGCACTAGAAAAGGAACGGGACGACCTACGCACCAATATGAAGAGATTGTGTCGCGAATATGGCATAGCCGATCCATTTCCAGAGACGACTCCCGAACCGGACCCGGAGGACTCGACCGGAGATGTTGCTACATAAGGCTCTGATGCTCAAGACAACTTGAGCTTGACCTGGGAAGGTGGTGTGCGTCGAATGGGACAGTTCTTTTAGAACATGGAAGCATGCGAGCGTAAAACTGAGAGAAAGTCCAGGCCTCTCCTCCCCATCACCCCCCTTGTTTATCCTTTTTGCTCTCTTGGATTGCTGCTGTTTATGAAACTTACTGATAGAATGGATGTTTTTCACAGGCCCCCCGAACTCTGTTTTGTGACCCGTTTGATATATGCATATAGACTTTGTTATTTTGCCTCTTTCGTCTAAGAATCCTCATGTTGCTAAACTTCCCTTTTGTTTTCACACCATTTCCAATGACTGTGTAATCAAGAATACAAGTACAGCTATGCCCCCGTTCTTAACTAAAGTTTAGAGCAAAGCAGTACTAACTTAGGCTTTATACGAGCGACTCATGCTTCGCCTAGTTCTTTTTTATTGAAGGTGAGACGAGCCTTGGACTAAGACTGTATTGATAGTATTCCTGTCTTCGAATAATTCAACATTGTCATTCAACTACTCGTTAATGACCTAGCTGGCTGGCTATCAATGCGCTAGTTCATTCTATTCTACAGAGAATAAAAGATAGAGTTGTTTTTTTGTCGTACCCATCCAAATATACCATTTACATTACGTGCCTCGTAATGTGGAACCATAAAAATGTGCATAGTCTAAATACACGGGAAACCTTGTCAACTTAAAGCCTGGTGGTCTCCAAGTTTCCCTTTGAAAGAACCTGTCTACCTGTAACCATCATAATGAACCTTGGAGAAAATGTATAAAAAAAAAGAAACTAGTGTTTACCACACTGGCGAAAATAATGCGAGGGATGTCAGCCCTGGAAATACAGCCAATATACAGCTATGTTGATAAATGTTGACGCGATTCTGTTATCGGCCTTGCAATCTGGGGTAAGTCGAAGAAAAACCCAAACTGAGTTTTGGGGGGCCGGGGGCAACGAAGGCAGAGAAAAGTCCGACCTGGGCATCCATTCCACAGTGAAGTGGCATTGCCAGTAAAAAGGACAAAGGGTGATTGGGGAGGGTGTTCGAGAAGAAAAGTGAAGCTCTAGATTTTGTTGCTACTGGGCTGGTTGACAGGCGGGAAGAGACTATATCGACCGGGTGGAGGTGACGGAGTACTCAGACTTGTGGTTTTCGCTCGTGGCCGTCCAATGGTAGGAAGCATATCCATTAAGGGCATTTTGGTAATGTCCTTTTCCAAATTGACACTGTTCGATGTAGGCGACACAAGCACGGACTTGGGGTCCTGAGCCCCCTGGCGAGAGCCCCAGGTGTGCAGGTCTTCAACAGAAGCACTGCTTCCGGTAAACCTAGTGTAGGCAGTCGATGTCGAGTTGGCTGATGTCCGGGCGGTACTAGACTGGCTAAAGGCCCCAGTGCCTGACGTTGACGTACTCGTCCGGTCGGTGGTGACCGCCTGGGAGGTTTTTGGGATGGAGTTGTGGTCGAACGAGCTTAAAACGAGCCGACTCTCATCTTGCAAAACTCCCAATTCGTGTTCCACCTCTGAAAGCTGTTCTTGGTAGTCCGTGGGGATAAGGAGAGAGGGGGACAAATGGAAGCCATGCGACTCCTTGAAGCTAGAGGCATGAGAGATGGGCCGTAATCGGGCAGGGCGAGCTGGGCGGGGTCGGATGGTTGAATCGGGGCGCGGAAGTGAAAAGTTGGATGTCGATATGCGCACTGGGGCGGTCGGGGTCAGTACCTCAAGCTCTACGTTTGAGGTTTGGCTGGCCGGGCTAAGGGCGGGAATCTCGGACTGACTTGGACTAGCCGAGAGCATATTGGGAGAGGGCTCAGTATCCGAGTGTATGGACTGGGCACTTGCTTTTCGCGGAGAAACAGGCTGCTGGCCAATACGAGACTCATCCAACGAAGGACGGGTCCATTCGTAGTCGCAATCGGCCTCGGCCTCGTGCTCGTAGCAATAGTCAATGTCTTCCTCCCAACTCGACCTTGATAGAGCGATACCAGTCCCTGGTTCGTCGGCTCCAGGTGGTCCTAGGACCAGGCCCATTACGCCGAGTGTGTCTGAGCCCGCACTCCAGGGGCGCGGTAGGTGGGAAATTGGAGCCTGGTGTGGCTGTTGGTGGAGGGCGGGAACTGATCGACTGCGTCGCAAAGATGAAGAATTACTTGCTATACTGATCCGAGATCGCCTCGCCATGGCCACACTTTCCTCTTCTTCGGGAACGTCGGGGAGAGTATCGAAGCCGGCGGCAGCTACAGGGGAGGCAAGGGGCCAGCCAGCATCACCCGAGGCTGGCCTTGCATGGGGAGAGGTGGGTGCGGAAAATGTTTGGACCAATGGGTATGGAACGGCATCTTGCTGGTATCCAGCGCCTGGTGCTTCCTCAATGGCCATGTAAAGGGGCTCAGGGTGACGGAATCCGCCGCTGCTAGTCCTCGGACGTTGAAGGGTCGTCGTCTCAAGAGGGTCATAGCCGTCGTATCGTATAGACTGGCGGCTCGATAGGCGTGGTGGTGGGATAGGCGGTGCGGAGTATGGGGCAGGTGTGTCAAAAGCGGCATCAACTGGGGAACGTGGCGGGCGTGGCGGGCTGATACGAAGTTGCTCCTGGGAGCGGGCTGATTTTACGAGGCGGCGAGGTCCGTTTTGGCGAGCCAAGATGGACCTGCGACCATGAATGGCCTGTTCGCGTGCCTCTTCTTCCTGAATGCAAGCGCCTTCGCCAGCAAAGTCGGAAAAGTGAAGATCATCGGCGCGAATACCTCGGAGATGCCCTGCATCGGGGGAGGGCAAGGCTACAGGGGCGGGACGGATTGTCGAGAACTCATTAACTAAATCCATGCGACTGGCGCGTTGTAGGCCAGGCAAATGGTCTCGGCGTGTGTGCGTCACATGCTGAAAGTTGTAGGGGCCGGAAATAGAGAATTTCCTGGGCACAGCAGCAGCGAGGGAGGGATCCTCCCCAACAGGCTGCTGCGGCAGTGGTGTTGTCGGAACAGCGGGCTGCTTTGTCGCTTTTCTACGACCGAATAGGGCGGGAAGTTTGTTGCCCGAAGATGCGGAAGCGTTGCTGGCAGCGTATGAGGGTGAGGTTGACTGGGTGAGTGGTGGAAAAGATGTGGTCGCGTCGAGTGAGTTTTCTGGAGAATGGGCCGATCCACCAGACGAGCTATTGCCACTATTTTCACGTCGTAACTTGGTCTTTCTCGAGAAGATGGTCTTTCCAAAGAGCTGAACACCCTCTTGCAGTTCGCGGGATGGCATACTGCTCGCAGTGGAGCGTCCAGAGGAGCGGCGCGTCAAGGTAATGTTCTCTAGGCTTGCGGGATCCCATGAAGGTCGGTCTGAAGTGAGGGAGTAGAGTGATGACGAAGCGGAAGAAGTTGCACGCTTGCGTTGCTTATCAGAGCTGGAGGCGGCGCGTTGCATCTGTTTATTCAAAGCGCGGATTCGTTCGGGGGAGGGAGGACCATCGACTGCAGGTTCGAGGAGGTCTGTGAGTGCGGTAGCGGAACCTGGGGTGGAGGACGGTGCGGCATTGGAGGCAGTGGCTGATGCCTTTGTTGCCTCCTTGAGGCTCTCCGCCTTGGCCAATGCAGCGATCCTTTTCCTAGCATCGTGAGGAGAGTAATAAGGAAGCGGAGACAGAGCAAACATTTTGTCAGTCGTTCGGTTTAGCCCACTCGTCTACTCGCTGTGACGTTTGAGTAACTGGTTTTTTTTGCTCGTATCTGTTTTCCTTTTCGGCTCGCTAGTTTTAAGGTGTCCCGAATGGCCTTGGATGAGCAATGGAGAAGCAGTGGCACACGGAACAGAAAAGTGTACTTTTCTTCTAAGTCGTCGCTTTGTCGTTATACCTGACGGTCAGAAATGGGTAGTAGTACCATGGGACGGGACATAGCATCCACCATGCAAGATGGCTGGCACTGGTCTGGCCGTGTAATCGACTTGGGGCTTCCCTTTCTCAACGCATCGAGTTCGAAGCTGATTTGGTGAACTGTATGAGAGATGAAGTGAATGGGGAAATGGGTGAGGGGTGTTGCATATTGGCACGATCGTGGGGAAAGAACTGGGTTATATCAATCGTCCAGCACGAGGAGGTAGACCGTCTTTACCCCTTCGAGTCTCGTTCTTTCTCTCCTTCCGTACTAAGAAGTGTATCTTTTTGTTTTTCCACCCAGGACAACGGGGCCGGCCCCCTTCCCCCCTCTCCCCCTCCTCTCAGGCCAGGGGGGGTGTGGGAGTGTGTGCATGCTCAAGGGGTGGGGAGCACATCCCAGAGAACCAGGGGAGAAAAGAGATCTTCCGAAATAGTTCTACTAAAGTAGGTATTACTGGACTAGGACGGAGTGGTAAGAGTGGTACTCCGTACTCCGTAGTTCCGTACCCGAAGAGCTGTTGTGTTGATGCTTTTTGTACCCTAGTTGCCTAGTTCTTGAGATGGTTGGGTGATTGACTGATGGGCGGGGGGTCCCTGTCAAGTTCCCTTTCTAGATACAAGGGTGCAGGGGATATCGCGCCCCGTAAATACCTACGAGTACTCCGTAGAGAAGTGTGAAATACGGATACCACGACTGTTTGCCGAAGACCCAACACCTATCTCCGTACTTGTAGTATGAGTACTCTGTAGAAATAAAAGCCTGATGACCGCAGAAACTGGTTCATTACTATGTGAAACTTACTCTCGAGAGGGGATTGGCACCAATCGACTCACATAAGAATTGAAATTTAGACCGTGTGCTTAATCCTGGGAAGAGGTGAAAAAAAAAAAAACCAAAGCCCAATCCGTTGGATCAACTGATGCAAAAATGCCGTTTCATGGGGAAGACAAGAAGATGAAAAAAACAGGGAGACAGGGGAATCAGGGCTTCAATGAGAGGCTACGGGGGTTGGTTGTCGATCTTTCAGTTGATTTTTTGCCGTCTTTCTTTCTGTACGGAGTACTCTATTACTCTGTACGAGGTATACTCCGTAGTACGTTTTAACTCTGTACGTACTAAAAGTACATAGTAGTACTACTCCGTACTCCGTACTCGTATGCCATCAAAGAGTGGTAGGAAGGAT
This sequence comes from Graphium sp. VPRI43844, assembly GCA_019925285.1. Classification (NCBI taxonomy): domain Eukaryota; kingdom Fungi; phylum Ascomycota; class Sordariomycetes; order Microascales; family Graphiaceae; genus Graphium; species Graphium sp. VPRI43844. The sequence goes on from JADHKT010000062.1 coordinate 60,408, forward strand.
CTGACATGGGTTGTCAAAAGCGGGACGCTCTTGCTTGATTTACCAGGACAGGGTTCATGCTAATTGTCATTGTAAACTAGTTCCTGGAACTTGGTGGAGGTATTTTTATGTGCTGCCAAAGTAGGGAAAACATCGGTTAATACTAGTTTAGTGAGCTGCCCCAGAGCCTGGAGTTTTAGCTTGGGCTCTGACGGCCGCCGTCTGAGCGCTAGAAGACAGCGCAAGACAGCGGCCGATGAGGGTTATTAGCACATACTAAACTAGTTTACTACGAGACAGTACAGAGTATGGCTGCAGAGATATCGCACCATCACCCAACCTCACCACAAAATCTGGTGCCATAGCGCGCGCCAGGGACTATCAAAGCCACACTCTTGCAGGGCAGCGCACCATTTCCATAGCCACTACAGGGGCTGAGCGAATAAAGAGGTACATACTTGTAGATGTAGGTCGAAAGGTTTCGCGAAACCAAATACACGCGCGGGAAAGAAATGAGAGTTGAGATTAAAAATTAGAATCCCAATTGGGATCTGGATCGGGATATGAGCTTGTGAAGGTGTGTGTGGGTGTGTGCGTGAGAGAATCATTGTGACGCCCCTCTTCCCTCAACAAACTGTTATACTAATAATACTCAGTACTCTGGCACATGTCGTCGTTTCTTGAATACGTTCATACTCCGTACACCTCCGTCTTGGTCCATTTGACATACTTTACCCGACCCTGACGATCCCTCTACCACAAGAGGCACACACATCTCTCCCCGCCACTTGTATTACGTAGTATTTTCGCCCTGCACGCGTAAAGTATTCACCTATGGGAAGTGTCACTTGCCACTTCGCCGTTTGCGAAATTACGAAAACAGACGAGGAATCCCCGTGAGAGAGCGATTCCGCTTGATGTTTAATCTCCCTCTCCCCACCCCGCCTTCGTGACGGCCCTACTCTGGGGAATAATGACCGAAAGGATCTTAGCCGGGGGGCAAAATACCATCTGTCTGGGGAAATGCTTGGGGATAAAGGGTCGTAGGTTAAAAAAAAGAGACTGGATTGGCAAGCTGAATGGAAGAATAAATTGCCTATGACCCCATTCGTAAGGCAATGCACCGAGTTGTCTAAAATACACCGTCGGCTGCATTCTCCTAGCTTTTGATTACGAATGTGCCAGCCGTACGGAGTAGTTTTTGACCACAGAAAGTTCTGCCGGCCCGCATTCGCCGTCTGAATGCGACTCGGCGCCTTCACCTTAATATGAAGAAGGCAATTGTCAGGTTTTCCAAGGCTAGAATTCACTTTGTATCAGTTAGCACCTCGCTTGCGAGCATCGCATATTACTAGTAGATTACGCAGAAAACCCCGGATCTCGAACAATACCATCCGACAACCTGGGACAGAGGCTGCCCCGTCTCGTTACCATTCCTCCTGCTTATTATTGGCCGTTTCCCGTTTCCTTTCCCACAACCTTCCCGATTTAAAGTACGAGGACTTCGTCGTTGACTCGGTGTCACAAGTCGAACAATATTATCGCGTGTCGAAGGGATAGTGTCCAACAAATACATGGGCCAGCCTTCACAAGCATGCCTGCCAGCTTTCTGTCAGTGCCGTGCCCACTCTATTCACACTACCCAAGGATCGTTCCCGTAAACGGGGCAAGCCTGGTGAAGGAAGGACGAATCGAAATCTGGGAAGGGTTCTAGTTTAGTGGTGCCAAACTCTTACATCGGTACTCCGTACAGCTCAGGCACAAGAGTACAGAGTAATTAGTCCGTAAATGCAGGCTGGAGGAAAAGTGTGCCTGTCGAAACCCCCCTTAGTCTCCAGAGCGAGGCGTACCAGAGTTTTCCCGTCGCTCTTCCCCACAGAAACTCGCCGCTATTTTGTACTTGATGCGGAGCTGTGACGTTTTCACCAGGGCTGGCTGGCCGGCTGGCTGGCCATCAAGTTCAAGTCGCGAGTTTTCTGTGTCAAGGTGACGTCCTGTTCAGCGTTCAAAGTCATATTAGACACGTTAGAGGTAATCTAGATATACGGAGTAGTCCTTTTACAAGACCTGAGATACCGCTCGGCTCTGTTTCGATAGCGACCAGAAGCATTGGCCAGCCTGCATGCATACGGAAGCCAATCAGTGCCCGGATGTCCTTACCTCCGAAGAGTTGAAAATATTTTTCACATGCAGGTACGGACAACTTTGCCAATGATCAGGGGATGGGGAGAGAGCGAAGATGGTGCACCCACGAAATACGGAGACACCAATGCTAGGCCCACAGGGAGAGAGGTCCTTGCTTCTCGGGTGCGTAGCGTTGACGATAGCTTCACGCGCCACGCAATACTCCGTACGTATGCAACTGGATCCCGACAAGGATGATAGGCCCTCTCCCAGTCCCATCAAGAAGTTTTTTTGACAGGCCTACTCCCATATCCTGTAGTCTGTAGTAGTATTACGGAGTATTTAGCGACAAGGAAAACTTTTTGAGAAAGGTGGAAATCCCTCTAAAGGTACAGGGAGTGTAAATATGGAGTACGGGATGGGATGTTGCCCCGTGCATAAACGAGAATGAAAACTCGGACTTTGTGCTTCGTATGCAACTTTTCTTGCTGAGCAAACTAATACTGAGTAGCACGCTTCTTGATCAAATGCAATGGGCCAGCCTAATAAACTACTGATGAGTGGCGTGATATTATAGGTAGGAAGGTGTATTAAGCAATTGCATTATTGGGAGGGTTCGCAGTAGCACCCAAGCACCTTAATAAATCGTTTAGAGCCATAATTGGGTACAATTAGGACTATTACAGCACCTAGAACCACCCTAGATCGAGCTATTAAGGAACCAACCCCCCCCCTCCTTTCTAAAAGCTCGCAAGTCCTCTGTACGGAGTAAATCCCCCTAGACTAGTAAGTCACCTTGCCTCAGAATGCAATCTTTTCCAGAAAGAAAAGAAAAAACCAAAAAAAAGCAGGTAATGGCAGGGGGAAAAGCAAATGTCTCATGAAAAGAGAAGCAAAAGTCGGTCAGAACCGGAAGTCCAGAACCGGAAGTCGGAGGCTGGGCTGAGCTGAACTTCAACCACTCTGTATGTCGTGGAACTGCCGCCGCTAATCAAGTAAACATTGCTTCTTTTCCCGCGTCGACCGAACGTTTCTTATTCTTTCATTTAAAAGGGACACTACTTTTTTCTTTTCTTTCGATCGATTTCTAGCCCGGGAGGCAAACCATAAACCCGGGTTTGAGCTGAAGGCTCTTGCTTTCTTTTTTATCTGGTTACGAGGCGGTACTAGGTCTTTCCCAGGTCTTTGGTCACCGCCAAACTTGGCCACACATGGCTGAAATGCCTATGGACAGGGCATCCATGGCAGTCTTTCCTTACTCCGTACGTGTACGTCTTTAATGTTTTCCGAATGGGACTTGTTGGTCCCCCCACTGACCGGACAGGATAGATGGACTGGATCAGGACGAGTTACCCCTCATAACACCGAAGAGCTGCGACCCTACTATCCGTATTTTTGGCTTGCCTGCAATCAGATCCTTACAAGCGTCAAGGTCGTAAGAGCCCAAGAAAGGAGCAGCCCATTTGCGAAATGCAGTTGTGGCCCCTGTATTGAGCGAAACCAACCATGCAGCGCGTCAGCGGACTAATGTACTCGGGCTGTCTTGGGCACACCGCTCCATGATAATGCGAAGCTTTGGAGGCGTTTGTCACACACATGCCTTCGCTCGCCCAGGATCTGCAATCTGCAATCTGCAAGACTGCATATACGCGCACACGTATCATAGTCGGGCCAGAGCCTTGCACCTTGGTTGTCTCTTTTCCGTAATCCGGGCTGCCATTTCGAACCCCCACCAGCAAGCACCTCGTGGGATGAAAGCCAATATTACGACTAGTTATCTTCATGTCCCCTATCCACAACATCGAATCGATACACTTCCCCTTTCAGGAGAAGGCGATGTTACATTGAGCTATTGTGCCATCATTCTACTCAGCAGCTGATGGAGGGGTTAAAATTGGGTGAAAGAAGTAGAGGTTTTTTGTTATCGCCCGAGGCCTAGCCAATCATCAGCCCATCATCGCAAAGGAGCACACCCTCTAGTCAAATATCATCTTTTAGCCACCTCCCTCCTACAAAGTACGTACGGATAGCGCTTTAGTAACGGGTTCGATCGAATCCCCGTAGAAGGTCGAAGAAGCAAGAGGAAGGGGCTTGTCCAGCACCAATTGTGCCTATTACATGTTGAACGGGACCAGTTTCGTAGCGAAGCTCGCCTCGACTTACCTGTTTTTTCTGAAGTACCCCGAAGAAAGCTCATAGGATACCTGATCAGCCAAACAGAAGGTCCAGCCACCAATGGTTAACAGGAACCGTCATCCCTGGAAAGTAGGGGTTTATTAGAGGGGGCTTGGATTTCCCAAGATCTTCAATGTCCCCTCCGCCAGAGAAAGATCCTTGTGGCCAGCCAGCCTTTTTCCTCCTTGGTCGGTCCCTCCGCACAGGGACTAGTTTACTAGTACTATGTTAGGGGACCATCACATCTTTCAAGGATGTACGTACTCCGTAGTTTATGGCAAGGCTAACCATCAGCGGTCAAAGTACGTAGCTCTTGCTAATCCGGAAAGGAAAAGAAAAAGGCCACATATGGAGAACAAAAAGTAGAAGGCCCACACCCTCAATTTGTTGGAAGCCTCCCGCCCGCCTCTCGAACTCTCGACAGAGTGGAAATGGGTAAAGAGGAGGCAGTAAAGCAAATACTGGTGAGCCCAGAAGGCGATCGTGGGTATAGAAAAAGAAAGAAACATGGGTTTAGCAGTTGCTGTTGTGCGGCATTTCGATCATGAAGAGTACTCCATACAATATCGTTGGGTGAGTGTAAAACGATCAGGTCCTTGACATGGCGCTTTTCTTCCGAGTACGTACCCCATACAAGTAAGCGAGGTTCGCTTTCGCCCAGGAAACTGTGAGAAGAAGACAAGGGTGATGAAAGTAGGGGCATACTTGTAAACGCAAAATGTCTACGTTGGGCTAGGCTGTGAAATTCTCTACATGCTCCATGCTCCGTAGTAGTTTAGTAGTCCGCTAGGGCTAGGGATGCTACGTAGTTTAGTTTTTATGAGCGACCGTTGTTATTACTCCGTATTACTTTCTCTAGGGGGCACAAGGGGGCAGTTACAGGGAATAGCTCCCCGTTTACCTCACCATGGTACTTGTAGTTTATATCAAAGTGCTCCAGCAAGCCTTCCATCAGGGGATTTTCAAGGGGGAACAGGGGGTTGATCATTGTCTCCTTTCGATCTCCCAACCCTAGGCCCCAAGTGGTGCGATGTCTGGCCAGCCATTCCCGCTTTCAATTGAAAACGCCTGTTGTGAGAATGGAAGTGGCTGTTTCTCTTTCCATGCCCCGTTGCCGCAATGTCCACAGGGGTGTCAAGGTTGAGTCTGAAAGAGATATTAGCGATCTGGGCTCTAATAGTAGTATTGACGATCCTGGCAATCCTTGCCAGGATTTCCCACTCTCGCCTTGCCCCATCGGGACGTGTCTATCTACGGAGTAGTTTAGTTTATTTTACTACGGGTACAGCAACATTGCGCGAGTTTTTGTCAGTAATCTAATAAAGTGGACGGGCTATTATTACGCGATGCTCCAATTTGGCATGGAAGGCTTGTCTACTCGCGAATCGAGTATTCTGGTTGATCCCCCAAATCACAAACCCAGTACCGCCCGTTTACTCTGTACTCGTAACCAAATATTACGTATTTAATATTTGACAAATTTCCTAGTCCAGAATTCCAATGGAGCAGGGGCCATGTACTGTACACCACGGCAAACCAGGATTAATGTGCACTCACGATACGATAACACACGACATACTCGATTACCCTAAGCATGTGTAATAATAACGACTGCTTGTGCGGCTCGAATGCTAATTTGATTGCCCCGCCGACCTCATAGTCGCCAAATGACGTGGGGGATGGTGTGGCATAGTCAATCGGTATCGTTACGCGATAATACGTTGGATGGACGCGTCTTTCAAGATACGTACTTGCACTAACCTGGTCGCGACAGCATTGTGAAACCAACCAGTTTCAGAGCCAGTGTCAATTCAGACAGTCAGTGGCTCGAGCTAGTAAAGACCAATGAGTTCTGGAACGAGTAACCTCAAATGGCCTTCCCATTACTACCACACAGCGACGCCGGTGCCAGCTTTGGGGACCGTTGTCAATAACCGAGTTGAGAAAATTAAGGAGCACATGAGAAAGAGGATGTCAGTGTTGGTGTGGTGGGGTTTCGAGGATCGGTTGTGCGGATTTCCGGGCAGACGGTCAGACGGTAAAGATAAGGGAATGGATACACCAAACCTAACACTATCAGACTACTCTCGAGACTCCTCTACGGAGTATGAATGGTATTGTAGCCGTTATTAAGCTTACTGGCTTGTAAACCATATACGTAGCTGGCCAGCCATGACCTCGAGATCTACCTGATGATGGGCATGGACACCACACCACCACCATTACATCGCAACCCTCGTCACATCCCGTGTTTTAAGCGATGCTTCCAACCTGGACGCACGGTCTACTTGCTCGGTGGAGGGCTGAGTGGCAAGCGGCAAATGGCTATCAATGGCGCAACAGGCCAGGCTCATTCCGGGTCGAGCTGGTTCATCAATGCAAAGAAGCTAATATCAACATGCTTGTTTCACTTGCCATCTGGCTGTGTGGCCTGGCCCTTGTATCAGAAGCCAAAAAGGGTGTTATGAGACTGGCTAGCGCGCCAGTTACTGATCTGACGGACTTCAAAGTAGAAGGGAAAGAAGACGACAAACGTAAGAGATGATACATATCACCAACCATTGAATAATAATAATAATATCCTGCGTATTTATTTACCGTCCCCAAGCCAGCTATTCCCAATTGTTTTTTTTTTGGAAGGGGGGGGGGGGATTGGCAATCGTAAAATAATACCAGAATGTGATGGCCCAGCCGTAATTGCCTCTTGTCCCTCAGGCCCTAGTACAAGTAAGACGAATATCACTGTTCTGTCTATTGCTGATACGGAGTTAGGTATTGTCGGCGATTGAACATCCCAACTAACCATGGGTATTCCGTTGCGGCGAGTTAATCCTGGTTAGGAGGACTCTAGATACGTCGAAGAATTTTCCGAGGGCAGAGGAAGCTAATAGAATTTCGGGGGCTCATCATCACGAAGCTTCTCCCAGCTCATTTCCAGAAAAGTGAAGAGAGCATTATGGAAATAGCAAAGCAGGTGCCACCGGGCTTCAGTGGACAAGGCCAGGCCGCCTATCCTCATATCCTCATCGATGGCGGCTGTCGATCACCAGCCTGACACCAAGCTAAGGATGCCCAAGCAAGAATGGTAAAACGCACCCGTGGACGAAGTGGACGTCTTGTGCGATCATCGTGGTGGGGATGGAGACTATTTAGCTAATGGTTCTTTCCATTTTGCATCCTCGTCTGCTATGACAAGGACCCAGCCAGTCCTCTGTATTTATTAGGTTCATGAAAGATCCATTCTTGGCCAAACTGAGTTCTCTGTAAGCAAACTAACTACAAATAAACTCACTCTGTGTTTAGTACTTTGCATTCCCGTACGTGTACTTGTAATACTTGCTCATACCTGTAAGCATCAATCAAGAAGGCACGGACGATGGAGACCCGGCCGTTCATCAGAGGTGGGTATGAGTTTTTTAAGCTACTCTAAGCTGGTGGGCCACCCCCTCAAAAGGTCTCACTCTGACTTTCCCTTCTTTGGCTGACAAGGAGCACAGACTTGGTCCAACCACTCCATAGTACTCCGTAGTGTGCACCGAGTTCGACAATATTTGACTCTTGAGCCAAGGAGAGGGGTACTCTAGATGGAATACGGAGCAAAAGAGGATATCAACAAGATACTCCGTACCTCTAAACTATTAAATACTCTGGGAGCAATACGGAGTAGGTGATCTTTTTCTTCTCAGGAAGTCGCACTAGGCATTAGTTAGGAGATTCCCTAGTCCCAATTGCCCCTTACATTAGAAGGCGTCAGACTGTTGTCGCGCGCCTTCTACGCTGTACGTACTTCGTATCCTAAAGCGCGCGCGAGTTTATCCCAGAATTGAAAGGAGCGAAGGAGTCGCTTATGCGTGACTTCTCAGTATGGAGCCGAGTTCAAGCAGCGCCAGAACCAAAATGAATACCAGCTTTATCGTGGAAACCCATTTTTGGGTTGAATGAAGATGGTACCGAGTTATTTTAGGTCCTGGAACTACTTTGCTCTCCTCTCAGAATACTACTGCGAAGCCAACTCTGCATGAATACCGATGCCAAACCCCCCCCTGCATCATGGGGTTGCCTAGTTTGTGGTCTGGTGGAGACTGAATTTCTTCTGGCACTTCGCTTTTTCAAGTACGGAGTACGGAGTACTCCGTAGTACTAGTTTACTTGTACTTGTTCCCACCACAATGGCGCAGTGCCCCCTGAGTTGCATTGGTGGGTACCAGCCACACAACCGAAGGAAGAGGCTGGCGAGCTGCAAGGTGGCTAACCGAGTACTAATATAACAGTGCAATTGAAAGTCAGAAGAGCGAACATGGGCTTACGACGTTCTTGCTTCGGGGATACGTGTACAACGAAGATCGCGATGACCACGCATATAAATTCAGAAACAGAAGCCCACCTTCCAAGTCGAGCCCTCCCTGGCGTAGTATAGTTTAGTAGTTTACATGTAATACTCTGTACGGAGTAAGTCAGGGCCCCAGTGGCCTGGTCAGGCCAAACCCTATTGTCTCTGGTTTCGTGCTTCGAGCGGTAAGGCGAGGCCCACGATCTCGAAAAGAGGGGAAGAAAAGCATCTTACTCGGCGTAACGGGACGCTGGCGGGTCTTCCCCCGCCCGTCATTGAACTCAAAGAGGAAAAGTTAAAAACCAAAAGAAAAGAAAGGCGAAGAAAACACGACGGTTACATTTTCATAAGGGGTGCGACAGCTCCGTGCAGAATGGAGTCTATTCTTTGCGTGCTCGGTCCCTCGTGGGCCTGGCCAATGCTGGTCCGGTCAAGAGATGGAAACAGCTTCTTGGATTGTCTTCGTTTATTCACTGATCACCTTACGAAGTATGGTTCGGGACGCAGTACCGGCATTCCCTTGCTTTCCCCATACGGAGTACTGATTGGTTTCTCCGTATCTTTGCAGGCGCTGTCCGTTGCAAATACGGAGAACAGTAATACAAGTACGTGTATGTAGTTTGACTTGTATATGTAACCGGAAGCCCCAAGTAGTCTCTTATCCGTCGTTGCATCCATGCGCCCCAGAAACCCAACAATTCAACTTCTCGGAACACCCCAGAAGACAGGCAAACCTTGTCTCGGCCAACCGGACCAAAATTACCAAAAGAAGAAGATGGAATTTTCACTTGTTGATCTCGACACAGACCTCCCCTTTACCCAGAAAGTCCGGAGAAGGTAGCAGTCTACCCGTCCCCGAGCCATGGCGGGCTTTGACTCATTGCTCCTCGTTGCAGTCCGGTGAATTAATTTCCCCCGCGTCCCAGATTTAACGTGTGAATGGAACTATAGACAGCTGGCACCAACCCAGCAGTTCGCTGCTTTGTTGGTTGGTCATACGAGTAGCATTTCGTACCGCGCCGATGGGGGGGCGACTCCATCGTTGCATCCATTGTTTTTTGTGGAAAAAAACTAGTAATACTTGTCATCAAGGTCTGATTCTTAAGGTATCGTAATTTGTAATTGCTGTGTCTCTGTTGGAGAGCTGAAGTCTGGGGGGAAAATGGCTCTGGGCTCAAGGATCACCTTCATTCATCCTCAAGCTAAGGCCGCTATTTGCTCTTGAAACGGTTCTGTAAGTGGGCTGCTTGGACGAGAATTAGAAGGAAGAAGGAAAGGGCCAATTACCCAAAATTAATTTGGTAGAGACTTGCTGTAGAAGCTGTGTAGGTAGATTATTTAATAAGTAACGGCGTATCAACAGCTCGGTCACTGCTCTGGCCGGTATTCCTCGTGTAATGAAGGCTCGCCCCTCTCCTCATCGTCAGTATTACCCCGTCTTCTCTTTGCCCCGAAAAAATCTCCAATCGTATCGCTAAGACTACGAGTCCTTCGCGCCACGTCCGCTGCTTGTGCCCTGGAATCGTCTGTCCTGTTCTCAGGTTCGTCTGGGGGGCCAAGCAAGTCCCCGAAAAGTGGAGCACGGTGCTCATAATCATCGGCAAAGTCGCTATAATCTTCGTCGTTCATGAACAAGCTAGCCCTCAAACTAGTTCTGATACGGCCGAGGGATGTCCTATGAGACAGAGGGTTGTCGCCATGTCTCAAGGTATCTTTCATGACAGCCGATACGGCAGATGATAAAGGAGACGGTGATATCAAAGGACCAGCATAATGTCTGCCATGAATTCTAGCAGATGCTGAGCCAGGAGGCTTGACAGCAGAGTTGTGTTGGTCGAAATGGAGGTATGAGGTTTGTTGAACAGGAGTTGATGGCCTTTCTAGGTTTTCCTGCGCTGGCACAGTTGTCCCGAGCGGCGCGTCAGCCGTATGATCAAGAGTGGCCCCTATCTCCATTAGGGAGCTTTGCCAAGGGTTCCCAAGGGTCGGGCTCAAATCTCCTTCGCCTGTTTGCTTTGTGCTGGCGGGAGTGGCGGGGACCCGAAGAGAGGGTACGCCATTGTCGAGCTGCAAGCTGTAACTACGGCCCAGTGTTGTCCCATCGGCAAAGCCAACACGGGAAGAGCGCGAGGAGCGTCGCGAAGGGATCGAGACGTTATTCCCTTGTGAGATTGATCCTCTTTCATGCTCAGCCAGTCCAATGGTCTCTTCCACCCCTTCGGCAGTATCAAGCTCACCTTCATCATGCGAAGAAGAGCGCCCACTCGTAATGAGGAATACGCCAAAGAAGGTGAGGAGGCAGCCCCAAACAAACTTTACAGCTTGGGTTGGTGTAGTTCGCTCGAAATCGCGATACAAAATAGCACTCCCCACGATCACACACAGGGTGAACATGACGAATTGAATGGGTATGACGAGTGTCGAATCGAACCGCTGCAGGGCCTTGTTCACATAACGGACTTGCATGATTGCGGTAGAAAGTAAGATGAAAAGGAGGACGTAAGTTACTGGTGTTGTGAAGGCACCTAAGAGGGTGGAGGAAAGCATAGAAGAGACCCCCTTCGTCGAAAGAGCTGTGTAGCCGCCTAGTTATTAGTGTTAGCAAGTCGGTACTCATCGAGAAACTGGGGTTAGAGATTTCTACATACCAAACAAGCCAACCAATCCAAGATCGATAAGGATTGTTTTCCTCCCATATCGCGGGCTCGCCCACATGAGAAGGATAATCAAGCTTATCGTGACGGCCATGTATATTTCGAATTCGAGGGTGGTAATGGCGTGCCATACATCATGGGGATCCAACTTCGTCTCCTGTTGGTTGGCACTCAACACAACAATCACAACACCCGCCACTGCAATGACGACGCCCCAGAAATCTCGTATGCGGAACTTTTCATGGAAAAGGATAGGTGCAATGACACAATTGGAAACCAAGGCCACGACCCCCAATGGTGACACAATTGAGGCCGGGGCGAAGCCATAAGCCAGGAAATTTCCAATCTCACCCAAGGTAATGAGGACCTGACCAAGCCACCAGTAAGGGGACTTAAGGTAGGAAGACGATGCGTCTTCTTCAGTATCGTCGCCGGATCCGTTTGCTGACTGTGGCTCGATGCGCTGCAACAACGGCATTGAGGACTGTGACTCAGCATCGCCGCGAACGCTCGTCGCGTAACCGCCATTTCGTTGAACGTCCAGTGCTGCAGGATTAGACCCAGTCACCCTCTGTGCGTTAACAGACCCGTAGCCGCTGTCTGAACTCTGGAGTTTGGCGCGGCGCTCTGCAGATTTTGCACGTTCTCGTATACTAGCCCGCTTCCTGTGTAGTTGTATGTGCGCATATCTCTGTACATTCAAGGCGAGTGCGATCAAGATATTCCCAACAATGGCAGTTATTATCCCAATTAACGACGACCAATTTTGAAGTTCTGAATCATCTCCGTCGCTAGGCCCGCCCAGCAAGTCGCCGAGAGACAATTCCGAAAGGCCCATCCGGAGGCCCCGGGTGTGTGTCATTATTTTTATGATTTGAATGGGTCGTCGAGTCGGTTTGGGTTGCGCTAGATATCGACTTGCCAGAATGGCCCCCTCAGGGCAACCGAAGAGGGGAACCGAGACGAACTACTCGACGCTGGGAATTGTTATACACAGAGCGAGAAAACGTAAAAATGACGAGAATTCGAGTATGGGAATCATTGGGACTTTCAATTGCGAAGGCTCATTCGTGGACACTCATCGAACAGTGTACGGGATGCAAAAGGCAAAAGCTCCTGGGGCTGGCAAGTCTGGAGCAACTAATACAATATGCTGGGGTGGATGAGATGCCTTCGAAAAGCAAAAGCAAAGAGGGGCCAAAATATAACTAAACCAGAAGTTAAGGCCTGGGGGTAAATTCGTTGCCGTTAAGCCATATTCGAATGCCCACGATGGAAGGGCTGTGGGAGCTAAGGCTGATGTTGAGCCAAAGAGTTGATAAGAGCTAATTTTGCGAATCCGAACCCGAGAAAGCATTCCTGCCTTGGAAGCCGCTAGCGTGCAGGGAAGTTTACTAGCACTGTGCGAAACACTGTCCAACTACCTCCTGTCATCCATCAGACAACGGGGCAGACAAGCGAGACATCTTCGAGAAGCAGAGTTGCAAGACATCGGTTAACGAGAAACGAGGCGACTGAAATGTATCATTCCAACCTAGGAGTAGCCAAGTTGCTAGACTAGCTTGGAAATTCACTGTGCTTAATATGATGCTCTAGGGAATACGGAGTAGATTGCACGAATTCTCTTCTCTGACCGTGTGAGCTTGGTAGCTAGAGCGGGGTTGTATTTGATTCGCTCGTCACGTGACTATACTAAGATTCATGAGTTACAGAAGCAGTTAGCGTCGTAATAATTATTTCCACCAAGGCCAGTTTTCGCGCCACCTCATTGGTTCGTAAATTTTGATGTGGAGGCCCCGCTACAGAAGCAGACAGCGTCGTAACGCCGCTGGAACAGTTGGGGACGTTTGCCACCCTGTGAGATGCTCATGAGAGAGTGGTACGAGATAGAGAGCTCTCAACTCGTTACAAGTAAACTATAAAAATCTGGAGTAGCAATTTGTGCCATGGAAATTGGCCAATGCCTGGTGGGGGGTGGCTCTAATTTTGGCAGTTAGTCTTGCACTTGTTTTCTTATCCTGTCAGAATAAATATAGAACGGGTTCGGCGCGCGTGGTGAGTTAGCCACGAAAAAGAAAGCACCTGTGTCCAATGGTACTGTCAACTTCGTGATGTAATGTGTGTTAATAGTAGCTTATTTAGTAACTGGAACATTACCTCGAAAGATAGCTCCACATGTCATCTTTGGTAGTAAATTAGTACCATGGAGCTTAAAAGATGGATCAAAGGTACAATTGAGATACTTGTTTCGCAGCTCCACTTACCACATGCCTCTACTCCGTATTCCCGATGCTTCGAAATACTTCTAGCAGAACCCGCCGCCATAGCCCATTTCAATGATTTTGTAGAGAATATTCTTTCCTTTGTATTCCTCGACACACTTTCCCTCTATTCAACCGCTAGAACACGACATTCACTGCCCTCCATGGCCACTAATAACCTGTTTGGTCTAAATTGGGCTCTCTTTGCGAGCTACTCCCCATACTCACCTCTGAACCTTCGACATCTGCCTCAACCAGTGCCTAAAGATGCAGACACTACTTCGGAAAGAAATGTCTTCACATTCGAAGATGCCTTGGAAGATCTCCTGGCCTTGACTGTCGGGAAGCCTATGATGGACATACAGTCAAGATCATCAATGCGAAAGCTCCTGAACCAAATGTTTCCTACTGGCGAACCCCCTTCGTTCTGGATCCAGCGGCTGAACTCCCAGGGATTACTGAAGTCCCCATTCTTAGCCCACGATTCCATCGAATTTGGTGGTCCAGCACCCTGGACAGGCCAGCTCCGAGACGAGTTTTCCGCATCCGGACAGGGTACGTGGCATTGGGATAGTCGAGCGCTTGATTCATCGACGCAAGATTCAAATAGCAAACCAGCGCACGGTCTCTTCTCTCAGCTCGATCGTATCTTCAAACATTTCGAATCCAGGGACAAGCCGGAACATCCAGCAGTGATCAATGACTCGCCTTCATCCGAGCTATCTCCGGGTTCATTTGAAGACATTTACCGTACCCTGGAATCTGCCTTTGCCGAAGGCCAACGCTCGCTCAGCTCACTTATAAGTCTAATCAAGGTCGCATCAAATGACTTTGGTGTTCCCACCGACCTACCAACATATACGTCCCCCAAAAGTGATAACCAGGTTGAAACCAAAGAAGAGTATACTGATGACGAGGGGAATTTGCATACTAAGAGGACTGTTCGAACACTGGATGCAAGTGGCCGGGAGATTGCTTACCAGACTGAGTACACTGTTCGGAGTAAGGGGTTGTTGGCTGCTGATGATGCCAAAAGTAATGCCAATGAGAACATTACCACAAGCAAGTAGCCTTGATGTTGTAGTTGGTCTGGTGCGGTCGTCGAGATTTTCATGAGCTGGCTCATGGGGAAGATTGCACGGGGTTAAGTAATTTAGTGACTCTCTTCTTTGTATATACCCCTCCACTCAAAGCAATACATGTATAATTTTCACCGCGATTTCGAATATTCTTTGAGACAGACCGGACTCAATTTCGGGTATCAGAATAGTCATCTAATATTTTCTCGTCGTCTGTATTACAACCTTCTCTATATAGGACTAAGCAAGCAAACTTTTAAGCGAAACCTCGAGCATTGGCTTTCTTCTTCCGCATCATCCTCTTTCTTGCAATCAGCTTCTGCTGCAAGTCATCGCCCTTCCGGGTATCTTCCTTTTCAAAGGCCCCCTTGTACGGCTTACGATCACTGCGCCGATCACCACCGGTTTGTGGCTTTCCACGACCTTCTCGGCCTCCCCGACCATTACGGTTATTGCGGTCGCCGAATCTCTGTGGTTTGTCACCATTATGTTTGTCTTCGCCCTTCCGAGTAGTAACTGCCGGATCTGACACCGGTGTCTTGCTCGCCTCATCCTGTTGCTTGAGTTTGAGCTCTGCTTGCTTGCGTCGGGCCACGACGCTAGCATTCTCGATTGCAAACTCGACTATAAGACGCTGCATCTTGCCCTGCTCGTTCTCGACTTGCTGGCCATTGAGATATCGAAGACCCATGAGGGCGCATCGATGAGTGGTGTACTCGATGAACCCGTAACCTCGACTCTTGCTCCCGCTAGCCTTCTCGGGAACCTTTGTACCGTCTTTCGATTCAAATTCGATCTTCGCTTGTCGAACAATACCCTTCTTCTTCAGCTTTCTCTGCTTCTCTGATTCTTTGTCGTCGTCTCCGCCACGAGCCCGCTCCTCTTTTGAAAGAGGTTCACGCTTGCCCTCCTTCACGTCCTTTGCGAACCCTACGACAGCTCTGCGAGCCAAGGCCTTGAGCTCTGTGGAGGTTATATTGCGGGGGATATTGCGCACTGCCAGACGGGTTAAACTGATATGCAGACTAGGGTTGCTTTGTACAAGCTTTCGCCTCTGTGCAGTGCTGGCTTCTCTCATCTTTATCTCAGACGGTGTGAGCACTTTGTAAAGGGACGATCGTGGGTCGAGACTGCCTTCCGAAAGGAGGAAGATTCGACGTTTATCCTTGTCCTTGCCTCCTTGCTCAGTAATACGTGTGGCTTCATCCTTGGTGATTGCCTGTGTCACCTGAAGGACACGTCCTTGCATCGTGTATTTGCCGTTTGGGTCTGCCATTTCGTCATGAAGGATCGAGTGCTTAAGTTTTAACCCTCCCGACATTGGGGTTTGGCGAGGAGCATCGCGTACGCAAGCTTTGAAATCGGCCTCGTTGAAGAAGCAAACAAACCCAGTGCCTGCAGGTCTGGCCATGACCTTGTCCATGACCACTCGTGCGTACCGAATCGGTCCAAAACTTGTGAAGAAGGTCTTGAGTTCTTCGTCTGTAGTGGTGTACGGAAGGTTGCGAACAAACACTGTTGTTGAGTTGTCTGTCTGGCGTTTTGGTTCGGGTTTAGTCGCCGCTGAATGACCTTTGTCGTCGTCCGCCGTAGAACCTTGTTCCTCGTTGTCATCTCCCTCCTCATCCTCATGCTCTGCCTCATCATCACTTTCACCCTCAGACTCTGACTCGAGATTCGGCATGATCTTCTTAATAAAGGCGTCCATATCCGCGTCGTCATCAAGTATTTTGTCCTCTTCTGGCTCATTTGGTTTGTCCTCTCCAGCTGTAGCTGGCGTTTGCTCTGGCTTGGCGGTATCAGCCTCTCCTTTATTCTGCTTCTCCCATACATCTTTATTCACAGCCCAATCCACTGCGATTGTTCTTCCATCAACTTCCTTGCCGTTGAGTGCTTCCAATGCCTTTTCTGCGTTCTTCCGCCCTCGCATAGTGACGAAGCCGAAACCAGCCAGCTTTCCTTTGGTATTTGGAACATCAGAATACTTGACCTTTCCAAAGCTTTGGAAAAGTTTGGCGAGATGTTCCGAAGTCTTGACGCTCCAAGGCAGGTTCCGAATAATGAGCTTAGGGGGGCGCAAAGCCTGTTCCTTGGCGGCAAGTCGTTTGGCCTTCTCCTCAAAGATAGCCGAATTGGCTCCATCCTTGCGGTCACCACGTTGTCTCGGCTCTGCAACCTCGACCCTGATTTGTTGGCCCTCCCATTTCGTTTTATTAAGGGTATCCCGGGCAGCCTTGGCATCTTCGGCGTCGGCGAAAGTCACGAAGCCGTAGCCCCTCGATTCCTTCGACTGCGGGTCGCTAACAACAACAGCATGCTTGATAGGATAATGATTCGAGAAGAATTCCGTCAACGATTCATTGGTAGCACCCTTCGGTAAGGAGCGCACGAATAAGGTGCGGCTTGAGTCAACTCGAGGTCTCTTTGACGACCTTGCAGTGTTGTTTTTGTCGGCAGAATTGGTGTCGTTGGAGGCCTCTAGGTCAGCCTCGTTCCGTTGGCGCTTCGGAGGTTTGGTATCGGAAGACATCGTAGTAGTAGTACGAGGCACAAGAGACCTCAAAACCAAAGAAGCAAGACGAGGAGATTGCTTCAAACGATTTTGAAGTAATTCTATATCAAGAATTCTTAAGCTCAGAAAAAAAATTGCCCCACCTGCAATCGAGAATAGTACAGAAAAAAAAAAAAAAAAGTCGTTGATAAGCTCTTATCGCGAGCCGGTAATTAGCCGGTTTAAGAATAGTAAACTACTCCGTACACGTACACTTAATGCACTAATCTGTTTGTGGCAATTTATTGACATTCGTGATTTCCCTCACGCGTCAAGTCTCAAAACAAAGTCGATGTCCCCAAAGCGATTACCCTATACTCCGTAAAATTTCACTCTCTAATTTCACCAACTTGATCGAAAGAGTCAACCCGCCGAACCAGATTACCTTATAACACAGAAAGGGCAACAACTCGTTTGAGAAGCATTCTTCTACACCCGCGATGCCTGCTAGGGTGGGCGCTCGTGCTGCGCGACCGTCAACCACGGCCGTGCAGAAGCCTTCCAATTTCCGTGCGTCTACAACATCGCGCGCTTCGTCCACCGCCTTGGACCTTCTAGTAGAGACCCCCGACAATGGTTTACGACCAAAAATTTGCACTATCTTTCGTGATGCACAAAAAACTACTGCATCTCACCGGAAGCTGGTAGTCAATCTGAGGAAGATCCACGAGGCATGTTGCTACGAGCCGACAAGTTCTGCCAAGAAATTCCAAGAGACTTTTGACGAAGAAAACTTCAATACCGAATTTGTGCGATGCGTTTTGCGCGTTATGCCCGTGAAGAAGTCAGAGAGTGCTGGCGAAAAGGCAATCCGGTTCATAGGACTGTTCCTTCGATATGCGAGCGACAAGGACAACGAACTCCTTGATGAGATTGACGAGGATGCTAGTGTAATGCCTGAAACTCCGGCAACAAGGCTTACCACTTTGCTTCTCGAGACCATTTTACCTCTCCTGACCGCCAAGGATAAATTTGTTCGTTATAGGTCGACCCAGCTAATCTCGCACGTCATCAACTCATTAGATGCCATCGACGACGATCTTTTCCAGAAACTCAGGCACGGACTTCTGAAGCGCATCCGAGACAAGGAGGCAATGGTGCGTGCCCAGGCCGTTCTTGGTCTCGGGAGGCTGGCCGGAAATCAGACGGAAGGATGCACCAACTCGGAGGACAGCGAAGACGACGATGCGGATACTGGTCTCCTCGAGAAACTCCTCGAGGTTTTACAAAACGACCCTAGCGCGGACGTCCGGAGGTCTTTGCTCATCAACCTTCCGATTCTCCCAAACACATTACCATATCTCTTGGAACGTGCTCGCGATCAAGATGCCGCGACACGGAGGGCTGTGTACTCGAGACTTCTCCCAGCCCTGGGCGACTTCAGACACTTGTCGTTGTCTATGCGTGAAAAGCTTCTCCGCTGGGGCCTGCGTGATAGAGACGATAATGTAAGAAAGGCGGCAGGCCGGCTGTTCCGAGAGCGCTGGATTGAGGACTGTGCTGGGCTGCCTCAGACAGATGAATCTGGTGGCGCGCAGGAGTCAGCCCCGCCTAACTTTGAGGGATTGCTTGAACTGCTCGAAAGAATTGATGTGGTAAATTCTGGCGTGGAAAACGGAATAGCTCTTGAAGCGATGAAAGAATTCTGGGAGGGCAGGCCTGACTACCGGGAGGCTGTTGTTTTTGACGATTCGTTCTGGGAAACACTTTCTGCGGAGTCTGTCTTCATGGCTCGCACCTTTAACGACTTTTGCCGTGCCGATACCAATGGGAAGTTTGACTCGCTCTTGGAGGAAAAACTTCCCGAAGTTACCAAACTTGCATTTTACTTGGAACGCTATATCATGGTTCTCACGGAAGCCTTGAAACGGATCGCCTCACAGGAATCCGTTGAGGAGGAGGAAGAGGAGGACACAGTCGAGCAGGAGTTTATTGTCGAGCAACTCCTCCATATCGCCTTGACTCTCGATTATTCGGACGAAGTCGGCCGTAGGAAGATGTTCGCTCTTCTCCGCCAAACTCTGTCAAACCCGGAGCTCCCAGACCCGATCACCAAGTTAACAATCGATGCACTACGCGGCATCTGCGCACCAGATACTGCTGGTGAACGTGAATTTTGCAGCATTGTTCTCGAGGCCGTGGCCGATGTTCATGATACCATTGTGGACGATCCTCCCATGGACGATGTCGAAGACAGTTTCCACTCGGCAAAATCCGAGATGAGCAACGAGAGCACGCCGTCCAAATCTGGAAGACATGGCAAGGGCGGGGACCTCAGCGAGGAGGAGGCACGAGAAAAGGCCATCAAGGAAATCGTCATCAATATGAAGTGTCTGCACATCGTTCAATGCATGCTGTCCAACGTTGGGGGCAGTTTGCAGCAGAACGACCATCTCGTTTCGATGCTCAACAACCTTGTCGTGCCCGCTGTTAGAAGCCATGAAGCCCCGGTTCGTGAACGAGGTCTAGTCTGTCTTGGTCTCTGCTCCTTGTTGGATAAGTCTCTTGCCGAAGAAAATCTTACGCTTTTCATGCACTTCTTCAGTAAGGGGCATGCCGCCCTTCAGATCACAGCCCTGCACATCTTGACCGATATCTTGAATGTGCATGGAGCCCAGTTGCTCACAGCCAATCCAACCCTATTGAAAGTTTACATACGCGCACTTAAATCTGGTTCCAAGTCTCCCGAAGTCCAAGCTGCTGCTACTCTTTCAGTGTCCAAACTCCTGTTAGGACGTGTCGTGACGGACCCTGAAGCTTCATCGGAACTCCTTAAAACTCTAATTGTGGCATACTTTGACCCGGCCACAGCAAACAACCAGAGCGTACGACAAGCTTTGAATTATTTCTTGCCGGTATTCTGCTATTCGCGTCCCGAGAACCAAGAGCTCATGGGCTCTGTAGCGCTCGATGCCTTACATGCTCTCTTCAATGTCCGCGAAGGGCTTGAGGATGATGATGCAGATGTCGACGATGAAATGGCCAGCTTGACATCGATTGGTGCCTGCCTCGTTGACTGGACTGATCCAAGGAAGTGTTTCTCGCCTTCCAACATGTTAACAGAGAACGAGAAGAAAAACATCAACGGGGACGTCCACATCCACATGGCACATGACATCTTGGAGAGGCTTCAAGGCAACATCAGCAGTAAGTCCAACCCTGTGCTAGCTCTGAATTTTTAAAGATGCCACTCTATTGCTTTTTGGCTAGGGAGCAGCAAGCAAGAAACTTCCGCCTTTCACTAACCACTTGCTATAGAAGACGAGAAGAAGGTGATCGCGCCTCTTCTTGGCAAACTTTACATGTCCCCAGCCTCTTCGCCGGAGAAGCTTCGCGAGCTATATGACGAAATCTCGGCCGCCGTTGACGGCCGCCTTCTTTCTGACACAACCAGCCGGAATGCGCTATTCAAGATCCATGTAAACCTCGGCAAGATTGTCAACGCTTTAGGTGAACTAGAAGGCGCAGCTCGCCAGACCAGCAGGAGCGTCTCGGCCTCCGTCCCGCCGCAGGACAACGAGGAGGCAGCCGCTGTAGACCGGTCTGTGGTCTCTGAGGCTCAGGTAAAGGAGGAGATGAGTGACGACGGCACCGTCATTCAACGTAGCGAAGACGGCGATTCCCTTGTGGAGGAGCTCTTATCGGACTAAATTGCACTTGCACCCTGTTGTCCTGAGGTAGAAGTTCTACTTTTCTGGTTTTTTGATACTTTTGGGGCTAGGGCTAGGGGGCTGTATTGGAATTCCAGGGGCATGCATGAATGATGGTTGGAAATGATTCGAGATGACGAAGACTTGCGAAGCCCTTGGGAACTGTTGCTATGAAATACTCTTTTTTGTTGCTCTTCGATTTTATTTCTCCCTTGTGCAATTTATTACTTCTCACTTCTCACCCAATGCTTGATCAAGCATCAAACAAGTATTTTACCAGTGTTGTGATGTGTGTGTCTCTTTCCTAGAACCCGTAAAAAGCATGTATTCATTGTCTACAACAAGTGCGTGTACACCTAGATGGTAGAGTGTCTTTTTAGGCAAAGATTATCTGAGTCTGTATTCACATAGAAAAATTGGCTAGTTGATCATCGTTGGCGGCTCCCAATCCAATACAAGAGTCCACCAAGAGCAATGTTGACGATCAAGTGCTGGCCCAGAGTCCAAGCCACGCAGAAAAGATATTTTGGTGAGAAGACTGTCCAAATGAAGAGATGAGATCGTAGAATAGTACACGCCGTCATCACAAAGACTGCGCTACAAGTAGTGAACAAGGTGAGCATAGCAGCGTGGTACGCAAAGACACCTGGCGTTTGAAGGCGTAGCAGCAGGAGGTTCGTGGCGGAGACCCAGAATATCGGGCCGGCCCAGTTGCTGATGAAGGTGAGGATGCCGACGAGGACCACATTGAAGCCTTCGACTCCGTTGTAAGCACTTGAGAGGTCGATGGAGGCGATGGAATTGGAACCGCCGAATGCGAAGAAAGACATGTATTGGAGGAGGAGGGACGATGTTGATATTTGTGCGATTGATAGGGACGAGGCTTGGAGGAATTCCAATTGGATTGTGAGAAGGAGGAGAAGGGGGATATTGGAGGCGCGAGATTGAGTGAATGCTAGGAGGGCGGTGAGGTAATGTAGGATCTCTGTCGTTTTGGATTCATTAGAAACTTTTGGGCCTTGCAGTGTACAAGGGGACCGGCGATGGGAAGGGTACAAGCATACCAGCAGTGACAAAAGAAGGTAGATGACCTGTCATTGACCTCTGGAGGGCCATCGCAGCGAAAAGAGCCGTCCCCGTGAATACCAGGCGTGCGCCTTTCGCCAACGAGAAACTTGGTAGCCAGTTGATGAGATCCTTAGCCCACCCTGTGACAAGCTCAGGGGAGTCCTCTTCTGTAAAGGCAAGCTTGAAGCTAATGGCAAGGGCCATGAGCAAAGTGGCGAGGGGGACAGTTACGACTACGAAACCCCCGTGGCTGGACATCTTCCGTGCCAGTTGGAAATGAATCCAGAGAAGGTACAACCCAACAAGCGACCAGAGTAAAGACGGATTGGTTGCGATGAATGTTTTCACGATATCCGGGCTGCCTGCAAATTTTTGGCCTGTTTGGTTCCAGCCACGGACTAGGCGTGTGGCGAGGAGGCCTACAACCATCCATGCAAAAGCAACCATGGAATTTCTGGGAAATCGAGCCTCTCATTAGTTGTGTCATTGATTCAAGAGTTAGGGATAGAATATCATACCGCTTTAGACGCATGCATGTCACGCAAAGCACCCAGGCTGATGATGCCCAGTACCAGAAGTGCTGCTCTTCTTCGATATAACTACTGGCAAACATCATGATCCCATAAAAGAGGGTGGTGACGAGCAAGAACGTTAAGTTTCTGTATGACTCAAGCCGAGGCTTCGAGCTGGTAACAACGATGATGGCGAGAATGCTGGCTGCAAGGGCAATACCTGTACCCAGATACAACCTTGGCATGTCATAGTTGCTCGACATGCTGCTCATGACGTCTTGTGCAGTTCGAAGCCACTGTCAACCAAAGAGATATTGGTTAGCACGGCCTTAGCAAGGCACCAACGGCTTCACAAAGAAACAGCGGGCGAAGTGGGAAAGAGAAGGTTGGTAGCATAAAGAAAGGGAGGGAAGGTCTCTCTACCTTGGCAACTTCTGCTTTCCAGCTGGCAGTTAATGTTTGGTCGCCATTTAAAATGGCCTTGGCCTTGTAATCAATCTCACGCCAGCCGCAGGACAACTTTTGTGCATCGCTAGAGGGAGTTCGGCAGGCAGAGGCACTTAGAGCCTCGCCATCTAGGAATGCACTGCCGAGAGCTGCTCTCACTACTCCAAGCATTTGCCGCACATTCATCATCAAGATATTGACAACGTCGCGATCTATAGAACCAGCAATTAGTACAGGGTGGTTTGAGGCAGCAGCAGAAAAACATCAACTACACACCAGTTTCCCACAGAGGAAGGAAGTCAGAGATGACAGCACCAAGATTGTTCTTCGGGACTGGAAACCCAAGAAGAGCGGCGAGTGTGGGAGCAATGTCGGACTGCTCCACCGTGTCGTAGTACCGAAAGTCCTCCTCGAAAAGGGCAGGTGACTGGAGGGTTTTGGCAATGGTCTTGAGTTTGGGTGACATGAATACAAGAGCAGGAGAAGTCTCTCCTGGAGACGAGGCGCCATGGTTTCCAGCGTCGTTCATACCATGGTCTCCGCAGAGTACGAGGAGGGTGGAAGAGAGGTGAGTTTTGGTTTTCAGGGCATCATATAGGACCTTGATCACGCCATCCATCTCTCGCTGCTTGGGAACCATATTGGGGCTGTATTGGAAGCTCAGTTAGCATAAGAATGTGTCAAATAGGTGAGATTGTTTGACCTTCGTGGTCCAGCCTTGTGGCCGATATGATCAAGTCCTAGATAATGAAGGACCATAGTGTTCCAATCGTCGTGCTTCAGCTCGTGCTCAATGTTTCTTGTCACATTATTGTCGACTTCGGTGAAATCCTGATGGGCGAGCCTTCTGTATTAGCAAGATTCTTTGTCGGCTGGAGGCTGGAGGCTGGGGGCTGGGGGCTGGGGGCTGGGGGCACGATTGACATACGGAAACAAAGAAACTGGTGGTTCCATCATAGCGATCAAAAGTATTCGGAAATAGCTTGAGCCAAGTGTCATCGCCAAACATGATCTGCTTTCCAGTTCCCTTCGCTTTCATTTGTGCCACCCAAGTGTCCTGGGCGGCCAGGCTAGAGCTCGTATCGGCCTCGTCAAAGTTTAAAATGACATCCAAAAACGAAGGGATAGAGCCAGTAGTGATTGACTTGATCCGGGGCATGGTGATGGTAGGAGATCTCGCATATGCGGTGAAGGGCATTGCAGAGCCATCGCGAATCAAACTAGGTATAGTCAGTAAGTCAAGTCCCCCGAGAAGTCCCCTGAGTTTTCACAAGAGATAAAAATATGTCAGGATCAGGGTTACCTTTGAGTAAACTCGAAGCCGGAACCTTCAGAATAAACAAAATCACTATGAAATGTTAGCAACCGGAGAAGAGAATTGTACAGGGCGCGCAATGTGAGAACCCTCCTACCTCCGCAAGGCGTCAACGAGGACGAAAATTAACCGATCAAACGGTGCTCGCGGGGGCTCCCCATCCGCTGTTAGCTTTTCATATTGAGCAAGGCCTGGCAAGAAAGGCTTATAAGGAAAGAAGCCGGTCGCAAAGATAAGTATGGAGACGGGGATTAGGAGGTTGGCCGCAACCAAGGCGATAACAGAGAGCCGGGTCATGGCGCAGGGAGTAATAAAAGCCAGTTTGTTTTCCGGGAGAGTGGTCAACGCATATGCAGGTGTCTGGAAAAGGGCTGGTTGATGCTTCTCATATCATTACATCCAAGACGGTGGCACCACACTCATTCCATATTGTCCTCATAACCAAGTGACTATTTGCTCTTCTGTCAGTAAGTGGTTTGCAAGACCGAAGAGAAACTCTCCCTTCTTGCTTGGTGGACGCGGGCCAATTGGGGGAATGGGGGAATCCGGCGAAAAGGCTGAGGTTGAACGTTTCGCCATCTTCGCCATCTTCGCTAAAAGCAAAACGAAACGCGCCCTCCAAATGATTCCAGCCGCCATGCGTGAAGGAGCTCCTTCCCTAGGGTGCAAAGACAGAAAACTCACCAGATGAAAGTAAAGAAGTTAATCTGTCTTTGAGTTTTCGAATACACGAGGCTATCTACTCAAAATAGTCCACTAGAGATTGACGTTGGGCAATTCATTGTTTTGAAATTGGGGGACAAGAAAGAACCCTTTTGAGGCCAGGTCCATTTCATCTCAAAACGAGAGCTGTCCAAGTGACATAGACTCCGTAGACTCCGCGCTCCATACTCCATACTCATCAGTGGACCTAGCCAAGCCAAAAAAAATAGGCTGGTCAGGGGCTTGAAATGCTTTCTAGCATATTATTACTTGTAGTAATATGTGGCTGGTGCAGTGTGGGGCGTGTGCTGAATGAGAACCTGGTTAGATGCAGCACCACTGGCGAGCCAAAGTACCTGGTAGCAATACTCCGTAGATATGGAGCAATTTTCGCAGTTATGTACTCCGTATGTCTTTGGGTATTGAAATTGCTTTTGAAGAAGATAATCTACTCCGTAGGTATGGGAGATTATGGAAATATCGTTTTTGGGAGGAAATATCAATGCAACCAGACTCCGTAGAAATCAAAGAACAGGTACCGTAAAAAAAGGAGACCATGAGAAACTCATAAAGGCTCTTCAACAGCCAGCTTGTAATCCAGGGCACTGCTAGTGTCCAGCGTCCAATAACTTCCTGCCTGCCCCTTCCCTGGCTATCACGCTTTGTTTATCACGTTTTATACTCCGTAGAAAATTCGTTCCGAGAGAACGATAGCCCGTAGTGCTACACCACATATCTCTCAAATAGCTGTGATCATGCCTTGGCTGTCGATCAGGAGCGGCAGCAATGGTAAAAGACAATGGCAGAGAACCGCCGAGGAAGATAGCCTCAGCAAGGCAATCACTTCTTCTTGGACCTGGTGTTTCTGTCGCTATACTTGGGAAACACGATCCGGGACTTGGTCTTCCGACGCTTTTCAATCCTTCTCCTCCCTAAGGTCTTCTTGGTCTGACCAGTCACATCAACATCCATTTCTATAAAAAAAGAGTGATGCATTAGTGATTGGAGAATCAAAAAAAAATAAAGTCACAACTGCTACATTGGCGGTGTCGGTTGGGGGATGTGGGTTATCATACTGGCTTGATCAACCTCCTTGCTAGCAGTGTCCCCGGTTTCTATATCTTGATCAGCTGAGATCAGTTACGATATTGGACGGCGTATGGAAGGGAACACGAAATAACGGGCCCCGACTGGTGAATGAAGCGAAGAACAACAAGGGAGACAAACCTTCCTCTACATCCTCATCCATCTTAAAGCCAGCATCCTCTGCCTCAGGTTTCGGCTGACTAGCAATCTCGATGAGCTTGGCCGAGAGACGTTCAGCTCTCGCATCCTCGACAGGCCCAAAGACATTCTTCTTAAGTCTTTGGTTGTTGGCCTTGCGAGTGCTTGATCGTGCGCCTTTGGCCATTTTGAATATGGGTCGCGTTTGAGAATGGTGGTTCTGAACGGCACGAGTTGCAAGGATTTCTCTCAAACGTGGAGGAATAGACAACTAGAAAAATACAATTTGAGAGTAATATCGAACCGCTGTAGTAAAACTCCTCTTTAAATCGTAATCAGCGACAGGACATTGAGGTGGCACAATGGTTGTCAAAACTGCCCTCTGTACTTTTTTTTTTTTTTCAACCCACGGAAAGGCGATAGTGGGGTTGATCGAAACTAGCCAATGCCTTTTTATGGTTCCAGCAAGAATCCACAACGGCCTGGTACACAAAACCTCAACGTTGTGTTCCTGGTTGATATCTTGATTTAAGACGACAATGGTTGGAGTTCTTGTGACTTGAGAATCCAAAATTCAGTGCCAAAAAAGCATATATACTCTTTTCTTCTTCTTTTTTTTTCTTCAAAGTAGGGCACTGAAAGGTCTTTACGGAGCACAAGTAAATTGCTGCTGAGATGGCTCCAACTCTGAAATATTGGAAGGGTGGGCTTTATAGGGCCTTTTAAGTAGACAAGCACGGAGTAGATTTAAATTGCCAGATTCACAGTTTTCAGTTATCAAGTTGCAGTTGCAAGGGCCATTCATCGATTGTGGTACCGTCAACATACTTGTACAATACTCTGTAAGATGAAGGGAAGCTTTGCTACCCCAAGTACGGAGTACACCCAATACGTAAGCAGAATCCAGACCACACCCACTTCTCTCCTAAAGGCCCCTAATTAATCGCATCAACCTCAAGACAGCACTTTTTATAACCACTTTCGCGACCTGAACATAATTATTAAACGCTTGTCGATAACCCCATACAACAACCGCCGATTTATTCCTTCTCATAACCTCTCTACACCTACCTCTTTGAAACCTCAACCTCAGCTCCAACAGAGGGGCCAGACTATCAAAGCTCACAACCACCAACAAGAAAGCTTGCCAACCCAGCAAACCGCCATGTCTTTCGAAAGTGCAATGCCTCCCTACAATGCGACAGACCCGTCAGCAACATTCCTCAACTCGTCATGTCTCGATTTTCTTCTCATAGAAATTGTCCCTCTCGCATATCGTGTCACACACCAACTCGAGAGTCCAGATACGAAGCCGCCAGCGGGTGCGGCGGGCGATTCTACAGGCTCTCAGGCTGGTAACGCCACTGAGATTGTAGCAATGGATGAAGATGAAGAGCGCGATGCTGTGTTCTACAGGTTGGAGATGCTGGGATACCGAGTTGGGCAAGGTCTTGTTGAGAGGTAAGGGGGCTCGCAAGGCTACCTATCGTTTTCCTTGTCGCTTGGGATTGACAAACGTGCCTGTGGACGTCTAGGTTTTCAAAAGACCGACCAAGGTTTCACGATACCCTGGACGCTATAAAGTTTCTCTGCAAAGATCTCTGGTCAATTGTTTTCCGAAAACAGGTGGATAATCTAAAGACAAATCATAGAGTACGTAGTTCCCTTATGCCGGCACTACAGGTTCAGTATCTGGAGAGAAAACAGAGGCTATCGCCAGGAACAGCATTCCCTTCTGTTCTTGTTTACAGCGCAGGGCTAATCACCATCTCTAGGGAGTTTATGTTTTGACCGATAACACCTTCCGACCCCTAGCTCGGATGAGTACCGAGGCGGGAGGCCAGGCTGTGGTTCGAGCACAACCAGTGAGCCAGCCAAGCGAGCCCCTTTTTACGAAGTCTGTCCAGGACTAACCATTTATCGCAGTTCTTGTGGTTTCCCTGCGGGATTCTTCGTGGCGCATTGGCTGCTATGGGAGTAGAGGCAACGGTGCAAGCCGATACGACCGAGCTACCAGCGGCAGTGTTCCAAATAAGAACGCTAGCTGCAAAATCTTGAGCTTGCTTGACGGCCAGGTCGGCAAGCACGGAGTGGTTATTTGATGACATGGAATCTTTGCTCACAGTTCCTATGCTCATAATTTCTCTATTTCCCACTTCTTTGGGGCATCCCAGCCTGTACCCCCTGTTGGTACAGAAGCAATCATATTCTCGCTCTCAGGTCCCCAAGATGTTCACCTAGCCTATCCATCCACGTCTCATCCGTATCACCTCGGGATGTTCTTCTGGCAAAAAGCCAACAGGGTAGCAATGCAAAAAGGTAGTCCTGCTGCCACCAGAGGTCCCATCTATTTCGAACATAACGTATTCGCCAAAACCGCTCTAGACCGCTCTGGACCTCAGACGTTTAAATGACATTCAAATGTTCGCAACTTCAAAGCCATGTCGATCCAAACACCTTACAACCTATGAAGGAGAGAAACATATCAGCCATTGATCCGAGGATACGTTATTCCGTCGTTGCTTTTCTTTTCCTTTCTTTTTTTGCTTATCTGATCTACAAACCATGCCACTATGGTTTCGCAGGTAACGCAACACTACGGTCTCTGATGGGGGCTATTCACTTTTGTGCTGGGGTGTTCTTGACAAAGTTAACACCCTTCTCAATGTTGCCCTTGAGACCACCGATGCAAGTCTCCAACAGCTTCTGCTCCTTGTCCGTGATACCGTCCAAGACATCGACAGCCTTCTCAGCACCATTGGGCTATATAAATGGTCAGCGAATCAAAAGGATCTCAACGCAGTTTGTTGCACCACAGGCGTCTAGGGGGAAGAGGGAATTGACGTACACCAAGCTCAATGGGAACGGAGAAGAAATCTGTGCCGGTCTTCTTGGCAACCTCGGCACCGCCAGGGATACCTGGCAGGTAGACGTAGCTGGGCTCGACGAGACCCTTCTCGCCGCGGACCGCCTTGAGAAGCTTTTCGGCAAAACTTCGAGAGGTGTCAGCGCAGAGAAAAAGCTGGCTGGTTTGATCCAAGCTTTGGCATTGCGACTTACCGGTAGCCAGCGTAGGCCATGGAGAGTGTGGCGGAGCCTAGACCATCCTTTGCCTTCACGACCTCATCACCACCGAACTGAACGCGGTTGACAAGGGCGGCATACTTGTCCTCGGGAATTGAAACGGCGGGCGAAGTCTTGCTGAAAAGGGGGACGATGGTTTCGCCAGAGTGACCACCGATGACGGGAATAGTAGCCTTGGTGCCGGTGATCTCGTGGACGAAGGTCTCGGCACGGACGATATCAAGAGTAGAGACACCGAAGAGACGCTGGGGGTTGAAAACACCTCGGGCCTTGAGGACCTCAGCGGCAATGGGAACGGTCGAGTTCACGGGGTTGGAGATGACGAGGATGAAGGCGTTGGGGGCGACCTCAGCGGCGGCCTCAATGAGACCCTTTACGATACCGGCGTTGATGTTGAAGAGGTCATCACGAGTCATGCCAGGCTTGCCTAAACAGCATAGGGTTTAGCCAACAGACACCCTGTGGAACAAGAAGCCCAATGCACTAGGCCATTTGTGTGACTTACGAGGAATACCAGCGGGAATGACAATGATATCAGCACCGGCAAAGGCCTTCTTCACGCCCTCATCGGCGGGGAGGAATCCAGACACCTTGGCGTTGGAAGAGATGTGGGACAAGTCGGCGGCAACACCGGGAGTGTTGACGACATCGTAGAGGGAGAGCTCATCGACGAGAGGGGAAATTTTGAGGAGGAGGGAGAGGGGCTGTCATATTGCTTCGAGTCAGTGGGCGGTTCACTCGGATATACATTGTCAACTCGTAGATATCTAGGAGGCGTAATATTTTACCTGACCAATGCCACCGGACGCGCCAGCAACAACTATAAGCAGTCAGAAAAAAGCCTTTGTCTTGAGGAGCTCAGCTCAGGTAGTGAGCGGGGGTGGGGTAATGGGGCTGTATAGACTTACCGGCTTTGATCTTCTTGTCGGCCATTTTGTTTGATTGTTTGGTGATGATTGGGGTAGTCCTGGAGCGATTAGGTAGATGAAAAGGAAGAGCTCTGACAAGGGGGAAAGGTTTTGCAAGTGATGGAGGGGTAGAGGAATTATTTGAGACTTTGTTGGGAGGGGGAACTGGAGCTTACTATGGAGTAGTTAGTGTATTAATAGTCTACAGCACCCCAGTGCCAGTGTGGGTGTTATGGAGTCCGTCTATACTCCGTAGTTTCAATTACTTCACGAGCTTGTTAAGAGAGGCAAATAAAATCCAATCGGGCGCACCATTCTAGAAAACTCCGTATCCCATACGCTCTTACTCCATATTTTGAAACCTGTACTCCGTACGTAATTTACCCCTCCTCCTGGGCATTGCAACTGGGAGTGAGGACAACAAAAGACAAAATTGGGCTTGGAAAACATAGACAGTCCTGGTGATGTGACAGTTGCCGATTGTCTGGACGTACGGAGCAGTACTTCATAGTGCGGGGGCATTCACCCATTCTTGCCATCCTTCCGCCCGCTGTTCGCTCCCACTTTCCATCATTGATCGAGCAGTTTGAGGGTTTTTTTCCCCTTACCTACTTCCCTCTGTATTCCAAGTATAAATCCAGTCATTCATAACACTTTCTCCACTTAACTGGCGATACCCTTGCTGTTGCCGATTTATACTAATAAATCCAGTGATCGCAATTGTTTGTAAACTACTCCGTAAACTACTTGTACAGTGAATGAATGGTTCGACTACCCCTCCTCCCCACTACTCCATACATACTCTGAGGTACGTACAGAGTTATTGCCCCGCCACATTTTATTCGTAAGGTCCCATGTTTCCGGAGAGGAGGAAGCTCTCCTCCAACCGCCTGGCTCGTGGGATCATTTCGTGTCATCTAATCGATTGCAAGTCCAAGGGCTTTTTTACCTCTTTTTCCCCTCAACAACTGAGCAAATTGGGCACATGTACTTGTTTCTAATCCCAGACTAAAATTTCCATCCAGGTACATCCATGTAAACCTCGTCGCACCGTCTTCTCCGGGTCCCGGAAAGGTTCGGATTACTTGGACGAAGAGACGGTTTCGAGATTCACAAGGTCGCAAGGAAATGACGCACATTCCGCAAGGCGATTGATGATAACCTAGGCAATGTGGGTTGCTCTTCGCCGCAAGGATGTTGCTGTCTGTCCCACCTCGGCTACGCCATACTATGGCTGCCCGTTTTCCGGGGTCGCTTCACACGTGCTGAGTGGTGTTCGGGGTCGGAAAATTAAGAGCCCTCAACAACTATTATTATCTATCATCTTGCCATCCCCCCGGACTTTACCGAGTCTTTACAATTCTAGCTCGCCAGGCACCTCGGCCGATCAGGCTTATTCTAATGTACTGGCGAGACACGGGCTCATTCGCCGGTACTTATCTCCCAACATTTCCAAGCTTTTCATCCTACTTATTAACCAGCCCATATCATTCTCATGCCATTGGTGTCAGCCTTTCAATATGGTGTGTCGAGGTGACTTTGTGCCGAGGTACTAATTACCGTTCTTAAATCGACATTACCCAAGAACATATAGAACTACGTCAGCCACGATGATTCGAGTAAATTTTATATATCAAGTCCTTGTTCTTTCCATCAACAAGTTGAATATCATTGGCATTGAGTTTGGCATACTGGCAGGCCTGGCTTGAGTACGCACAGACAAGATGTATCAGCTCGGTTAAGATACACATTGATGTGCTATAACAAAATATATCTATAGATCGAAGCAACATGTCAATTTCCAGTAACCCATTTTACCTTACATCATCGAAGGTGGTTCTTATTGGGTTGACAAAACAAGGCCGAAGACGGGTTCAAAGAGACTGGTTCTTCTACACTGTTTATTTGCATAACAAAGTTCTATTCGGTTGAGCACGACTTCGTTTAGGAACAACGATCCTTCTATCGGTATACAACAGCGTCTGGAAATACGAGTCGTTGTGTTCCTCTTCTGGGCGGGCCTCAAAAAGGAAAAAGAAAAGAGCCCAGTTATTCTCTGTCATACATGTTTGGCATCAGTTTCAATAAGCAAAGCCATGTGGCATAGCACGGTTGATGTCGCCAAGCAAGTTTAACACTTGAAAACAGTAGTCACACAGGCACCATTCGATATTTGCAATGTGGAAGAAAAAATGGCACGTTAGATTCAGTGAAACGGCCGTTCGCTATGTTTTGTTTATTTTCATTCCTAGCCTTTTCCTTGCCCACATAACCCTTCAGAAATTGAGCAGCTATACGCGCAGCTCAAGCCTGATATTTGACGCCCCCGTTCCGAAGATTTCATATTTACTGGGCCGCGTTGCGGGCCTTTGCGCCTCGTAGTTTGACCTCAGGGTCGGCCTTAACGGGGAGCTGGGATCGGCGGATGGCGCTGGCACGCTGGACGGCGGCCTCTAGAAGGTCACCACGGTATCCGGTCTTGGCAGTGATGTTGGCGACAGCCTTGTAGGTCCTGGTGCGATGGCCAGTTAACAATAATGCGACAGGATTACTCGGTTCCAGGCGGACATACTTGCGGGTGGACTTGTTGGCACCAATTGTCGAGGTGATGGTCGACTTGGCAGGCTTGGTCACAGCACCAGACTTCTTGCTGATCACAGTAACACCGCCCTTCTCGTTCGCCTGAACGCCAACGGCCTGAAATTACGGTTAGTTTATCATCTCGAATATCGGGAAATAGGATCGAATTCTGTCGATTGCGGATTGGTAGCGAACCTTGTCATTGACGAAACCGGCGTACTGCATAATATTAGTCTTACTTGGCCAATACAATGGATTTTTTTTCTTGAAGTCTAATCTTACCTTCCGGGAGTGCTTGTTCGTCAAGTTGAGGGGGTCGCTCGAGAACTGGACGCCACCGGCACTTCGGCGCTTCACGAGGTAAGCATTCTGGTTTCCTATATTAAAGGGAATGTCAGAAATAGGTTCAGAAATTTTGAAGGCTCTAAGCCAACAAAGGTTGAAAAAAAAACTCTGCCAGTTTAGACTTACGGACAATCTCCCACACAAGGTCCGAGGATACGTTAGGAAGAGACATATTGACTGTGATTATGGAGTTTGGCGATGTGATAACTGAGTCCCTTCGTCAATAACTTGGCTTTGGAAAAAAATGGCAGCGTATATTGAATAGCGAAATCAAAGTGTGTGTTCGCTTAGTTATCAGTTTTGGGACTAGCGTTGGATGGAAGGGTTTCTTATCGCACCACAGTTATCGCACTCTGGCCCTACACAAAAACACTGTACTCTAGGATGACTAACCACCAGTATATTGAAACGTGTACGACCGGGCAAGCCGGGATATGACGAGAAGGCAAATCAGGTCTTCAAGTCAAGTTACCAAGTTCAACCAAGCATACACTCTTTTCCCCCATCACGCCAACTCCCGGGGAAATGTTGGCCTTATAAAGGCCAATTTACTTTATCTAGCCATATCGGCGATAATTATTCTCTGTTATTTCTGTCTGCAAATTCTACCGTTCCGCGCTTGCGTCAACTGCCTTCTTCATACGATCCACTTCGACCTGACATCATGTGGCTCCGACTTCTAACCCTCGTTACGCTCTTCTTCCTTATACTCGGCACCGTCGCATTCTTTACGCGCTCCCGGTGGCTCCATCTCGTTCCTGATTTCGACATTCCTGGCCGCGAATATTTGTATTCCCAATTACCAGACTCGTTCCATGGCGATGTCGAGGCGGGCTTGTCCAGCAGTACATTCAACCTTAGCGGAAATATCGAATCGGGGGACAGTCGTGCTGGCTTAGACGACGAGAGCAAACGGGAGATCCTCAAAATCATGAAGAAGCGGCGACTAAAGTTCGATGATGCTCGAAAAGTCTATATGGAAAACCGGTTCAAAGCAAACGGGATCGGTCCTGACGGCAGACCAAGGGACCCGAAGTTCGTGAGCTTCTCATAGAACCAGGCTATGCATAACAGCATCGCGAAACTCGCAACTAGCGGGGTTAGTATATTGGAGTCGTCGAGCATCGCAACAATTTACCTGTATTGGGGGGCAGGAGCCTGTTTTCGCCTGAACCTTTGGTCGCCGATGTCCCAATAGGAGGAATGAGCAAATGGCATTTTCCTCCTTTTTTTTCTCTTGCAGCAGCCCTTTTTGGGGCCTTTTACCTACTTTTTACTTCATCACTCTTTTCTTGAGTTTTCTCATTTGTTTTGGTATTGAGCGTCCATTTTTATTTTATGATATTTGCGCTTGCGATCGAGAGTGCTTAACTCTGACAGACAAGGCCTTTTCTGCCTTCCTAATTTTTCTTATTTGTCAGTCGCTGTTGGCCATTAGCATAAGTATCATCAACCCAGATACGATACTTCTTTCCATTCCATGATACTTCTACGTCTATCTAATCGACTACCATGCCTCCCTGTATGTTTGGCATCCGATACGCGATCATGCATCGTGCTACCCGTTTTTGGTGAATGCAATGAATTAAGCCAAAATATCCTACTCCTTCGATAACAGACCAGTGGGGGCGTCACGAGAGTGTGTGTCTCCTGCCTGAAAGCATTGAAAAGAGTCGTTGGCAGAGCAGACTCTTGACACAAGGCCACCATCCCATAGTAGATGCCAAAGTAGCATCCGTAATTAGCCTTTCTTAGCTCTTCGGTTCTTTTTTATGTTACATGGTAGTTTACGTGTTTACATGTACGGAGTACGTGGTGGGATGGGATCCAAAGGAGAACTTCAGTTCAAATGCTGGTACGTGGATTCGGTGACCCTGGCTCATCAGTATCCAGAATACGGAGTAATAGGGCATATTAATAGATGCTTAAATCCCCGATCGGTACAGCACGTCGATGCTGTTTATTATGGGTCATTTTTTTCTCTCTGCAATAAATTGTCATATTTCGTCGAGGCATCTGCTATCTAAGGATGACATTTGGCCATACTGCCAATAATTAAATAGGTTTCATGGTATCGACGACTAGAGATGATATGTATCAATATTTCAGAATTATTTTACCCTATTAGGCCAACCCCCTACCCCGTCCTTGCTAGGCGCAGGTGTCACAAACAGCGGTCAGCGAGGGTGAAAGGAAAGTAGTTTACAAGTTCCTGAAAATTTTAATACTCCAACTCTCCGAGACAGATCAACTAGTTAGGCTCCCCACCCAAAATCTGGACTGCTCTATGGTTCGTGGGGGGTGGTGCTAATTGACATGGAGGGTGGTGGCTCA
Source organism: Graphium sp. VPRI43844 (assembly GCA_019925285.1). Classification (NCBI taxonomy): domain Eukaryota; kingdom Fungi; phylum Ascomycota; class Sordariomycetes; order Microascales; family Graphiaceae; genus Graphium; species Graphium sp. VPRI43844. The sequence goes on from JADHKT010000062.1 coordinate 95,730, forward strand.
TTAACGAGGGGAACATTTGGTCTGCATTCGTAAATAAGATACCGTCTATTGCCTGGGTCTAGGAGTAACTGGTTTTCAACAAAGGATAATTTCATCACCTTCTCTGCGTTTGGTGGAGATGAGCTCTTTTGGACATTTGCTCTGGCATGTAAACAGGGAGCAACCTGAAGTCAACCGGTGCCAGGCCACCTATACGGAGTAGAGCACAGGAATTTCCAAACGGTACTTGGCCAAATAAGAGAGGCAAATGATCTACTCTGTAGGCAATGATACAACCTATTCCAGAAGGCTTTCTCCCGCTAGCATCCAGTCAAGGATATATTGGTTCATCTACAAATAGGAACACTGTGTCGTGATGAGATCAGTTGCATGGCCGAGATGGCAAAGCTTGAAAGAGACCTTAAAACCCTACCCACACACCCTCAACACACCTACGGAGTACGGAGTACTAGTCTTTATGGCGCAAACCCGCCGCACGGACCAAGTACTACTGGAGATGTGGAAGATGTGTACTTGTATCAGCTTCGTACTCTGCAGGGTGCGGGAAGCCTCCACAGCTGTGCAGAGTACCTCAAAGATACCTAAGGTTATTGTTTTTTCCAGAGCTAATTGATTGTCTATTCGAGGTTCCCATGAGCAACCATCACCGCCGTCCCACCTATCAAGACACCTTCCATATACCTTCTAGTCGACCTCCACCGTCTGTGCCTGTGCTTGCAGCTACGATGCCATGTTTTGTGGGTTGTTGTTTCGCTTTGGGGGCTCCATTTCCCCCAAGTGGCCTTGCTCCTCGACTATTATCCTTCTTTCTTTTTCTTCCCTCTACCACTTCCACCCACACCCACTTTTCTTCTTCCCATCCCATCACCAACCTCATCTCTCCCCTCCCCCTTTCTCCATCTCCTATCCAACCTACGTCGAGATTGTTTTTCATCTCGCCGTGCAAAGTATTATCGCATTAAACCATCAAGGCTTGGCCCGCTGGACTGTGTGCTGCGGCCTTTGCGACAACAAAACCACCTCTTGCGGGCTCCCCGCCTTGACTGGCTGACTGTTCGATTGTCAGCTAGGCGCATCCTGACGATCGCGGTAGCCTGCCTCCTTATTTTTTCCCTTCATTTTTCACCCCCCTTCAACGTCAATCAAATTACCACTTCAGTTCTCTCGCGCCCTCGTTTGGGAGGACTGCATCTTTTTCCTTTTATTCCCACATTGAAAAGTTAAACCTATTCCTTCCCTTGACTACCTGTCCTCTGCGAGTCATTCCGACACTCCCATACGACCGTGTTATCATAACAACCCACCCTCTCGAGATACGCTGGGTCAAATAGACAATCTCTCAAGATGTCTATGTACCCTCACACCCGCATGGCGCCTCCAAATGCCCGACTCAACGAGCTGTTGGAGGGCATCCGAAATGAATTCGATACCCAGCTTAGGGCCTCGGAGAATTACGAACACCAAAGTAGCCATGCCCTCGGTACTTTTCCTTCTCCATCCTTGGTGTTTCTATTCTAACCTCTCTTTCATCTAGTCAATGCTCAGGTAAATGAAATGCAGCTGGTACGGGAGAAGGTATACGCAATGGAACAAACACACATGAATCTCAAACAGAAGTGAGTTGATTAATGATAATCTTTCCAAGCAAAAAGTCTCTAATTTGTTTCTCCTTCCCGCTGAATAGATACGAGGAGGAGATTGCTCTGCTTCGGCGTCAACTCGAAAATGCGACACGCGGAGCTCCCCAGGCCGCCTTGAATGGACCACCCCAACATCCTGGCCCTGTTCAGCAACCGCCGTCGATTGCACCCGGTAGCGGCATCTTCAACGGTATCATGACGGGGGGCGGCCAAGGAGGACTTGCACCCCCTCCACCCCCTCCTCCTTCCCAGGAGCAGATGGGCCCTCATAGCCAATTGACCCAAGGCCCTCCTGGCCTCCCAGTACCTCCGCCACCGCCTGGCCCATCACAACAACCCCCTTTCCAGCAACAGGGCTACCCGCAAGGGCCCGTGTCCAATGGCATTGGACCTCAACCTCCGCAGAACACGGTATCGCCCGGTCCTGGCAGGAGAGGTATTGGTCGCCCCCCAGGTCCTGGTGGTCCATCTACCACCCCTCAGATTAACAACCCGATCCCTTACCCTGGTGCTGCCCAATCGCCACAAGTGAGCCACCCGACTCCTGACCATGCCCGAATGGCCCCGCGGCCCGTTGGCAACGCCTTAGGTGATCTCAACCCGGACGAGATTCCTCCCCATTCCAAGAAGACAGGATCGGATTGGTTCTGTGTTTTCAACCAGCAAGTGCCGAGGACTCTTGATGTCGATTTGGTGCACACTTTGAACCACGAAAGTGTAGTGTGCTGTGTACGATTCAGCCACGATGGAAAATATGTTGCCACCGGCTGCAATCGTTCTGCCCAAATCTACGACGTGCAGAGCGGTGAGAAGATTTGTGTTCTCCAAGACGATACAGTTGATGTTACAGGCGACCTGTACATCAGAAGTGTCTGCTTCAGCCCTGACGGACGCTACCTCGCGACTGGTGCGGAAGACAAATTGATCAGAGTAAGTCAGCTTCAAGAAAGAGACTTCCGAACATCCATGTTGACTCAGTTTGTTGTAAAATAGGTCTGGGATATCCAGCAGAGACAGATTCGCAACACCTTCGCCGGCCATGAGCAGGACATCTACTCCCTCGATTTCGCCCGCGATGGCCGCACGATTGCTTCTGGCAGTGGCGATAGAACTGTCCGCCTGTGGGACATTGAGGCGGGTACGAACACTTTGACATTGACTATAGAGGATGGTGTCACCACCGTTGCAATTTCCCCCGATACCAAGTACGTCGCTGCAGGCTCGCTAGACAAGAGTGTTCGCGTCTGGGACATCCACCAAGGCTACCTTTTGGAGCGACTTGAGGGCCCCGATGGCCACAAGGATAGCGTTTATTCGGTTGCTTTTTCCCCTAATGGCAAGGACCTCGTTAGTGGAAGTTTGGATAAGACGATCAAGATGTGGGAACTTAGCACACCCCGCGGCTTGCCAAACCCCGGCCCTAAGGGCGGACGGTGTGTCAAGACCTTCGAAGGACACAGAGTACGTTTTGTTGAATCTCGCTTTGAATCTTGCTCAAGAAGCATACTAACTTAGCCTAGGACTTTGTACTATCGGTAGCTCTTACCCCCGACGACAAGTGGGTCATGTCCGGCTCGAAGGATCGCGGAGTTCAGTTTTGGGATCCTCGTACAGGCCAGACACAGCTCATGCTGCAGGGTCACAAGAACTCGGTCATTTCGGTGGCACCAAGCCCTACCGGAGGATACTTTGCAACAGGTTCCGGTGACATGAAGGCCCGCATTTGGTCTTACCGTACTGTTTAGAACACCTGCACATACGGGTGAGGATTATTTTGTTGAATTTCTTTTGTGTGAAATTAAACTTTGGCTTTAGTTTTTTTTTTCCCTCCGTCTGGTGTCACTCTCCTTGTATCCTGAACATCTGGATGCTATCCAGAAATTCATGTCTTGGAGCTTTTTGGTTTATGAGCAGAAGTTGGCAAATTGCGCAAACTCTTATTCGAAAGCTGGTGCACTTGTGGTAGTCCTCTCTTGCCTCGAGAGATGAGCCATGAGTGGCAAAGAAACTGAACAAGAAGATGGGTTTGGACAGAATGCGAAGTGAAGCACAAATACCCCGAAAAAGGACCAACGCTTACCTGAGCTCTGGCGTCAAAAAGTACCAAAAAGGAATTGCAAGGACGAGATGCGGAACAGGTTAATGTCGCTGGTGTTGTGGACTGCGTATAAGGATGGGGGCGATGTTGAGTTTATATGGTTTGTTTCCCCTGTTTATGATTAGTTCATCTTGGCCCATCATTCCCACCCCTTTCTCTAAGAAAAAGTATGCCATTCTGTATGAGTATGCCAAGGTAGTTTCTTGTAATTTAAAATCTCCTAGTTGCATTGTGTTGTTTTGGTCATGGTCTATTTGCAGCTCTCCCGCCTCATCAAGGCAGCAGTATTGTATATCGTTGTGTTCCTGACACCCTTTTATTTTTCTTTCATTATTGCGGAAAACTAGGGAAGACAATTAACTACATGATAGAGCTGAAAAGGCTACTCATGTCTGAATCACCACCTGGTCGTTTCCTCTTGAGCTTCTTCGGCTTCGGCTTTCCCTCCTTCTTCGTCGCTTGGCTCACTATTGATGACGTAGACTCCAAGCTGTTGGTGGTGGTCTCCTTTTTGGTATCAAAGGGAGCCGTCACATCCCCGGCTACAACATCTGCACTAGTGGGGGCGACGAAGGATTTAGGATTTAGCCGGGGATCGTGGAGAGAGGGCGGTTTCTTTGTATCGGGTATGGAGAAGACAGCGCGAGATATGGCCACGCCGCGATCCGAGGGGTCGATTTCGAGTCGGGGTTTTTGAGAAGAAGAGCGGGACAATTGTGAAGAGGGGGGGTTTAATGTTGAGGGTTTTGATGTTGGTTCTAGGTGAGGTGAGGATTGGTCATCGTGTTGGAGGTTTTTGGCGAGGGTATGGGTGCGTGCGAGGAGAGCGAGGAGAAAGAGGCCTAGGATGGCATGTTGGTTATCGGCAGCGAGGGAAGTGAATGCTCTTTTGTTTTTTATCATGAATGTGAGTATAATAGTTTTCTTCGCCCTCTTATTGTATAACACAACAGGAGGGAGCAGAGGATAGAGGTCTTACATATAAGCCGCAGGGATAACTTCATGGACTAAATACTCGGCACGTTGGGCGATGGCCTTTGTATTCGGTCGCGGGGCGAGTGAGGCGGACAGGCGACGGACCGCGCGCCGAAAAGAGTTGAAGGAGTGCCACCATGCAGAGCGACGGTGTTGGTTCTTGTTTCTGCGTGCAAAGGCGTCGAGGAGGCTGAGGGCTTGGGGTAGAGAGGCTACGTTTGAGGAGGAAGAGGGAGGTGAGGCGGGGGGAGGGGCTATCTTTTTGGAGGTGATCATGAAGAGCGAGGGGTTATAGGTAGCACTGGTAGTGTGTCAGAGCACTTAGAATAAAGTCTGTACGTTTTCGCTGTGTAATAATTGAGGCGTTTGCATGTGTGTATTCTGTTCGTCGTTAATGAGGTGGTGGTGGTTCTTTCTTCCCTGGCCTGGCCAAACGCAATGACGATTTTTCGAGACTTTGTGCTCGCTGGCACTAATGTAATGTCTGTAATACGGAGTACGTACTTCAAGCTTGATGTGGAGTGACGTGACGGATAGGCAGGCCCACTGAAGCAGGCCCCCTGGGCTCTCTTAGCAGGGATGAACACTTCCAAAGATAAGGCATCTTGGGCATCTCTACTCAGTACTACTCTGTACTCCGTATCGCTATTCTGCTTAGGCTACAAAGCTGTTGAATGATAAGATTGCCATTTGACCTCTGGATAAGAAAGGCATCTGAGATCTGGGTAGTAAAAATTGTTCGTTTTGGTCTCTCGGAGAGTAGTTGCGAGTTATGAAGGGCTCTCCCTACGGAGTAGAGATGATGTACATACAAAGATAATTCTTATCTTCTGACCATCTCATCGAATGTATCGATTGGCTGGCCACAATTGATGAATGTAAGAAGGCGGTTGACATACACGGGCCAAGCACGGGAAAGCTACCGGGTTGGGTCTCTCTATATATTCTATATATTCCTATTAAATTACTGCATTACAGCTGCTATATGAATCGGACGTGTCGACCCCCATGAAATCTGGTTTATCTGAACAAAAGAAGTGGGAAAGAACAAGAAGCACAAGACAATCGTCATCGTCCAAGAAACAGAATCTCGATCTAGAGATTCATCCGCGACCCAGGCAGGGGATTGGACGTGCCAGGCTAGTCCGAGCAAAGAAACAGAGGGAAAAAAAACGACAGGTCTCCCCACATCTACGATTCCTGCCAAGAAGGACTTGGGCCAAAGCGGTTATCTACGGAGTACTCCGTACGGAATGTGAAAAATTACGGAGTAAACTAGATTGATTATAAACTAAACTACTTTTCTCGGACCAATTTCTCCCATGTTGGAGCTTCTCGACTCCTGGTCATGCGTAACAAAGGTTACGTAAAATTAGCGAGTTGACAAGCGAGGGGATCAAAACTTGTAGGCCGAGTGATAGCAGGATAGCAAAGAACCCCACAAAGCAAGCCACCCTTCCCACGAGGGACGATTGAAACCATATCAGCAACATTGCATTTCATGTACGGAGTATCTTCGAGTGGTCTTGTGCTGTGGTTTTGGCTTCATTGGTCGAGAAAGGCATAGCGACCTAGTGGAGTGCTGTCGAGATGCTACATCTACCTGTAAACTACTCCGTAGGTGTGCGGTGCGGTGCACTGCACTATTAGCTGATGCCTACTAGACAAGTTGACAAGGTAATACACACTAGAATTCAGCACTTGGTCCAGTAGTTTACAAGTAAACTACGGAGTATGCTTGGTGAGACGGGGTACCCCGTAGAGGTGGCGACCAGGGGTGAAATCCATGCTCCATCCGGAGTACTCCATATGTTGATAAAGCGTTATCCGCGATTGTGCAGTTACTCCATAGTGTACTCCGTAGTGTACGGTAAATATTAGTCTATGGAGTCTACGGAGGTAGAAAACCAATTGCACATGATAGTGGGCGATAACGAGCGAAGTTGATACTCGGTAAAAATAATGAATCCTCACCCAAATGCAACTGTAAACTATAGTTTACACCTTTCCCCCCCCCGCCCTCACCCTCCTCGACCCCCTCCTAGCTCCTCATTACCTCATTGCCTTCATCCACCGAGCATACATTGGCATCCTCTTATCTTAGCGTCTACTCTATCCAACTGTAACGATCTGCCTCACACTCCAGGCCTAATTTAAACCTTTGCCACACATCTCTCTGTCCTCGAACTTTGCCCGATTGATTATTCCCAACGTCGTAAACCTCATATTTCGACTCAGTCTACGGAATATACGTAATATCTAGCTTCAGCATCCCGCACTTCTAGAGTATATCCATCGCGAACATACCCCTATCATAACCATCCGGCCCGTCTCCTGCAGTTCCAGAGGAATCCGGGACCCTACTATTGATCATGGATCCTAGGAATCCCTCGACATGGGATTATAGCGGCCGGGGTAGTTCGCCGCGAAACTCGAGCTTCAGTTCATCCCTTGACCCCAATGATGGTTCGCCATTGCTTGACGATGGCTCTCCACGGGCATCTGGCATGACACACCGGAGGTATGCTTCCAGATCTCGGGCTTGCCCAGTAAAACGCAAATCCTCCATCTTCTTTCTTTTTGGCTAACAACAGCATCTTCTTTTGCAAATGGCTAACAGGGGCTCCGTTACCAGACGACTTGCTGCCTTGACGGATATTGGTGGGTATAATAGCATCCGGTCTTTCACCAGGAGTATGCAGCGTGCAGCGGCGTTTCAAGAAGTCATCCCGAACCGACCAAACTTTGTCTTCGCACCCGACCAGACACCAATGGGCCAGGCGGATGCCGAGGCCGTTCAGTACTCGAGATCCCAGGCACCAGTCCGCCCGCAAGCCAACACCTCCCTAATAAGACAGCAGCTCCAAGCCGAGCCCGAGCCTTCGTCGTCCCGCGATCCAAACACCTCCACCGCCGAGTACCCTGAAGGGCCAGTTGATTTTCGTGAAAGGGAGAGGAAGGCATTCGATGCTGAGCTTGCTGCCGGCCTACAGCCCGAAATGGACTCTGAATCACTGCGACGCCAATCTGTCTTTGCGATCCCTCCACATCTGGCTGTGCCTCCGATTGGGAGCTACTCGAGCTATCTTAGCATGAGCTATGGCACTATTGCATCCGACCAAAGCCGCCGCCCTTCGATTGCCCCGAGCTGGCATCAACCCCTGTTGGACAACGAGGAACAGCAGCCTCTCCGGGACGATGCCCCGCCTATGCTTGTGAAAGAGGTTGAGCAGGATGGAAAGATGGTGCTGACAGTAGAGGGACAGTCGACTCTTCCGCAGACTGTATTCAACTCAATCAAGTGAGTCCCCCCTTCGTCAGCCCCGGTGTTTCGTTTCTCAGAATCTTACTCCTGCAAGCCAAGCTCGCATAATCATTCAATTTAAGAAGCTAACCTCGTGCTACGCTACGCGCCTTAGTGTCCTGATAGGTGTTGGCTTGTTAAGCTTACCGTTAGGTATTCGCTACGCTGGCTGGTTGTGTGGCATGGTTGCCCTGGCCCTCTCCGCTGTTGTGACGTCCTACACAGCAACTCTCCTTGCCAGGTGCATGGATCTTGATCCTACTCTCATCACCTTCTCCGATGTTGCCTTCATATCCTTTGGGAGAAGAGCTCGAATTGCTACAAGCATCCTCTTTACACTAGAGCTGATGGCTGCCTGCGTAGCCTTGGGTATGGGAAACGCTTTTTTTTTCCTCCTAGCCGTTGTTGTATGTATATCGTGTGCGAACCCACTAACAAATGCACAAATGCTTTATAGTCGTCTTGTTCGCCGACTCGTTAGAACTTCTTTTCCCCAGCACATTGACATCAATCGAGTGGAAAGTTCTTTGCACCATGCTCCTAATTCCCTTGAATTTCCTCCCACTCCGTCTCTTGAGTTTCACCAGTATCATTGGCATTGTGGCTTGCTTTGGAAGTATGTCAAACGTCCCCTTACAACCAGATATTTTCCTTGCAACTAAACAGTGTTCTCTTCTTTCTAGTTGTCACAATTGTTATCCTTGATGGGTTCATCAAGCCGACTGCACCTGGTTCCCTCCTAGACCCAGCAGCGACCTACATGTTCCCTAAGCAATGGAGCACGCTTCCTCTATCGTTTGGCCTTTTACTGAGCCCATGGGGTGGCCACTCAGTCTTTCCGAATGTTCGTTTTGACGGGAAAATCCAGCGGCCTCTTTACTTCCTCGCTCCTGTGGTGCTGACTGTCGTCGATTCTAGATTTACAGGGACATGCGCCATCCGTACAAATACCAAAAAGCCCTCAAGATTACCTTCTCCTTCACTGTGAGTCGCCGTCTGCAGTCTTAGCCTCGGCTCTTCGCCGAAATACCCCGACCTGACGCTAACTTGAAGCACAGTATCTTCTGGACGCAACGACAGCCGTGGCCGGAATTCTCATGTTTGGTGACGACGTAGCCGAAGAAATAACCTCCAGCATCCTTCGAACTTCAGGCTACCCCAAAACCCTCACAGTTCTAATGTGCATCTTCATCGCCGTCATCCCATTAACCAAGATCCCCCTCAACGCCCGGCCCATCATCAACACCCTCGAAGTCCTCACCGGCATCCACGGCCCCCAAGCCTTTGGCGGACAACAAGGCACCGGCTGGGCTGCTTTCTCCCACACTTTCGCAACCGTCTCCATCCGAGTCATTACACTCCTATCTTTCCTGGCTATTGCCATCCTATTCCCCGCCTTTGACTCCATCATGGCCTTCATGGGCAATGCCCTTTGCTTTTCCATCTGCATCATGTGAGCATTTTCACATTCCACTCCCATTGAACCGAGACCAAAACTAATCAATTCGAACAGCCTTCCCACCGCATTCTACTTGAAACTCTTCTATAACGAAATCTCGCCCCGGGAACGGTTCTTCGCCTATGTACTCATCATCGTCTCTACCATGCTCTCCTTCACCGGAACTGTTTGGGCTTTCCTCCCCAAAAGCTTGATCGGAGCAGATTAGCCATGTATCATCCGAGGCGGTCAGACCTCGGCCCGATTATTTTGTAATTGGTGTATATATATATATATAATACGTGGTTGAGTATCAGGTTTATTTTTTCAAGATTTATCTAGCTAGTAATCATAGGCCTGGCTGGCAGCAATATTATAGGACTTACAATAAGTGGCTACATGCAACTGCTGAACAATTGTAAGCAGCTAACTGCTCGAGGAATCAAGGAGACACTAATTAAAAATTAAAAAACACAAGTCACGGAGCATCATGGCAATATATTATGAGTGGGTAACTTCTGGTATTTCTATTATGGTAAAGATTTTGTTTGTTCTAATACACAGAAAGCGAGTTGGAAGCCTTCGAAGTCCAGAGATTCCTCGAGGAAAGAGACTTCGGAAATAGCTCAACTACAAAAGAGGGTTGGTGAGGCTCAAGTCACGAAAGGATACAAACATTTTTTCAGCCTTTTTTTTTTTAAAAAAAAAAAAATCCAGTCCCAACAAAAGTTTTTTCTATCGGGTCTTTTCCCCATTTCAGTTTTTTCTTTAATGAGCCTCCTGCCAACCCCCAACCCACTCAACGTCACCGAAGTCGGTACGTTTCTCGCGGCGCCAGTTCAAAGATCGTCCCTGGTTCCAGGGGCAATCTTTGGCTTTGGGCTTGCCCGGGGATTTGAAGTTGGGAGTGAAGTGGTGATGATTGTTGGTGTTGTAGTGTGGATGATGGTATGTGTGTTCATGGAAAGTAGATTCGACCGATGGATACCCGACACCGATGCGGTACGGTTTCTTGGTTGAAGGCGGTGGTGTCGCTACCTCTCCGGTCCCTGTGTGGGCTCTGCGACGGCGTTGGCCGAGAGCGGCCCATTTGTCCATGGCGGACCGTTTGGGAAGAGGTGAGTACCGCTCGAAGGAGATATCCGCCTTCGGCTTGGCAGGGGTTGAAGGCATGTTCTGGAAGAAGAAACCGTCGGCCACAAGGTCGCCGTCCACATCGTCAATGACAAGGGCTTGACTCATGTCCGGACCATCGAGGTCGGTGATTGTGACGGAAGCAGGCGAGGGTTTGGCAGTGACGCCTTCTCCAAAGTCAACCGGTGTCTTAACACTTTCGTGGCTCCAGGTGCGGGCGTTGAGATCCTTCAGTGTTTGGCGGGTTTGTTCCTCCTGCTCCTCCTCGAAGTCCTCTTCCCAAATGTCACTCCAGCTCTTGGACATGGTGTTCTTAAACCAGTCTGGATTGAGAGACTTTGAGGTTGTAGGCTTGGAAGTTCGTGCCATGGCAATCGGAAGGGACCCGGCCCCAGTGTTTGGCTTAAAGGTTGAGGAGCCCCTGATCATGACGGGTCGGGTAATGGAAAGCGACTTCATCGAGGCGCCCAGCGACGAATCAACCATGGATGACATTGACGGGGTCTGGTTAGTGGCAGAACACCAATCCCTCGATTCCTCTGATTTGGCGAAGAGATCTTCTTCCAAAGTCTCATCTGGGATAACGGCCAAGCGGTTGATGGGTTGAGGACTAGCATGGAGAGCCCTAGTCCAAGGGAAGGTACCGATGTCAGTTTGGGGAGACTGGATGGAAGGCGTTCGGAGTGGTTCACGGTTCGCCGTTGCTAAACTGGTCTTTTCAGCGCAGCAGAACTCGTCGAGAATTTCATCCGAGGTGGTGAAGCTAACAACTCGTTCAAGCGATTCACGAGCGCCCTCCAGAGACCTCTTCTTGGGGTCGAGATTCATGCACTGAACAATCACCTCGTATGTGTCTTGCGACATGTTGGGGAACACGTCGAAGAGGGATTGTTTGTCGCGGGAGAAGTCCAAGAAGAGAGGGTCGGATTCGGTGGGGGTGGTGAACGGATTGCGAGAGAACAGGATGTTCAAGAGGCAAATACCAACGGCCCAAATGTCTGCCTGGGCAGGCGAGTAGCCAGCACCGTCCGAGTCATACTGTTCAGGCGACATGTAGCGATCGCTGCCAACAGTCGACTCCATGGTCCACTTCTGAGTAGTAGCCAGGCCAAAGTCTCCGAGTTTCATGACACCAGATTCGGATAAGAAGATGTTCTCCGGCTTGATGTCTCGGTGGTAGACACCCTTGGAGTGGATGTAAGACACCGAGTCAATCAGTTGAAGCATGAACTGACGGACATGTTCTGTTTCCAGAGGACCATAGCCGTTTCGGATGGCCTCATAAAGATCGCCACGGTGACAGAACTCGAGAACCAAGTACACGTGAGACTCTGTCTCGAACGAGTCGAGGAGGTTGACAATGTTAGGGTGGGCGCCCAGCAAGCGGTGGAGCATAAGCTCCTCCGACTTCTCATCGACGGCGAAGTCGAGGGTAGATTCGGAGGCTACGGCCTTCTTAGTCAAAACCTTGACGGCAACAGTCTCGTCCGTGGTGATGTCCTTAGCCATGAAAACCATGCCAAAAGAACCATGATTGAGAGGTGCTACAGTGCGATATCTGTCGCCCAGGACCATGCCTGGAGCGAACTGGTCTCGCATGCAAGAAAAGGCAGACATTGTCGATCGGCTAGCGAATGGTGATGGGGAAGAGTTGGAGGGTAGAGTCGTGGTAATCGTACAGGAGATTCGTCAGGCGAGAAACAAAAAGGGAAATGGAAATGCGAAAGGTGTGCCGCTCGTTATCAAACTCGAACCGCCCAAAGGGTCTTTAATGGAGAAATGCGAGAGATGGAGAGAGTAGACGAAGACGAAGACGCCGACGGTTGTCGAGAAATGATGGCAAAGGCAAATCGAAAATATGGCGTTGGCAAAGAAGCATGTGTCGGATATACAGGGTGTTGGTATGTGAACAAGAAAAGCAGAGAGCGTCCAACTCCAGAGTCGTTCAGGTATTGTCAAAGGATCATCGAGGGTAACAAAAAAAGAGTGAAGAGGTTGATCTTCGGTAAGACAAACAAAGAAATCGAGGAGTGTAAGATATCGTCAAAGTCTGGACAAGAAGTCCCGAAAGAATGTACAAAAGAAAGGTTGGTCGTTATGGGAACATTGAATGATGCAAGTGTCGGTGTCCAACGAGGGAAAAGGTTGAGAAAAGAGTAGCGACTGGGGGACGGAATCGCTTGGAGAAAAAGCCGACTTGACAAGACTTGTCTGTAATTGAATACGTCGACGTTATCAGGATGGAAAGAGTATCGAAATTAGGGGACTCGAGGAAGCAGAGCTGGAAAAGCCCGCTTGAAGTTGGTCTTACGACCGGAAGGGTAAGTTTGGCTACTTTGGGCTAGCAATGACAGGAAGATCAAAAGCAGAGCACAATTTAGCAAACTATCATGACGAGGAGAGTTGTGCGTTGGGAGTGGCCGAGTCCGGTCGTGAGAGACCAATATGCGAGCCTCACGTCGGTCCACTAATACGAGATTGCCGGTTGATGGTATCGAACAGGTGAAGTAGTCGAAGTCTTCTCAAAGCTTGGAAACCAATACAGGCAACAGCTGCTAGAGGAGAACACACCGGATCAAATGTGGCTGGCTGTGGAAGTTTTGTTTTCGGCGGTAGTAGCTTGAGATGCACGCAGAGCCAAGTGCGTTGACTACCGAGGACGATGGGAGTTGCGGCGTCGCCGAGGGCTTGATTTGCGTAATGAAAAGGTGTCTTTTCTTTCTCTTGTCGTCCCGTCTAATTCGACTACTAGTCCAGTCGCGTTCAAGGGTCGTCAGGTTCCTGGATATTGGAAACGATAGGTCGGTGATTCTGAGAGGTGTGTTTGGTGGTGGAGAGATATCGAGAGAGATGAACCAGGGTAACCAGTCGGGACGCTGTTGCGAGTGGCAAGTATGCTGAGATCGGAGCTGGAAGGCAATATTATATCCGAGAGAGGGAGCAAGAGGAGAAAGATAGACCCTTAGGGGAAGTGAGGTGTCAAGAGAAGGAAGAGGTAAGGAAAGGAAGCCATGTATAAAGGAACGGGATGGTTGGAACAGAGTAGAATGGACGAGAAAGAACGGGCGATGAGGATGAGCCATAAGAGGAAGGGGGTGGAGCTGGCTATGGTGTAATGACTCCCCCCCCCCAGTCGCTCTTTCAGTCACCCCTCAGTCCAGTCCCCTTGTGAGGGGTGAATCGAAGTGGAGGATGGGGTGGCCTGGGTGGGAACCAAGACGGAGTAGTGCACACAGTACGCAGAAGGAATTGGACAGTCTCATGGTATCCTGTGTACCCGCTGTGCCAGCCTGTTCTGTGACAAGTACGGAGTACTTCGGCACGGTACCAGGCTTCACCCGGCTTAGGCGGTCAAGCGACTCGACTCAGTGGGGTGACAAGATGGACGATGAACCTGGGTGTGCCATGTCAGTAATAGTACTTATATATACTTTTCAGTGGTCAGTTATTGTGCCATAACTAGGTATTTAGCTTGTATTTGTACCCAAAACGGTCAGGCCGGTGCATGAATAAACATGTCCAGAAGTACCCCATACATTTCTGGGGGCTTGTCCTCTAAGCCCCTCTTGAAGATACTTTTGGCTATGCTGAGAATCAAGGCCAGCAACATTCGATCAGGCTTTGTTTGGTGTGAGGGGCCAATAACACCCCAAGTACAAGTACTTGGGCGTGCACAGATGCACATGTACCCAAGCTAACCCCCGAAAGGGAGCTTGTTCTCAAAGCAGTTTGAACACTTTCTGGTTGCAAGGTCAGCCCAGTCCAGGAACGGGACTATGGAGTATGTGGACCAATCGAGCATCATCAGGAAGGGTGAGTGTTCCCATGAGCAGGCGGCCGTTGCTCCCCCCATTTACGGGAGTAGTATTGTCACCCTGTTGAGGGTCTTTGCTTGGCGAAAAAGGGAAATGACTAAAGATGTCCCTGAATGGCATCCAGTGTCAATTTTCCCCTAGGCCTTTGTTGATCCCAAGGATGATAGCATATGGCGTAGCTTGTCCCAAGACATTAAATGCCAAACACGGGACTGTATGTAGACTGAGCCTTGTAATCTGCGTTTGTACGCTGCACCCCGACATGCAGTGTGCAGCTTTTTGACTGTTCAACAGGCCTGCGTGTCAGGCCCCAAGTTGAAATGTGGAGCATGTATCCCAACAAGGCAAGGGTGCTTCAGTGGGACGAGCGGCTATTCTTCCTCTGGCTTGACGAGTGGCTCCCCTGAGTAGTTTACCTTGCAAGCTTGCTTCGTCTCCCGGGCACTGTAAACTAGAAGTCAACCGCCGACCAGCAACAGGCAGGGAATTCAGGCGCTTACTTTGATTCTCAATGAATCTTGTAGACCAATGAATGGTTGTGAGACTAATCATTTGACCCTCTGATCCTTTGGGTGCAACTGACTTAAGAAGAAAAGGGTTTCCTGGAACGCCGACATCGCCAGCCAGCTCGTATTTACATGTAAAAAAATACTGGAGAGCGAAAGTGGAAAGACTCATGCACAGTGGGAAAAGGTTGGAGCCTGCCGGAACCAGTGGTTTTCGGAAAGGTACTCAAAGCCGAGGGTAGTGCGGTGCGAGTATCAAGCTTGAACACGGTGTACATTATCGATCTTCCCCCGAACTCACTTCTTACTACTCCGTAGTAAACTAGTTTATTACGTAGGTCTCTTCACCGCCTTTGTTGAGAGCATTGTTCACTGTGGTTTGATTATTGGAAGGTATTCTCATCAGCGGCATCAAACTCACCCCACCAGGAGAGGATAGCAGTCATGCCTCCCAACGTCAATCCCGCCTTTTTGGAATCATTCGATAGTCCAAGACAAAGAAAGTCACCGTGAGTATGAAATGGGAACTACCTGGTTAACAAATCAAGATATGTAGTCAGATGATGAATAAAGAGTATCCCTGGAAACGGGTCCAAGCTTAGCATGTACTCCGTATCTTTCCCTCATTAGAGTGCTATCGGCTATCGCGTGCGGGTTGTTTTACGTACCAGTCTGTACGCGCCTGTTGTTGTAGGGGTCTAGGGGTTTCAAATAGCATGGTGAACCATGAAAGACCCGGTCGAATGGTCGCTATTTACGAAGGACCTCCGCGTCACGTACGGAGTAGACTTTACTACTGGACTGAACCGACTGTGCCTTGAGTCACTCGTTCTCAGTGCGACTAATCCGTCTTTACCGGTCTCACCGTTGACTAGGCAGGTACGAGTACTTGCTATCCTTTGGTAATTACGTGTCTCCTCACCAAAAAAAATATGGAGCAAGGACAATGACTGTCACCTGTTTCCGTTTAATTGTTTTTAGCAATTCAAACGCAATCGTGGACTCGAATGAGGCAGAAGTTGTCTTTGTTGTCTTTGTTGTCATCGCTCTCTCTCCAAGGGCTTCTTTCCGTTTCTGTTTCACTTGCCATTCCTCAGCCGTTCATTGGCTGGCCAATCTCATCATGCACTCCTTTCCACCTGCATACTTGTACTCCGTACGGAGTACTTGGTACTCCATATTGCGGGTTGGTGGGGTTTCCATTGGCTTGCATTGCCAGGTACAACCCTCTCAGGTACTGGATAAGTATTTTGTTGAGCAAGCGTCCAGCCCCCTTATCTGTCCAATCCACCAGGGCCACAGACATTTCATCAGATACGTGGCACCATAGATAAGGGGACGACAACAGGGACTTTCGCATGACATTTCTTATGAGTACACGATACCTTACCGTGTAATCTGAAGAACCCCGCCATTACGACCAGGTATCTTGTGGTGGACGATAGTTCTGGTTGGTGTTATCGGTCTCACAATGTAGATCTGGGCATTGCTTTGTGTTTACGGAGTAATACTACGGAGTAGTGCAAGCAAGACGATTTGACTGGGGATATCCTGGGCAGGAGTTTGCAATATGTGGCAGCTGGAGACGATGCCGTTGGGATTCAGGGTATTGACCATGGAAAGTAAACACCACAAAGCCAGGGGCAGCTAATCTAAACGAAGGGGCCAGCAAGCAATGATCTCCCAGGTGTCGGGACCAAAATATCAATATCCACCTATTACTCCATGCACCTGCATCAGGGAAAGATAGCCTGACGGGTGAGCTCCTGTTATTTTTGGACAGACACCCTAACTAGCAATTTGCCAGAACAGCTACAGAACACAAAGGATAATAGACGCTCCTGTTTCACCATGGTGTTTATCCAAGAAACGTCATTCGATGGCTTCGCCTCGCCGCTCGCGCGGGGTCAAATGACGATCGATGGGCCCTATCTTCATCAGAAATGGGCAGCGTTCAACAACAGAAGAATTGGCAACTTCGGTAGATCGGCAGGCGACAAAAAAATGATAAAACATTGGTAATACCAAGTAAACTACTAGTACTAGGTGTAGCCAAATCTGCAGGTACGCGGGAACTCGGGCACACAGGAAGCTCTCTGTTCGAGATGAGCGGATTTCACAAAATGGAGAGCAACCTTACGGAGTAGTCGGCACTTCTAAAAACAGCCTATGTGGATTCTTTGGCCAGCGGAAGTGGCATTTGTGGCTTGGAGTTGGGTAGCTAGCATTGTTGTACGGAGTATTACAGAGTAAAATGCAAGCACGAATACTCCGTACTTGCAAATACTGTGGACCACTGTGCTGTCCGCAGTGCGAATTTACAGGGCACTCGATGGCTCTAATCCAATCAATGGACTTCGTTATACGGAGTACGGAGTATTAGAATGTGGCAGCCACCACACCGTCCTCTGGAGGGGTAACGATTGATTGTGATGGAAACCAAAAATGAAATCAGAAAAGACGGCATAACCTTATCATCATCGTCATGCACAACCACAAAACAACAAGCATACAGGGAGAGACAAGAAAGTGTCATTCATCCTATCGCAAGACTTACAAGTATCAACGGACGGAGGATAGGCTAAAGTCGGGGAAAGCATATGGAGTATTAATACGGAGTACTCCGTACGGAGTAGTAGACTTTGGTTCGTCCCCAAAACAAGATAAGGCGTGATTTACCAAGAGTTCGCTAAAGCCTATCAATCGCCAAATCTGGCCACTGTGTTCTACTATGTTCTAGGCCACTGTACGGAGTAAGCTTCGTTCCCCTCTCTAAAATTAGTGCCTCTCTCCTCTCTCTCTGGCTTTGATCGGCGCCAAAGATTTAGTGCCCCAAGGTCCCCAACCATCCAAGACTCCATACTACGCATATTGCACCAGATAACGCCCAGGAATACCACAACCTTGCCGAAGCGAGTTGTCGTAGCCGGGCAGGGAAGAAACTCCTGTAAACCTCTGCAATGGCAGCCAGGCCAGCCCAGATACTAGATTACGGAGTACGTACTCCGTACGGAGTACAAGATCATATCAGATATTACCCCTCTACGAGTACCCATACTTTCCTATCAGTTCTACTTGTATCAGTTGATGAGGGCCATTCGCTCATGATATCGCGGAAGCACTATCGCATTTCCAAAAATCCCATTTTCCCTCTCTTCTGTTTTCTTTCTTTTGCTATTGTTTTGTTTTTTTTTCTCTCCGTCTAAATCCCTGTCCTGTGCATTTATGGAGTATTTAGAGGGTGGGCTCTGTACTCCGTAATCTACCCGTTAACCTGCAGCACCGCTAGAAAAAGAGGGAAAAAAAAGGCCGCGACAAGGGGTGCCTGCAGTTTTGCCTTATTCTTCCTGCCTCAATACCACGATATGTAGCTTTTAATCGCCCAAGCTCTATGGAGTAAGGTGCAATCAAAAAGCGAAGAAAAACGAGAAGAAAATTTACCCATGCTCCATGTCCCATTCAATATGCAAGGTCGAGGGGTGATCTGAGACTGGATTCCTTCCAACACTTCATCTCAACATTTGCGGGACCCTGAATATTGGTTTAGATGGACTTTTTTTTACGTTTACGTGTACGGAGTATACTCTTCATCTTTTTGACGAGGATAAAGGGAAGGGGAAAACTCTACACCGCTAGTTTGAAGCCAAAGTTGATGTTTTCATACCGCCCGTCCCCCAATGAGAAGGACTCGCTTGTTTTAAGTCTGGAGACTCTAGCAAAGGTGTGTGTGGCTTCGGTGGCAGGAAATCGACGAACCAGATTCGAAGGCAGAGAGGCGCAGATATAGATTAGGAACGGAATGCAGGGAGGCCTAATATGCCAAATACGGAGTATGTCAAGTATCTGGCATTCAATAATGCATGCGGGCTACTGCAGCTACGGAGTACTGCACTTTACTACTCCGTATTTACTTGGCCACGCTAATGCCAGTTCTTCCTTCTTGTTCCTAATACCCAGTAATAAACG
The DNA here is from genome assembly GCA_019925285.1 of Graphium sp. VPRI43844. Lineage (NCBI taxonomy): Eukaryota > Fungi > Ascomycota > Sordariomycetes > Microascales > Graphiaceae > Graphium > Graphium sp. VPRI43844. The sequence goes on from JADHKT010000062.1 coordinate 114,606, forward strand.
TAGGGAAAGCATGTGGCTGATATTGCTTATATTAAGGGTGCAGAGAGGAAAGAATATTATGTAGTGATGCGGCTAATCAATCTTCAGCCCTCTTTGGTGGCCATACGCTCTCTGCTCGGTAGAACGATATTGATAATTCCTCGCATACCCGAGAAAAGAGAGAGAGAGAGAGAGGCCACTGCCTCATCGAAGAAGATCAAATACAGAAGTAAGTGTACAGCACTCCGTATCTCTAAGCGACTGCGCCTATTCTCCACTGGTTCGTCTGGTTTGAATAGATATCTGCGCGTCGTTCAGGCTCAACAACCGTGCATTTCTTATCCAAGATTCCTTCGATGCAGCGGTGAAAGCCTTGAGCTCAATTGGGTCCCTACAGGGAAGAGATTTCCACGGGGAAGAAAACTTTGCTCTCGGTAATATGCACGTTGTAATGAGCTGTGGAAATATGGAAGGAGAGAAAAAAAGGTTGAGAAGGGATTGATTACCCGACCTATCCTAAGTAGCCTGCTGGAGAGGGAGGCAGGAATCTTCCACGAACGCTTCCTGCCTGGCGGAAACTAACTGTGCCAACCAACCACTTCTCCACTTGTCAAAATTTAGCACCACTTTGAATGTAACATTCTTTTTGGGAGGGTTATATTTAACATTTCTCAGCCCACTTAGCACGCCACAGCAATAATACTCCGTAGTTTGGAGTCTTCACCGCTTTTCTTGTGATGCTGTGTTGTACAAGTACGGAGTGCTCGCTCATACGAGTACAATTGGTATGGGACAAAGCACAAGAAAAAAATTACAAAGCCGCGATGGCGAGAAGTAAATAAACAAATAGGCCATACGTAAACTGACTTGAGTAAATAGCAACACCATAGGCGGCGGGTTTATATTCCAGGTTGGGGGTTGTATGGGACAATTTATTATTCCCTCTCAATCTCAGTGTCGAGACATCGACCTGATGAACTATTAGTAAGTTCTCTGTAGTTTAGAAAAATAAGCAAGCCCTTTTTTGTTCTTTCAAAAAGAAAAAAAAGGCATTCCTCATCCTCAATCATATATCATTTGACGGAGCTTTACTCCGTAGCTGTTGATCTTTTGAGCTTCCTAGTTGCGCAAGCTTCCCCATACTTGACTTGCCCTTTCTGAACACCAATGATGCTGTTTGTTATGCCCCACCCACCATGATTCTCAAGAAATCGCTGCCCATTCTCCTGCTTCACCGCCTTTATTACGAAGTATGAGTACGGAGTACTTGTACGTACACTACTCTCACCGCCCTGCTACAGTATTACCAGCCCTCAGCAGCCATCCAGAAAAATCCCCCCCACCAAGCATTCAAGCCACCCATCGCCAGGTTACAAGCCACCATATCAAATTGCCAGAATTGCAATGGCTCTGGTTGAACCCCCGAGGATCGTCCTCCTCGACATCGGTAAGACGCCCTCGTTTTTCCGTCCCTTCCACTTTTCTTTCAATGGACTTTTTTTTTCTCTCGTGTATCTCGGCTGTAGATTTATTTCTCGCTAATGCTCAATGTGATAAACTTTGTAGAGGGAACTGTTTGCCCAATATCATTTGTGAAGGACACTCTTGTATGAAAACAACTCCGCACTCCCCCTCTCCTATCATTCTATTCACCCGTTGCTTCACATGTTCCCCCAACTACCAACCTCCAATCATTGCCATCGTTCTCTGTCTTATTGTTTTGGCCCATGCGGATTTGTTCCGGCCCAGTGCAGTGCCGAGCACAAAGTGCCGTACCAGAGCATATGTGCGACGTGGTCCAATGGGGCCGCTCTCGAGGAACTTCGTGTCCTTCAGCAACCCCGCCCTGCTCGCGAAATAGATGTCAAATGGCGGGTCAAGTGAAATCAAGGCCGAGTAAAGGGACACCGCGGAAACCAGATTGGGGGTCTGTGTTAGGTTGGGCGACACTCGTGTCTAGGAACTGACCTACGATACAGTGACACCTTTGAGCTACTGATTTATTTATTTTTTCGTCATTTTTGTTATTGCGGTGTACCGTGGAAGTTGCTGACTGCTCCAATATTTCTAGTATTCCTTCTTCTTGAAGAACTTGGTCCAGGATATTGAAAAGCTCTGGAACGAGCCGGCCTTTTCCCAGTACAGAAACGGGTTCCCTGAGGAGCACGCCTCCTCCCCTCAGGCTTTTCTCGCTCATGTGCAAGAACTTGTCGCTGCTGATGTGAAGGCGCCCTATCTCAAGGCCCTTCAAGGCTACTTATGGAAGGAAGGCTACACATCAGGTCAACTACGAGCTCCTCTGTTCCCTGACGTGGTTCCCTCCATCTCCGCCTGGCGCTCAGCCGGGCTACGAGTAGCCATCTTTTCATCTGGATCCATTGCAGCCCAGAAGCTGTTCTTCGGCCACACAGATGCCGACCCGAGTGACCTCCAGCCTTGGATTTTGGACTGGTTCGACACCATCAAGGCTGGCCCTAAGACGGAAGCAGCAAGCTACACTGCCATTGCTTCAAACTATCCAGACGTGCCTATTGGCCAGTGGCTGTTTCTAAGTGACAACGTCAAAGAGGTTGATGCAGCCTTAGCGTCGGGGATGCAGAGTCGACTGGTTGTGAGGCCTGGAAACCCACCTACCGCAGATGACCATCCTCTGTCAGCCACCGCGGTAACTGATTTCGGCACCCTTAAACTTGGTTGAAAATCACGGGTTGTTAGGGATCATCGTGTCGCACGGACGGCCATCACAAATCAATTGTGACGACGCATCAATCCCCATGGGAGGTTAGAGTCAGATGATAACTACTGTATGGGACACAGTTAGTCATAGATGGGGGTAATGCGGACAATATTTCTGTCTTCGCCTAGCGCGGCGAAATGTAAAGCAATTGAAATACTATTAGGCCTGTTGATGTCAGAGGCAGCTATCAAATCATCACTTAGAAACCAAGACATTGAGCCCCCTGTCCAAGTAGAATAGAGTGAGTGCCAACCAACCCAGCTATGACGACAGTAAAACCACCAATTGATCCAAAGGGTTAAGGTCATGGGAAAGGTAGGAAAAGAAAGGATAGAGGATATCGAATTTCCCTGGGACCATGAACCTGAATAGGAAACCCCCACAGGCTAGCATGGTTCCCAGGAACATTCACGGGGCAAACGCGCCAACCCCGCATCGAACTCTCGAACTCTCGAGCTCGAGAGTGTCTTGGATGCGCCAAGCCAATTCGGACAAGCAGGTCAGATGCCCATATCTTGTCGTCGTCATTCGTTCAGATTGACAATCCTCGTCTGTCTTCTCCTGACTGGCGCCCCCCCCCCCTTTTTTTTTATGTTTCTTACCCCTAGTACCCCTAGTCTGATATCTTTTTTGCGGACATCCCGGTTCACCTCCTCACTTTCTGTGGCAACACGCGACCACACCAATCCACTCTTTTACTTTTTGTCAAGCTTTCCTTTTTTTTCGTTGCTTCTCAGTCATTACGTTTTTCTCTTCTCCGTAAAGGGAAAATACTATGTGGCTGGAGGTCTAGTCGGAAGTCCTGTAGATAGACATTAAATGGAAGGAACTTATGGGATAAAACACCATGTCGATAGGCTAACAAGAGAGAGTGATGTTAGGACAAGGACTATTTTCTGTTGATCCTCAGCCCCTAGGAGCTACTCTAGTCACCTGGCTACCTGGTGAAAAACAGGGATTCTATCATACCTCCTGCGTAAGCCAGATTCCAGCTAGGAATATTTTAATGGAATCATTCAATGTTGACGCAATACACAGACTGGGGTCGTATATGTTTGATTGAGTGGCTTCAAGCAAATGTCGAAGATTACAATGTTTAATACTACTGTCGGAAAGCTGTGTCGGAAAGCTGAAGCATGCCACTACTACCATTGATACTGAGTAACATACGTAGTGAACCTGATCGATCCTTGTCAATCCTGCTAATGGTGTAGGCCAAACAAGAGAGTTCGACCATTGACTGCTATGCTTCAGGTATCAAATAGGCTCTAGAGAAGAAGGTTATCTCATTTGTAGTGCAAAACTACGGTGATCAAGATGTAGAAAGAGGCGCCGTGGTGTGAATGTGGTTTTGTATAAGGCGTATGAAGATGGGAAGCGCGATAGCTTTTATATGATGCCGGTGTATTGACATGCACACGCCATTCGCAAAGGGGATCCAAAAAAGCTCTGGGCTATTAATTGGATCTCGTTTCGGTGAAGTAGGTGGATTAGCAGTAGAATCATGGTCCAACAATATTTCTCATATTGTTTAGAAGTGGGCGACATCCAAAACGATAAATAGGTTGCATGTAGGCTGCGCCAGAATCCAAGGGTGGAATGGCAAAATGGTCGAATGCATTGTAAGGGATCTCAACTTAATTAGACGGTTTGATTGTCATGGTAAAGTTATTTCTTGATTTTCCAGGGTTCACCTCTCGCTTAGGGAACGACACCTTCCGGATGGAAACAGAGCCCGGATCCTCCAATTTCCATAGAAAGTAAGCCAGTTTCTGTGTCATTTTCACTTTCGCTTTTGTGAAGCCCAGTAGCGTCATTAGTTCCTCGAAGCGAGTCTCGGTGAAGAATCTCGAGTTATCAACGCAGCTTCTGGGCAGAACAATGAATAGGGACGGTAGGAGTGCTATGTCGAGCCCGCAGTCCGCAGACAATTCCACGCTCCGTAGAAATTTGAGACTATGTAGCAGCATCTGACCCCGAGAAGCAGCATCCGGTACGAAGTTCAAGACTAGGCTTAGAGAAATGAGGTCGAACCTCTCACCGTCATCCTTTGGGACAGGTCTCTCCATAAAATCCTGCTGCTTGATACCCTTCGCCTGGCTGTTCAAATCAATGAGCTCCATATCGAAGAATCCACTCGTCGAGCAGGCATTGGTGGCGCTGAGTGCCCCGACTTCGAGCATCCTAATCTTTCCCTGACCAGGAAAACGTGACTTTCCTGACCTAGGCGCCTCAAGCCTGAGCCATTCCAATAGCAGTCTTGAGCTGTCTCCTCCTCGATCGTTTCGCTGACCCTGCAAGCTCGCCTTTTGGTACTTTTCGAGACCACCTAGAGCCGATATTTCAGAGAGCAATTTTGAAGCCTCTTCATGGTTCCCGTTCTTAAGAGCCAAAGTCCTTTTTTTCTCTAGGATATGGTGGGTGTTGATCAGTTTGCGAGACGTCTTTCTTGAAAACGATTCAGAGGTTGGGCGGGAGGTAGGAGGCCGACCACGAGACAAGGATTTGATCCTTGTATTCTTCCTAATACCCATAGCTTTTCCGAGGTGCTATAAGTAGCACCGTTCCCTATAAGAAACGAGGTTTCATTTTCCCCTTCTCTTAATGAAATTTTGATCCCTTGATCTGAGTCGAATGGACGTCGTGATGTTCTTCTCATTCTCGCTTCTCAAAATGGGAGGATCCATAAACAGATTAGTCATAAACTAGAATGGTCACGTGGGCACCCAAAAATCTACAAACCCACAAAAGACACTATCAGAAAAAAACCCTAGATCCACAAGATATTAATTAAATTTCCTGTCTCTCTTGTCTTTTCTTCTCCTCTTCCAACCAACATCACACCCAAAGTCGACAAAAATGGCGCCATCCAAGGACAACAAGAAAGGTATGGGATAACAACACACGAGATATGGACTCCTTAATTGGAATTCCGGAAGGACTGGATCACCACGACCCCCGCATCATGCAGCAGCAGATTTTGCGAGTTCTGTCACAGAGCGATTGCTGATGCGATGATTTTATAGCTGCCAAGGGCTCCAAGCAGGCCAACGCTGCCTCCAAGGCCGTCTTGAAGGGCGTAAGTTTCCATGGACCCCAATGATTGACTCACTCCAAAGCAACATACTGACGAGAAGGCACAAATAGGTTCACTCCCACACCAAGAAGAAGGCTCGCTTCACCACGAGCTTCCACCGCCCCAAGACCCTCCAGCTTTCGCGGGCTCCCAAGTACCCGCGCAAGTCGGTTCCTCACCCCAACCGCCTCGATGAGCACCGCATCATCATCAACCCCCTCAACACTGAGAGCGCCATGAAGAAGATTGAGGAGAACAACACTCTCGTCTTCATTGTCGACATCAAGGCCAACAAGTCTCAGATCAAGGCTGCCCTCAAGAAGCTCTACGACATTGACACCGTCAAGATCAACACCCTTATCCGGTATGTTTTGTAGCCATTCATTCTCACACGTTGAGAGCAAAACTAACAAATATCTTAGCCCCGATGGATCCAAGAAGGCCTATGCTCGCCTCACCCCCGATGTCGATGCTCTCGACATTGCTGCTACCAAGCTCGCTCTCGTCTAGAGTGCTTCTTGTTAAAAAAAAGGAAAGGGATATTTTCACGGGTTATTGGCATATTGGAATGGCGTTGGCGCAACTTTTCTTCTGATAAATCCAGCCAAACTGGGATGGCATGGATAGGCACAAAAATGTGAACCGCTAGGCAAATTTAGAGAGGATACGACTTTTAAAATTCAGTTCCATGCCCCGTGATCTTGACGCATCTACTGATACAACCAGACAAAATAGACATATGTAGTTGCTCTTGTCCAAGCCTTGGGAGCAAAATTCCGTGCCAGTAGTAACAACCGTCCTCATGTTCATACATAACAAGATAATTTACAAGTAGTTTTGTCCCTCACAAACTGAAACCGCCAACACCAACTTATTGCCGCATGCTTTCCAAGTGCTTCATCGTAAGGAAGTTCATATCAAGAAAGCGCTCCACGCAGTTTGCTAGGCATGTCTCCTCCGAGCGATCGAGCTTCGGGCCCTTGACTGCACCAGTGACGCACTTCTTCCAGCAAACTTCGGTCAAAGAATGTGTGTCTAGTGTAAAGGTCAGCATATAGAAAAGAAAAGAAGAAAAAAAAACTAGTTTTTCTTTTCCTTCTTGTTCCCTCGGCAAATATTATTGAAATAAAAAATTCGCAGCGGCGAATTTGCATAATATGCCGAAGCAAAAGGGGGCTAAGAGGAACCATAGGAAACTCGTACTCTTTTGTATCCGGGACTTCTGCTCTGCATTGGCGAGGAATTGGCTCAATTCAGCCTTATCCTTGTCGTTCAACCTAGCAAGGTCTTCATTTCCAAAAGTTTTCTTCGAAGCATCCATGTTGTCGAGAGATCACCCAAGATTACGGTGGTGTCTATTGGAGTCGTATTCGTGAGTTCGACCGTCGCTGGGGAGATGCGAAAATATAAAATGTCGCTTCGTCTAAAGGATTTGTGTTTTGTAGAAGTTTTGCTGCGTATGATCTGGAGCCTCGAAGCTTTCGATGTTTTTTTTTGGCCTCGACAAAGCTTGCAGCTATTTTTTTTCGTCGAGATGCTGCTTAGTCATGCTCTACGTCAACGTCAGGACACAAAATCAGAACTGAATTGCTTCTTTTCAAGGCATGTTCGATCCGAGCCAGATAAAATTAGTCCCCGGGTACGGCATTGGGATTAGTGACACTTGATACAAGTTTCAATTGGTGCACAAAGAAGAAGGTGTCTCCGACTCTTGATGCAAACCTGATTGTCATCGCCCTTTGTGGTGACATTCTCATGAACTGAAAATTAGATTGACCCAGCTTCCGCCAACCGAATCGATGTTCTTACCACGTGGGTTGTTTTGATCCAAGCAGCGGAGAGTAGCCAAATGACGAATCCTTCATAATGTGACTTTTTATGATAAGCCGACAGGCATCTTGACAGTCTTAACAAGGGGGGAGATCCTAATAGACAATTGCCTTTAAACCTAGCTAGACTGATAGCTTCAGCACCCCTTCCATCATCGGGTTCAAATTCATTACGGACGTCCAGATCTTCAAGACAGAGGACCCAGCTAAAAGTATCAACCATAACGACCACTTTCAGTTCAACATGCCTTGGCTTTCGCACTCGTTGCTGATGTCCAGCATTGAAATATAAAGGAAACAAATATGGCATAACTCAAAAAAAAGCTAGTCTCACGAAGAATGAGGGCTCGCGCGATGAATGACTAAATGTACTTGTAACGACGCGCCAATAGCAGACAGGAGATACATAGAAACGCCATGCAGCCAAGAATACCAAAGAAGGGGGCCAATGTATTCTCATCTTGGAATGGAACATGAACGTTCATACCAAACGTGCCGCTGATGAGGTTCAGTGGCAAAAGCATAGATCCCAGAAACGTGATCTTGCTGAGCGCCTTGTTGGTTTCCGTTCCCTGCGAGATGCTATTAATCGATAAATAAGCCAAGTAGTTGCTGTGGACCCGGGAAAGCATCTTTTCGAAATGGCCAAGGTTGGTCATCATGGTGACGACGTGATCTTGAATGTCACCAAGATACAAACCAATATCCATTCGCGGTGTCACTTTGTAGTTCTCGTTGCAACGCTTCGTGAACCCTTTCAACACATCAGCCTTGCCACCGAGGAGACGCATGAGAGCCATGATGTTCTTTCGGGCAAGACCGACGGACTTAAGAAATTCACTCGAGTCTGCTTCCCGGACCATGAAGACGCTGTCTTCGATGGCGTCCACCTCGAGTTCAATCCGTCGAATGACAGGCGCAAAACTGTCGACAATATCGTCACTGTATTGGGGTTAGCTTAGGTGTTTTACTGTATGAATGGGACGGCCAGCAGGAGAAGAAACGTACATCAAAGCGTAGCAGATCCAGTCACTGCTAAGCGCGACAAAGTCTTTGAGCAAAGCGATACGAGTTCGAACATTTGATGCGTGGTTGTTAGGGGCAAAGGTGAAACTGAGTGTCCCTTCTCGGAAGACAACTGCGTAAATGTTAAAGGGTTCATACTCGAGACCATCATCTTCTTGAACCGCATTGAAGGATCTGAAGCATGCAAAGTAATATGAAGGGAATAGTTCAATCTTCTCACGAGACTCTTGTGTTGTGATGTCTTCGAGAGTAAGAGGGTGAACACCAAACGCTTTGCAAATCGCATAAACCTCCTCCTTCGAAGGGTTGTTCAGATTGAGCCACCAGACACCATCGCCCCCCTGCGGTAGATCAAAAAGTCCACGTATGTCTTCGCCAGGAAGTACGAGATCACCCAATTCTGACGCATGGATAGTAGACTCCCACTCTGACGAAAAGAAAGAGATTCGGGTGGCTTCCTTCATAACTTCGGATTCCGTGTCAACGGAGACCGCTTTCTCGATTCCCGCAGGTGGTGTGTTGAGGACGTCACCCGAAGCAGAAAACTGGACTGGATCGGGGCCGGAGGCTGCCACCGAGGGTCGCAGGTCGGGAAAAACACGAGAGCCATCTTTACGAGTTTGAGCTCGAGATACACGATCCTTTTCAATGAACTCTTCCAAATAATCAAAGTCAATGCGAAGCCCTTCTGTGCGGTTTTCGTCTTGCACGGGGTAGCAGACATCTTCCTGAGCGGGATGACCTCCCGTCATGATGCTGGCTGCGTCGTTAGCAGTGCGGGGCCTGCTCCGGTGCGATCGATAACTCGCTACGGAGGCGGACCTAGTGAGTCCCTCTTCTTCATCTTTGGCCTCAGAGAACGACAAATCTCGTTCACGTCGACGGGCTTGAGCGAATGCCTTGACTGAATTCGGAGGGGACGAGGTTCTAATGGACTCAACAGTCGGACGACGGTTGCGGCGAGTGGCCGGCGACGCATCTCCTGTCTCATCATCAATGACGGCCTCTTCAAAGTCACGCACTCGTATATTATGCATGTCCGGGCTCAGATGAGTTGGTTCGGTGTTGGGGACACTGGTTGGCAGGTCATCGGGAAGCCGAGCGCCGTAAAGTGTATCGAAAGTTCCCCTACGCTGCCGCTCGGTTCGATGCGTAGAGACGGCCTGGTTTCGATGATCGTCTAACTCCTCCATTGGAGTGTAGTTGAGGTCCATGTTGCCCTCGTGGTCGGACATGTTGCCCGAGTATTTCGTCGTTTCAAATTTGTGGGTTGAAGAGGTCGAATTCGGATTTGCTCCGTTACGCGCAGAGTCGGTGGTCTGAGTTGATCGAAAGATGTTCGGTAGAGGAGGAAGGGGGAGAGGAGTTTGGATGAAGAGGTACGGTTAACCCATCAGGCACTGTCCATAGTGGTCGGTATAGGAGCGACAAATCGTAAATAGTTACGATATCGAGTATTATGCCACGTTCCAGCCCAGCGCACGGAAGCGCGCAGGCATGAGAGTTGGCGTGAGCAAAACGCAGTAGTCCAGCGAATATATAACCAAAAGGTATATACCAGGATTGGAGGGGAGAGAGCCGAAAAGAAGCCAAGTTTTGTTTGCAGTCTTGGTATGTAGTCGCGAGTTGATACCGGGCTCTTAAGGAGGTTTCTTGTTCACCCCGCTATAGACCCAGAAGCCGGGATCTAGGAGTGAACGAATATGTGAGAGTTGGCCCGATGTGAGGCCCGCCAACTTGAATATTGGTTGTGTGAAGAGGGAAAAGGATAACGATGAGGCAGCTGTAAGAATAACGTGAAGAAAATATCGATGTTCGTTCCAATGGTAAAGAGTTTGTAGGTCGGGAAGACGTGCTTGATCCAGGTTTCTGTTGAGAAGTCGGATAACCGTGTGATTAAGCCCCAGATCCTGAGAGATATCCGAAGGCCTTGTTTGGTCTAATCGAGGAAAATGGACGAGAGACGAGTTGTGGAATAGAAAATAACCACGTGTTTAATTTGGCGACAGAAACATTCGAATCAGAAGTTTCTGGTTGTTGACGATGTGCGAGTCTTGAGTCGGAAGTTTGCTCGTGAGAGATTAAGGGAGTGGGGAGTTGGGGGTTATAAGGGATCGGAAGGAATGTTAACGAGGTAAAATTGAGGAGGCAACTTTTTTTTTCACCTGGGCTTGCTTGTGCAGATATCTGAGAGATTATTGGCTGGTTGCCAGGGATCTAGTCCTATTCGGGATTCGATATGTGCAAGGTGCATCTACATAGTAAATACTAATGGAGTACAAAGGGAAAAAATTTCCCACGAAGTTTGGAGTACTCCGTACGGAGTACTTGTATCGTCCATCTTCGAGGTCTTGCATAAAATTGCGCTCATGGCCTCAATCATGTGAAAAAAGTGGGACGGAGGGATAGTCCAACGGATAATGTTCTCTGTACGGAGTACAAATACGAGTACTAGCGTTGTGACCTTCAATATCTTAGTAGTACACGTCGTTCTCCACAAGGACACCTTGCTACAGCCTTGTAAATGATCATTTAGATTATGGTCGTGCCAGCATGCTAAATTCAGCATCGACGAGACAACATCATTGAGCCGCCGCCAAGACCTGACCTTAGGAGAAGCAGTCGATTTCGCTATTAGCTACAAATTATCGATCGAGGGAACGCAAACATGGCCGATCAAATCCTCGACAATATTCGGACTATCGTCGATGCACAGATAGTAGGAACCCCGACGCCAACCCCCTCCTCTCAGTTACTAATATACTAACCACGAAATATGTCGTAGGATTTCGAGGGCCAACGATTGTCAGAAAAAATTGCACTCATCTCGCTTTGGTCTTGTGGTGTAGGTTTCCTCCAATCCGTTGTAATGTATAGAACCTAACTTTTTGGGCCCAGTTCTTCTCCTTCGTCGTTGGATACATTTTACAAGATATCAAACTCGCTGTATATATTGGGCTAGTAGGGACAGCTACGACCTTCTTGGCAGTTGTACCAGCCTGGCCCTTTTTCAAACGAGATCCCGTGAAATGGCTACCAGCTGGCTCTGGTATGGGTTGGGGTAATTCACCCGAAAAACGAAGCGACTAGATGTTTATCATATGCTTTTCTTCCTATTAACAAGACGCCTAGTCGAATTTCCATGATTTCCTGTCATAATTCTCCATGATTTTACCATGTCACCGCAGCCAACATCAAATACACCTTGCTCGTAACACAGCCTTCTCATCGTCCGTATTTCTGGAACTCCCAGTCCCTATTGTCGAGGGGGCACACCTGTCGTGCCTTGAGCCATCTAGATATGCAATGGAAGTGGAAGGCATGCTGTGAGACAGCCGTTAGTAGTTGTGGATGAAAGAAGGACGAAGTAACATACGTTGCATATTCCCCACGCGACAGTACACTCCTCGCTTGTCGCTGACGACTGGTTTGCTTGGCATTCTATGCCTGTGATATACACACTTGTTACCGTTTGTCCCATATCAAATGGCTCGGCTGAAGGGGGAGCGGACAACTCGGAGCTTACATAGGTCCATGATGTGGTTTCGGCAGATGGCGCAGTTATCAACAACAATATCCCAAGCCCACAAGGCAACCGCATGAAGCTGTATTACGCCAGGTCAGCCACTGGATCATGCGATATCTATTAGAATAGAGCTTCAGCTAGTTACCTTCTTTACTTCGAATCGCTTCTTTCCATCAACGACTGCGGTTGATGCTTTGGAGCCGGATGGTCCAGGAGCATCGACCATATCGACATCCGCCATGGTAGTAGTTCCAGGAATCTGTTTGATCTAGGCGATATATAGAGGGTTCCGTAGGGTGTCCAAGAGATGTGGGAAATATTATGTAGGAAAAGTTGCGGGGCTGCTGTTTGCTGAGGGAAGTAATACGTATGTATTTAGTAAGGAAGAGTACCTGGATAGGCAGTCAACTAGTAGAAAAACAAAACAATAAACAAGCTCCCAGAGAAAGCAGTGCGGAAGTGTAAATGGTGAGAAAGTGAAATGGAGGCAGTAATTATTGGGGTAAGGTGTTTGTCTTCTTGCATCTATGAGCGTGCGGTTGCGTCCAATAGCGATTAATAGAGGAGGAATCGTGAATAAACGGAGTGCGGGCCTGGATCTTTGCGCAAGCAGTCAATGGCTGCTAGGCGGTGACCAGGGGCAAAATTTGGGTGGGGGAGGGGCGGTTACGGGAAAGGTACCACTTATGTACTGGTGTGAACGATTACTGTGTAAGGCTACTTGATGTCGACACCTACTTCCAAGTTCTCAAGGCTGACTGACGAGCTGAGTAACTCGTGCTTCCCCTCAACTTGTTTCCCATAGCCTTCTCTGTCACTCATTTCATCTCAGATCCTTCCTTCCACAACACTATTTCTGTATCCCAACCGCTTGTTCTTTACTCAGGTAACTGCGTTTCATATTCCATGTTCTATGCCACTATTCTCCCTTCCATAACGCTGACAAGTTTGGATTCTGCCGTCAGGTCTCGGTTTTTCCTCATCACGGTTTGTCTAAACCCCATGATTCATGACTCGGAGAACCAGAACCAACCATGATTTCAGTTGCCTTCCGGAGTCCTTTCTTACTTTGAACAATATTGTCTCACTGTTATATCCTCATCTTTGTCCTTTTATCTTGAAGATTGCATAAGATGAGTGACAACAATCCCAAAGAGGGCGCTACTCCGGCACGGCGGCGCAATCCACGAAATGGTGGGAAGCGTTCAGCACAGAAGAACTATGCCTCCGAAAACGACATATCATCCGCAACATTGCGGACTGACGGATCTCCTTTCCCTAAAACTCCCCAAAAGGCCGGAGTTACTCTGGATATGCAAAATGCTTCAGCGCAGCAGCGTGGAAAGAACAAGAGCCGACACGTTCACACACCTTCTACCGATTTCGCTCGCTCCAACCAAAGGACTCCCCCCCAGGGAGCAGTTCCGAAATCAGCCGCCCAGGCGGCATTCGCAGGCGCCACATTTCACAATTCCCCTGCTCCCTCCGAGCTTCCCAAACCAAGCTTCTGCAAGGCTTCTGCGATCTCCCCAAGAGCTAAATTATATGTATCGCCGACCCAGTCAGAAGCACATGCGGCCCAACAGGTCGCATCGCCTTCGCCAGCAACCTTCTATGCTCCAACTCCCCACCAGTCAGCATCATTACCCCAAGAATCGCCCCTCGAGTTCATGTTCAAGGCCGATCGCCAGGAGAAGGAGAAGGCACGCCTAGATCAACCACGAGAGTCACCCGGGGGTTATCCGCATGCCTACTCGCAGAATCGATCGACCGTCTCCATGTTTAGCGCAAATAAACTCAGCAATATCAGAATTTCTCAACGTTCTACTCCGCGTCCAAACAATGGAATACCGTCATCAGAGTTGGACGGTACTCCTGGGCAACCTATGGGTGAAGCATTCTCTACTCCGTATAACGAACGAATCCGAGCCGCTCGTGCAAATACCCAGACGCCAAATCGCCAGGATTTCGACAAAGGCGAGCAGTCGACACAGAATTCCGAGGCTCTGAAGGACCTTCTTTTTGGCACTCCGTCGCAGAAGGCCGTTCCTCAACCAGGCCGTACTGCCCCAGCCTTTCCCAATGCAGGATCTCTGGGGAATGTTCGTAGAACCATCGCAGACCACCGCCTCAACCAGGTCCAGGGGCAGAGAGATGCTAAAGTCATGGCTATGGAGGACGATTTGCGCCGAATTCTGAAACTAGATTCTCCTCTGAGAGGCCCCTGAAGCGATGAAGGGAGTCCGCCATGGCGCCTTGTTTCTTGCTGTCAAACTGAGGCAGCTTTCGTCGCCACTGTTGATAATGGTGTATCACAGATCGATCCTTTCCTGTCTCATTCGTGAGGCATTTCTCACTCGACCCGCTTCAGTTCATCATCAGAGTGATCTGTCGGACGAATCAATCACCTCTCATTTTCTTCGTCTCACTCTCGTCTGTTTCATTTCTCTTCTCTTACACGTCCACCTCGGAGGCTTCCTGCGGTCTATCTTCCTGTTTAACTATTTGGTTACTCGATACAAATTTTCTTTGTTTTTGTCGGTTTGTTTTTGGGAAATACCACTGCGACGCCATCTATTTGGAAGGGTATATGTGCCATGGGCTCAGTATGGTGATGTTGTTGGGCGTTTGGAAATATAGCGTTTCAGGAACGATCAGCTTACGGGCAGCTACATAGGTATCAAGGATGACGAATATTGGAGTTCAGGCGGCTTGGGCCTTAATGATTGCATATGGGCAGGGAAGAGCACCACCAACTTTATATCTATTTGTACGTATAGATGTAATACGCGAAATGCATCCTTCTTTTCCATCAACTTGAGAGTAAGATTGGATTTTTCCGTAGCGAAGTAATACAACTTTTTCAGCGTTTGTTGGAATTGATGATCATGTGACCTCGCGTCGAAATGCTTCCTCCACTTGCACGGGTTTGTACCAATTTTAAAATCCGGTGATACCGCAATGAGTATGCAATTGCCCAGAAAGCTCCAGTGGAATGTAAGAGCTCTAAGGCTATAGTCGGACGAAATTAGACCTTCTAGAAGAAGGCTCAGGCAAACCCACCCCACCCCACCACAACGACGCCTGTTTGCTACACCTTGCCAGAAACTGCCTTTTTGCAATCCTGGCAATATTTGGAAGAGACTTTTCGCCTTTTATCGAGTAAATCGACTGATCAGGCGGTGACGAAACGTCAGAAGCAATGCCTCCAGAGATCATTACAATCAGTGATGACGACGATGATGTTGATGAAGGCAACAACAGCAAATGTGAAGAGAAATCTTCTGGTTCTACACCGGTCATCTCAGCCTCTCCAAACATCAGTCAACCAAAGGGCGCCGTGTTTGGTGACTTGGTTCTAGACCGAAGACGCATGGAGGAAGAACGGCTAGCCAGAGCCAAAGCCAGGACCCAAAAGCGGAGTGCGGATTCGCCGCCCGAGGCGATACCTCCAGCACAAAAGCCCAAGATAGAGGAGAATAATTTCATACCCGATACTTCTATCACAGCGACAAAGAGTGTCAAACCTGAGGCTCCTATATCCGGAGCTGGTGCTTCAAACTTTTATCCTAGAGGTGCAGTCAGGAGAACCTGGGCTTTTGGATACGAAAGAAACGGAGAGGATATTAAGATTGAGGAGGTACTGAAAAGAAACGAACTCCAACTTGCAATCCTTGCTTCTCATCAGTGGGACGATGAGTGGCTATTAAGCAAGATCGATATTGCCCGTACGCGGCTAATGCTCATCGCTTATGCACGAGACGAGGCTCAGGTAGAATCCCATCACTCCTTGTCCCAACGGAATCAACCCCCCCCAAAGAGACCGACATGCTAACCCGCCATGTTCCTACCATATAGCAAGAACAACTGCGCTCAAATGCCCCATCTGATCGCGTTCAGTTTTGTTTCCCGCCAATGTACGGAATCGGACACATGCATGCGAAACTTCAAATATTGAAGTTCCATAACCACATAAGAATAGTCATCCCAACTGCCAACTTGACTGCTCATGATTGGGGAGAGTCGGGCATATTGGAAAATGTAAAAGAAGTGTCTACACCATGGATCCTTTCACTTTCGCCACGCAGTAGTCCCGGTTTCTGACTGAGTATACTAGATGCTTTTTCTCATCGACTTGCCCAAACTAGACTCAAAGGCTGACAGGCCGCAGTCTGCAAAGTTGCCAAAAGACACACAGTTCGGTCGCGAGTTAACCCGGTTTTTACGAGAACTAGGTCTGACCGATAAAATGGTTGATAGCCTGGACAGCTACGATTTTGCAGAAACAGCCCGTTTTGGGTTCATACACACCATGTAAGTTCCAGACATGAAAATCTATTTGAAAAAAATTGTCCTTTATTTTAGTGCAGGGCGAATATACTGATATTGTAAAAAAAAAACATAGATCGGGAAGCCACGCAGGCTCTAATCTATTCAGAACTGGTACTTCTCAATACTTCCTCCCGTCTTTAACTGGTCATGGGCACTACAAGGTTCAAGTTTGTTAACGTATCTTTTGAATGACTAGGATACAGCCATCTGGGATCAACAGTCACAGAGTTTGGCCTCGCGACAGAAAATCCCGTAGAGGTAGATTTCGTGGTACGTGTGACGCAGCTCGGATGTTGTACCCATATCCAGAACCGTCTACGAATAGAGACGAGACTGACTATTTTCTTTTCGGCGTGTAGTCTTCGTCACTAGGTAACCTCAACCCAAGCTATCTTTCCGCCATCTACAATGCGTTCCAAGGTACGTAGATAATCCATCTTCCAAGAGAGGCGGTCTTCGATTTATAATCTACTTGGTAGGCGAATCCGGAATGGCAGAATATGAGGAGAGAACGGGCAAGGGATCTCGAGATAGGTGGTCCAAATCGAAATCTCTCCTCTGTGATTACTTTCGTGTTTTCTTTCCATCCAAGAAGACAGTTTCCAAGAGTCGCGGGGGTGTAAAGGTGACCATTTCCTGCAAATTACATACATATTGGGACTATTGACTAACTGCAACGCATATCTGTTTTAGTCTGCTGGCACAATATGCTTCCAGAAGCATTGGTGGTTATCGCCGGATTTCCCACGGAATTCTTTGCGTGATTACGAAAGTCAAAGGCGGCGCATGTTGTTACACACGAAGATGCTCTTCGTAAGGCGCGTTGGTGAGAAGAATGGGCCTCAAGGATGGGCTTATTTGGGCAGTGCAAATCTCTCAGAGAGTGCATGGTATGTTGGATTTTTTTTTTTCAGTGTATCATGCCCACGCCATACTTGTGCCCGGAATTTTTGCGGTTACTTTTACTGTAAACTTCTTTTGTTTGTCGGGGGGGTGTGAAACTGTCGAGTAAAGAATGGCATGCAGATAGACTAACACAATAATCTTCTAGGGGGCGTATTATCGGGGACAGGCGTGGTCTCAAGATGAGCTGTCGGAACTGGGAATGTGGCGTGCTCATTCCGTCTGAGAAGTATGTTGACGAGGGTCAACAGCCTGGTGATATCAAGACCGTGTTTGGTTCCCAGATGCCACTCCCAGTCGAGTTCCCTGGTACCAAGTATTACCCAGTATCTGGGGATGAGCCATGGTTTTTCTCGTAGCAATCGTGTGCCCTCTGAGATAGCCGAACTATATTGCTCAGCTTTCCTGGGTGGGGTGCAGTCAACAGGGATATTTAGATTAACAGAGAGATACAGCTATTAACTAGAGAGCTTCTTGGTTTGGTGCATGCATGCTTGCATTGACATCCTACCATTCTGAAATTCGAACAGGCAAGTTTCGTCTCTTGCCACGCTAGCATATGCATGTATCGTCCGCTGGCTTACCTGGAGATATCGGTACAACAGAATCATGCCATAGCCGGCTGAATCAATAGTCAGGCAACTCATGGAGCTGTCAACATGATGTGTCCCTTATCTTGCATGTGAACACTTGCGCCATAACAATACCTAGGGAACAGGCGCGAGGAACATAAGCTTGTGCTGGCCATGATGACGATCTTGATCAGAGTACGAAGCGAGGTAATTGAAAACAACACGTAAGGACATACTAGCTGTGCATTAGTGCACCCTGGTCCTGAAACCTTTATTCAAAAGTGCTGGCATGAACAGCTTTTGGACCTGGCGGGGAACTCTGCTTGTAACGACAAGTAAGGGGTGGGAAGGGGATGGCTCGACGGGGATTAGGACCCGGACAGCGGAAGAGAGTCTAAAGCACCAAGTAAGGCATCAGTCAGCTAAGGCCACTTGCAAGGAGTAGCAGCGCCAGCAAGCACACCTCAGTGGTTGTTTCTCCCCGATAAACAAAGCTAACCCCCCTATTCATTTGTTGTCAGGCTAACAAAAAACTTAGGGGAAGAATTAAACTTCCGACCGGCTCAGTTCTTAAAACCGGCCACGTCCGCGGGGGGGGGCAGGAGGTATTGTAGTAAAAAGGAGGCCCAAGAAAAAACGAGTTGAGGCCCCCTTGGCGCTATTTTTGGATTCAGAGGCAACGATGATGGTTACAAGACTCGCACAGCAGTTGAATAGGGGCGTGGTGAATTTAGTTGGAAGTCGGTAGTATCGTAGTATCGTAGTATCGTAGTATCACGGCTTCTTGCCTTTTTGGTTTGTCAGTTAGACCACAGGAGCACTTTCTCGCCTCGGAAATAGATGAGTTGGAAGGAAGGAAGGACAAGGGTCGTTTCCAGGCAAAATGCGTTTGCGTTGGTTCTACAGGAGGAGACTCTTATGATTTCTACATATGATTTCTCAAATACCTACGGAGAACGAGGTGAAGACAGAGGCATGTGCGGAGGAGGCCGCAGTCTGCAAAGTTGCCAAAAGACACGCAGTACACGTATGTTGTGAGCTAGTTACTCTGTGCCCCAACAGAAAAGTCAACTCGAAGAGAGGAACCATCTCGAAGTCGTCAGTAAAAGCGCCCATTCTTGTGCAATTCGATGAACCTACCCACCTCCAGCTTCATCCCATATTCATCCCATATTGCTATCAAGGCTCTTGCTTTGCAAGAGGGACCTCTGGTGTTTTATTTATGATGGATACACATACTTTGTTTCGCGCAAGGGGTAGAAAACATGCTTAAATCTAAACTTTGAAGCTTTCTTTCACTGCCGTCTAAGTTTACGAGTGACGGTAAAGACGATGGTAGGAGCGCTTTCGCCTTACGCTATCTACCATCGAACAGCTATTGGATCAATAAGACTTTTGCCGTCCTATCCATCCTTAGCAGAGCGAGCAAACAACACCGCTCCATCCAAGTACCCGCAGTACCATACTACCGTCAACTGGTGCGTGAGCGGGTCTATGAATGCGAGGTCTCGACTCGATCAGCATTTTGTGACTCGACGTTTTGGGGGTTTTGGTTGTTGTCTTGGGCAACTTTGTCTTGTGCCCAAAGGTAGCATTTCATCCTGGCTCGTGGCGGTGAATATAAATGAGCCAGCAAGGCTGGATACGTTTTAATCGGATTCTACGGAGTACACGAAAAAGGAAGAGCTCTCAAGTTCACGCTTTGTTTGCTTAGATGGCTCCTGTTTCCAACGCTTTCTTTTGCAATTCGTCTCTTCACCATCCCAACTAATCGTTTTTCTATCCGAGATTTTCTCCGAGATTTTTTCCGAGATTTTTCCCTTGTCATCGCAAACTTGATTCCTTCCTTCCTTCCAAAAAAAAAGCCATTTTACCAGCCATGAAATGGCACGCGCCCAAATTCTGGCCTAGGTTAAACATCTACTCCGTAAAATATCCTAGCAATCCTTGGTGACGAGATGTGGTTGAAAGACTACTCCGTGCTTTACTCCATAAAGTCCAACATGGAATGGGTCGCGACATGGGTCCCACGCGATAACCTAACCCGAATGGTTAGCCACTCCTGTTTACGGCTTAATTGCCCATTTTCTCAACCATCTCATTGGTCGATTGCCTCATGATGTGGTGCCGGGATGACGCCAATAGTGCATGGTGACCAGACCCCGTCATCCTTCTTGGTTTTTCTTCGGGAGCGCCGTGATCTCGTTGCACCAGGGCCCCGTCCGGTCCCCATCTACGACTCCATAAATCCCACAATCTCCAATTGTCCCCTGTCAAGGCGTGTGCCAGTTTGGATGGACTGGACATCGGTACGGAATTCATCCCATCTGGACACGGACATCGCATTACCAACAGTCAACTGTCATGGAAATCAAGAGGCAAAATGAAACGGTGAATCTCCACACGACGGCTCACAGGCCCTAACCAGTTTCTTCCAGTTCCCTCCAGTTCCCTCCAGTTCCCTCCAGTTCCCCTCCAGTTCCCTTCACTTACTCATCCTATGTTGTCTTTCATTTACGGAGTACTCACCTATGGGCCTGGACCCGGTTTCTTCCTCATACAATTTTACTCCATATGGCGAAGCAATCACAGCACTAAGAGACTCTTCGGTGGCGACAATGAGAATGGCTCCTTCCCCTACAGCGTATAGCTTGCCGCTGATCCGCCGTTTCCCTAGCTTGAGGCTCGATCGACTCGGACCAAGCCTAAATTAGACCTCTCTTTTTTTTCTTATACGGAGTATGTAACGCTCTTTCAAGGAAGGGCTTCTTGTCTGACCTCTTGTCCGGGATGGATAATTCCGCATTTCGCGGAAAATGGTGCTCGTATTTTGAAAGCCACAACTTGGCTAAGTGAAAGTTGTGGCGCGCCTTGCGGGAACTGTCGCTGATTGCAATTTTTGCACCAATTTCTGGAGAGCACGGATTCAAGTGAGTTACACAAAGTACCCTGCTCTGTCTTTTTTTAACTCCGTAAATCAACTGCTTCGGAGATTTTTTTTCCCATTTTTTTTTTTTTTGCTTTGTTCAAGAACCGTGGGGGGATGTAGTACTAATGGAGTGTGAGTGTGTGTGTGTGGGTTTTTGGGGGCGTGATCGATAACCGACCATCCATTCGGATCCGGGTCCATATTGTGTCAATACAGCCTGGGAAGGTGGGGGCTTTTACCTGGCCAAGTCTCAATGGTCCGTCCTAACGATCATGGTACCCGAGGTGAGAACTTGGGGGCGAGGAAAAAGGAGCGAGAGGCGGATGGAGTGTGTCATGCATGGTGCCAAGAGCCAGTTTCCTCCAGTCGAATTTCAACTTTTCAAGTAAGTGGGCCGTACCAAGATCCAGTTAAGCAAACCATTTCTTGAGATGAACACACATGTAAAGCGGTAGTTACATGCTGTGCATGTGTCTCTAGACGTCTGACCATTGGTTGTCTAGTTACTCATAGATGTTTCCTATCAGTTACCATGTTTTGAGGACTTGACAGGCGGGGGACGACGTTGTAACTGAGCCACGGTCGAAAAAAGTTCGTGGGCCTGCATGGGCCAGCTGAGATGCACCGTCCCTGTTGTCTAGGTACGTGAGACATACCTGTCGAAGTCTAGGGGACTGGGCTAGGGCAAAAGTCTCAACTGTGTATCCCTCTCACCAATGCACTAGTAAAACCTGGGCAGAGACGGACTTGATACATGACGTTACCTAACAGCTACCCGGGACCTGGCAATCTGGGTGTCTTTGGTGCGAGAGGGGGGCAGCCCTATGCAAAGGCGCCCTATTGCGCCATGGTCACAATTTGGCATACTGTAGTCATCTTTGGGCAACGGCATATTTCACAACATACACGTACGGGGAACAAGATTATGTGGCGGCGGTGTGCTCGGTGAATTGGGTATTTACGGCATCTTCCTTTCTGGTGGGGGGCCGGGGATGGCTTTGTTTGAGGTGTCTGCAACTGAAGCTCTAAGTCTGCCAAGAGGAGTTGCAAAACCCAAGGCAAAGAGGATAGATCCTGTACTCCGTAGGCTATTGTAATTGGCATTGACGTGTTCGTGTCGAGTTCGTGAGGAAGACCAAATCTTCTCTTTGACTTTGACGGCCAGGCTAGCCCCACCCGGCAGAGTGGTTAGACAAGACGACATAATCTCAGAACGACACATCCAAACTTCGACAACCGTTGACAAACATGACTCCTCATTTCCAGGGTTTCTGGGCCAGTCGGGGGCGCTTCTGAGATGTACCAGGCTACGGGGAGTCGACAAGCGAAAACCATCGCAACTAGGCATTTTTTGGGGGGGGAAACACTCTTACATGACTCGGGTGCATGTCAATGACGGAACTGGTACAGACTCGACCGCTCATTGGCAGCGCCAAACGACACGAAACCCCCTTCCAGGTGAAATGGGCTTCCCCCCCTTGACTCTTCTTTTCCCTTGCCCTCATCATTGGGATCCAACTAGAGCCCCGTGACGCCACGAGGTTGGGGGCGAGGTCAAGGTAGGACTTTTGGGAGAGAGCTAGTCCCCTCCTCCAAAATATGTTGATTTAACTCGCCTTTCCTTTTCCCTTCTTCTAACGTCGTTTGACAGCGGTAAACCCTCTGGTGGCTTAATCTGCAAAACCCCCCATTAACTGGCTTCCCCGTTCTTAAATAATGTTGCACACATGTTCCAAATTGGGCGGATCCCGAAATCCATCCTCCCTTATACTTAAAAAATGTTGAGATTGAATTCGATTTCCAGGAGAATCCTAATTCTATGCATGACAGGTGATTGGGCAGCAGCCATGGTGTAGGTTTGGATCACAAGGACGAACTGCAAGTAGACTGACTGTGCATGGGGCATTGAAAGTCCTAGTGGTGAGAGACCCCAGAGCGGGCGGAGCGGGTGTGGATTGTCTGGAGACAGGAAAAGGGAGTAGAGGATTACTGAAAGATTGGGAAGATTTGAAGCTGACACTAGGCTTGGGGACGGCTACTTGTACGCATAGGACATGCCCAAGGGAATACTTGTATATCATAGGGTCGCCAGGAGAGCAGGACCGATGGCGTCACTTGCAACTCAAGGCACGCGTATAATCACTGCGAACACGTACAGTATTGATGAAGATTCATGAGCAAAAGAGAGGTCCCAACAAACGGACAGGCCCCTTCGGGGGTTCTTGACAGATCGGAAAAAGAGACCATGGGTAGCGACGAACCAGGCACTAACATAGTCCATTACATAGGTCCGGTATCTTGGAGGGATCTAAAAGCGGAGACTACCGACGATCTCTCTCATCTCATGGATGGTAGCCTGTCGCAATGACACAGGATTTGATACACGCCCCCTTGCCTGTTGCCGAGAGGCTGTGAGGCTGTTTTTTTGTTTAGAGATGGGGGACAGAGCGGCGGAGGGGGAAAGCAAGGCCTATTATTTTTCTTTGTGGATAGCTCGCTTGTTATTTCCCATTTCCCGTTTCCCAATAGGCATGTCCGTGTTGCCCTGCCCAGTGTCGTGGGATGGGTTGGCTCCTTCGAGTTTGAAGGTTTTTTTTTCTCTTCGTTGTATCTTTTAGAAGCCATGTCCGAATCCTTGTGCTTTAAGTTGTTACATTGTCATGCAGCGAACATGCCTCATTACTCATCCACGCCGAGGCTTAGCAAGCATGTGGCTGCACGAAGTCCACCATTTTCCCCTATGATGATCACTCTAGCTCGGTTCCCCCGAGTTGTGCTTTGTTATGTATGTATGTGTGCCTGGGAGCTGGAGGGAAGACGGGAATATGGGATGTCAATAGAGGACCGAAGTGACACATTAGAGAGACGTAAGAGATGATTGAAGGAGGAAGGGGTTGGGGGGGGAGGGGGGGTGGGCTTAGGCATGGACTTGACGAGACGTCCTCCTCACCGGCGAACCCCATTTTCTACATGGCCGCTAGGACAGAGCATAGGAGAAAAAAAAAGTAGTAGTGCCAGGTTAGCAAATATTGAGGATGAAAAAAAGGGGGGAAGGGGGAGAAGGAAAGGGGGGGGGGGGGCGTGTCTTGATGATACTACCAAACATAAGGGTATGAACTTGAAGAGCAAAATATACGTACTTGTGGTAAAGAAGTCGAAGGGGATTTTGTGTACTAGAGACAAACCTAGCTACCCTTTTTCGTTTTCTTCCTTATATGTTATCCTCAACCCTTCCATCATCTTCCCTTCCAAAAGCTTGAACGACATTTCCCACCTTTCATTCATGCCATACAGGAAACTTTATCCCATCATCACCCACCTCTCCACAACAACACATACCCCCTTCCTGGCATAGTGCAACTACAACGTCCAACAAAACCCAAATATTGGCCCAAGCAGAAAAGCTTGAGCTTGACACTGCCTGCCTTACCTGCCTTACCTGCCTTATTCTCACCACCCAGCCTTCCTTATTCGAGCATACCATCGTCTACGTGCTTTTTATCACTGTTTCCCACCCAACGTGCTCGCTTTTCTGTGCGACAGCCCTGCAGATGGTCGAAACGTGAGGAGGGATTCCTCGGTTGCCCGATTCAGGTCAAGCAGGCTCTTGGATTTCAGTACATGAAGGAGGGTATTAGCTGCAGGTCTCTTACGTGTTTGACGCGACCTTTGCCAGTCTCATCGGAGCGTCGTCACGGGGAGAAGGACTGACTGACTTGGGGGGCTTTTCCCCTGTGACCCCAGAGGCTCAGATATAATCTCGCAGTCCCCCCTCTTGCCTCCTTCTTTGTCAACAAGCAACAACAAATTGCAAGACCAAAGGTTCGAAATATTTTCTGCAACCATACATCCATACATCGTCTCGAAAAGGGTGTCAGCCAGCTACGACTATTAAAAACATCGAAGTGCGGAGCATCCATTAAATCGTCAGTTCTTTCCCTGGGAAAGAGATAAAGAAGAAAGAAAACACAACAAGGCGTCCATCGTGACCAACCCTCGGATCGTTTTTCGAATGAGTATAGGTACCCACACGTACAAGCCGCAATACGATACTCGAAACAGCCATTAGACTGTTCTCTTTCTCTTTTCGATAGCCCAGTTAGCTTCCTGCCTCCTAAATGGTTGTCTGCCAAAGACTCGACCGTAATCAAACTCAAAGGACAGATCATTCTAAAAGACTAACGGCCCGCGAAAACTTAACTCTGAACACGATTTTCGAACCATTTCCTGCGCAAGCGCGGGCATCGAAAGGAAGAGAGAAGAAGACGAAGAAGACGAGGAAGACAGCGACAGCCAGAAAAAAAACCACACCAAGAAGTAGGGGGCAGGAGATTGAGGGACAGAGTGAAGCTTAGAAGGGCGAAGGGTTGAAGAAAAACCAACACAAACTTACTCCTAGGCGAGCACAAGACTCGAAGTTTATTTTCTTCTTCCCCTCCCCCCCCTCTCTCTCTCTCTCCATGTCCACAA
Organism: Graphium sp. VPRI43844; assembly: GCA_019925285.1. NCBI lineage: Eukaryota > Fungi > Ascomycota > Sordariomycetes > Microascales > Graphiaceae > Graphium > Graphium sp. VPRI43844. Next base: position 139,985 of record JADHKT010000062.1, read on the forward strand.
CTCTTCCTTATACCATGATGCCTGCCACGAGCGGCGCCATGAACTCAAACTATTTAGCTTCCAACAATCACGTACCCGCCAACAACAATTCCGTCAGCAATGCCCTGTCAGTCGGAAGTGTTATGACTCCTGGCAGCGGCTCCCACGGTGGTGGTCATTTGATGAATGGCTACCATCATCCGCAACATCACCACCCTCACCTCTCACCCTCGCCTCCTCTCCACGACAACGGACCCGGCCACGGATCCATACTCTGCGGTGATGACCATGGCCCCGGATCGGCTCTCCCGAATGCCCCTTTTCACGATGGACAGGGCCTCCATGGGTCCGCGTCCATGACCAATTCCATCGTCAGCGGCTCGCACCCACTCGAACCCACCTACTACGGATATATCGGCAGCACCATGGATGCCCTGATCTTGTTTGAAGCCTGCCTCAATGGTACTCGGTCGCACGTTCCACGTCGGCCCCACGACCGAGAGCGCGGGGACCTTATCAAGAGTGGCTACGTATTCATTTACGAAGAACACGCATCTGGCATCAAGCGGTGGACTGATGGTGTACCATGGAGCCCCTCGCGCATCCTGAGCAATTTTCTTATCTACCGGGAGCTCGAAAAGGCGTTTCCTCCTGGTGAGAAGAAACGGGCCATGCGCAAGTCCAAAAAGACCACTACTGGCGGGGTATCCAGGAGCCCTGCAACTTCCTCCAATTCGTCCGCGTCCATGAACACCGTCCTATCGAGGGCGGGCCTAGCATCCACCGCGGGGACGACCGAGGACGGATCAAAGGAGTTGGAACGGTCTCTGATAGGCTCCCTAATCGATTCGTACCCTTTTCGGGAAAAGGGATTAGTCAAGAAGACGATTAGCATCACGTTCCAGGGCATCCCGCACCATCTCGTCTCATACTACACGGTAGATGACATTTCTGAAGGGCGATTGCGACGCCCCTCGAAGGACGAAAGTTTGGTACCTGCATGCTTACCACGGAGAGATCTGATCCTGTCGCAAAACTTTCGTAGTGCCATTGAAGAGGAAGACTTGATTGAACACATGATGGCATGTGGCCTAAACGTGCCCACCCACCTCCTCATGGTCGGTGGCCCTCCAAACGCCATGGCCAACGAAGGCCCCGCCCCTGGCCAGATTCCTGGCCACATGGCCATTGGAGGAGGCCTGGAAGGCCCTGACATGGGACAGAACTCCATCGCCATGCCGCCGGGAGGGCAATACCCAGCCGGCCCCCGCCTTTACCAGGGAGCATCACACATGCCCATGCCCATGCAAATACCCATGGGCATGCAGGTGGCGACACCGATGCACTACCAACACGTAGATAGCGCCGGCGGCTACATACACGAGGGAGACCACAGCCGCTACACACCTGTAGGCAGTGGCCAAGGCATAGGTCGGCACCCGTCCCATCCTTCTGCGATGCACGTGATGTCGGACAACCAAATTCGGCGCCAGACATTTCCCATGGAGTTTGCGGGGCCGGCAACGAACCCAGGGCCTGGGACGATGACAACGCCAACACTAGGTGAGGCGGCATCAGCTATGCGGAGCCATTCGATAGACTATGATATGGGCTTCATGACTGGCGTGGGATCGACTCCAGATCGTAGAATGACGGGCTCGAGCCACGATTTCATGACGGCGACAACGTTGTCGTCAGCAGCCACGCCCATCTCGGCCCATCAGCCAACACCCGACCGTCGCCTCGACTCTGTCTCGGGCCACGGCGTCTTCTTTACTCCAACGCATGCTCAAAATGCAATGTCTCCCCAGCACGAAAACCATTCCGTCCCGACAGCCGAGGACGGAGACGCGTTCAAGCATGATGGGCAGGGCCAGACTGGAGCTAGAGTTGCCAATCACGGAGGCGCGCCCCCGATGCACTTCGATAACATGCACCTGAAGGCCGACCCAGCTAATGCGTGGCAGTACGAACTGGACGAATCGCTCTACGCCGCCCCACCAACCTCGTGGCCGGCCACCACGTCTCCCATTCTGCCTACCTTGAGTGGCTTGGCCGATGATGCAGCCTTGATGCCTTCCCACTTTGAGTGACAGGGGCCACTCTGCTTCCCATCTCTCATACTTTCTTTTTGTTCTTTTCTTTACCCTATCTTTCCTTTCTCTCTCTTTTTTTTGCATGGATGGTTGGGATTTCAATTGGGCCTGTGGTGGCAAAATGCACTTAGGGTTTCCGGTCTTCATGGTGTTGGGGGATAGCAAGCAGTATATAGAGATTGATCTTGTTTTCCTTCGTGACTCGGTCGGCGCCTGGCGAAAGGGGGGCATTGGATCTTATTGGCAGGGGCCGGGTCGTTTTTGCTCTTCATGCTGTTTCTTAGTCTTACATTGAGGTCATTTATTGGGTCACTGGAGAAGACGGGGGAGCGCGAGGAAAAGTCTGTTAGGGTTGTCAGAAGTTCTTTTGTAGGCTTTTCGCAAGCGGAAATAGGGTAGGAAAATGCCAGCAGAGTTTATCATTGTTTGAACCATGCAACAAAGTAAATTCGTATTGTTCGGTGGGTTTGACATATTTTTTTAAAGATTTATGTCTTTCCTTTGGCTGGTATTTGATAATTTGAACAGAGTAAATTGCCATTACAAGATTTGGTGGCTTGCAAGGACCAAAATGTTTAAAAACGGAATGATATTCCACCTTTACTCCGTATTATTACACGAGGTGTTATCGAAGAAGTCCTTTTCCCAAGGACTCTGAACAGACAGGGGGGCTAGACGAGGCCCCTATTTGATTTGGAGCTTCAGTGATCATCGGAGTACGGAGTACGGAGTACGGAGTAATTGTCGATGCAATTGGCGACAGTGATTGGCTGTTGCTTGTTTTATACAATGGATATTACGGGGTTGTTTTGTATTACATATTCCATTCCCAGGATCCCTGAGCTAATGCTGGTACTAGCTTCCTTTTTTTTTTCTCTTCTTTTACTTGATTTCAATCTAGTGAGGTGATTGGTCACACACACGTCCACACTTACCGTCTTGATCGCCCTAAGAAGGACAAGCACGAAAACGAAGATTTGAATCGCATCGCATTCTCGACTACCTGTACGAGGAGCGAAGTGCTTCAGAGTGAAAGCTGCGGGAGGGGCATCAAAGGACAAGGACGAGTCGATATCGCCCGAAGCTTCCAGAAGCCAAACACAACTCGTCCGTAGAATGCACAGCGTCATTGTCAGGACAATACTACCCAAAAGAGCTTTATGATGCTGGCCTCGCGATCATTACTGACCCGCAATGCTGTGGCTTGCGCGGCCTGGCGACCTCTTGCTTTGCAGGCCCACGGCGTGGGACAACGGCCAATATTGATTCCTTTGGCGACGACTCCGAAATTAACGACCACAACGACCCTATCTTGTCGATTTTCTACTCAAATACACCCCTTCTCACGCCGCCCTACTATCGCATCCCGGACATGTACTTCATTGCGGGCGTTTTCGTATACACATCCACGGCGGGATAAGCAGGTTTCCGGGTATGAATAACCTTTCGCTCCGTCTCCCCCCTCCCCTTCAGCCTTACCTGGAAGGTTGAAGCAAAAATAAGGTGGAAGCCAAGACAAGACGAGAAAATCAATTGACAAGTTTTTGACACAGAGAAACGCCGCCGACGGTCCACGAAGACATTTACACAATACCCAATGCCTTGACCTTCACACGGCTTGTGGCCGCGCCGGCCATTGGCTACTTGATACTTCACGACTGCCATGACTGGGCTCTGGGCCTCTTTGCCTACGCAGGATTCACGGATCTGCTGGACGGATATATTGCTCGACGATGGAATCGCAGGACTGTTGTTGGGACTATTATTGACCCTATGGCAGACAAGTTTCTCATGACCATACTGACTGTCTGTCTCGCGGTCAAGAGCGCTCTACCAGGTACCTAGTCTCTATCTTCTTCCTGGTTCTTCCTCCCTTTTTATACTCCCCCTGTTTGTATCGGTGCCAGCGCCTGTGTGTTGAGAGAGTTCAGTGCGTGGTGGCGTCCCAACCTTCACCCGGCCATTTTCGCCGTCACTGAATTTGACGGCGGGTACTTTTTCATCTCCACTGCTCCGAACGCTTGTCGCTAATTTTGTCGCGCCCTCTCAGTTTGGCTCGCTGCCATAATTCTGCTGCGTGACGTGGGCCTTGCCCTGTCTGCCATCTATTACCGGTGGATTTCACTCCCGCCCCCGAAGACGTTCAAGCGATATTGGGACTTCTCACTCCCCTCGGCTGAGGTGCGCCCCACGACTATTAGCAAATATAACACAGCTCTCCAGCTTGCGCTCGTTGGTCTAGCAACTGCCGCACCTGTCATTCCTTACGACACTTCGAGCGTCATGACCATCCTCCAGTAAGCTTAATTACATTCTTTTAAAAAAAGGCGAAAAATTTCTCGCTAACACGAAACTTTCTAGATATGTTGTTGCAGTGACGACCATCTGGAGCGGTGCTAGCTACGTGTATAGTAAAGACGCGGTCAAAATTTTGACTGCCCCCAAGCCCAAATAGGCTCTTGAACCATTTCAATGGACGATGGCCACGGGCTCTGTTTTGAATATTGTACATTATTGTCCGTCTCATACAAGAAGGGGAAAAATGCGTTGTGGCCAGGGGACAAGAGGCCAATACGGCAGTAAAATAACGTCATTGTCAAATAGCATTGCATATGCAAGGGCAGGCTATCTCTTTATTTAATTTTCAAGAGTCCTCGGTAGGCCTCACCCTCCTGAGACTAATGAGACTAGGCGAGCTGTCAGTTGACAGCAACTGGTATATTAAAGCCAAATACCGTGTATTTGGAGATGGGGAGGCCAATCGCTGATAACGATAAACCCCGCCCCCACTTCGAAATTTTTCTCAAAGAGCGACTCTCGCTCTCGCATTGCGGGTGACGAAAAAAAAAAAAAAGAAAGACGGGGAGCAAGGATACATTACTTTTGTCCCTCCAATCTTCGATCAGTCAAGCCCAATTAATCTGGGAATTTTCTTTAGTTTCCTTCTAGACGAAATTAGTCAAAGGGGAAAAAAAGATGAGCTCCATTCGTATTCTACTCATCGGAAACGGTGGCCGCGAGCATGCCCTCGCCTGGAAGTTGAGCCAGTCACCCCGCGTCGAGCAAATCTTCGCTGTCCCCGGAAACGGAGGTACTGCAACGTGCCCCAAGGTCACCAACGTCCCGTCGGTCTCGGCCGAAGACTTCGCGGCGCTCGTGGAATTTGCCAAGGCTAATGCCATCAACCTTGTTGTGCCCGGCCCCGAGGCGCCACTCGTGGCCGGTGTCGAAGGATACTTCCGCGCCGCCGGCATTCCTTGCTTCGGTCCGTCCAAAGAGGCCGCTCGCATGGAAGGTAGCAAGACCTTTTCTAAAGATTTCATGAAACGACACAACATTCCCACGGCAGCGTACGAAAACTTTGACAATTACGAAAAGGCCCTTGCCTACATTGATGCCGTCGACCACAATATCGTCATCAAGGCTACTGGTTTGGCCGCTGGCAAGGGTGTCCTCATACCTACCACCAAGGAGGAGGCTAAGGCTGGCCTCAAGGAGATTATGGTCGACAATGTCTTTGGTAGTGCTGGTAGCGAGGTTGTCATTGAGGAGTACCTGGAAGGCGATGAGTTGAGTGTGTTGACTTTCTCGGACGGCTACACCATCCGGTCTTTCCCCCCCGCGCAGGACCACAAGCGGATATTCGATGGTGACCAGGGTCCGAACACCGGAGGCATGGGCTGTTACGCGCCAACCAACATTGCGACGCCCGAGTTGATCGAGCAGCTTGACCGCGACTTCATTCTTCCTACCATTAACGGAATGCGCAAGGAGAAGTTCCCATTCCGCGGCATTCTCTTCACCGGCTTCATGATTACAGCCAAAGGCCCTAGGGTTCTCGAATACAACGTTCGCTCCGGCGACCCCGAAACCCAGACTGTTCTTCCCTTATTGTCGCAGGACACCGATCTGGCTGAGGTAATGCTCGCCTGCACGGGTAACTACTTAGACAGTGTGGAGCTCAAAATCGAGCCCAAGTTCAGCGCTACCGTCGTCATGGCGGCTGGGGGATACCCCGGTTCGTACGCCAAGGGTACCCCCATGACAGTCCCTCCGTCCAACAACCCCGATATCACGTATTTCCATGCCGGCACGATTCTAGACGGCGAGCAGTTGAAGACTTCGGGAGGCCGCGTGATTGCCGCCAACGCTGTGGGCGACTCTCTCCGAGCCGCTGTTGATAAGGCGTACGTCGGTGTCCGATCCATTGAGTTCGAGGGCATGTTCTACCGCAAGGATATTGCGCACCGCGCTTTCAAGGCCCCTGCCGCCAAGCAGGAAGAGGCCCTCACATACGCACAGGCAGGCGTGAGCATTGACGCCGGTAACGAGTTTGTCGAGCGCATCCGCAAGGCTGTGGCCTCGACAAAGCGCCCCGGTGCCGACGCACAGATCGGCGGTTTCGGCGGTGAGCTTGACCTTTCGGCGAGCCAGGTTGAGGGTCTTGGTCTCTCGGGACCAGCGGGCAGCGGTCCCTTCCTTGTTGGCGCCATCGACGGCGTCGGCACGAAGCTGATGATTGCCCAGGCCATGAACCGACATGACACGGTTGGTATCGATCTAGTCGCCATGAACGTCAACGACCTCGTCGTCCAGGGTGCCCAACCCCTCATGTTCCTCGACTACTACGGCTGCAGCAAACTCGACCTCGCCGATGCGGCCACCTTCGTCGAGAGTGTCTCCGAAGGCTGCCGACAGGCTGGTTGCGCGCTCGTCGGTGGCGAGACCGCCGAGATGCCTGGCATGTACCAAGGCAAAGACTACGACGCTGCGGGCTGCGCCATCGGCGTCATGACCGGTAACTCGCGCCTCCCTCGTCTCTCAGACATGACGGAAGGCGACGTCCTCCTCGGCCTAGAGTCCAGCGGCGTGCACTCCAACGGCTTCTCCCTCGTCCGTAAGATCGTGACCGAGCGCGCGGGTCTCAAGTACACGGACGTGGCACCCTGGGACACCTCCAAGACTATCGGCGACAGTCTCCTAACTCCTACGCGCATCTACGTCAAGAGCCTCCTGCCCGTCATCAAAAACGGCTCCATCAAGGGTTTGGCACACATTACGGGCGGTGGCCTGACCGAGAACGTCCCGCGCATGCTCCCCGCAAACCTCGCCGCCGAAATCGATGCCAGCTCGTGGCCCGTACCTCCCGTCTTCCAATGGCTTCGCGCCACAGGCAACGTCGCAGCCAACGAAATGCTCCGCACATTCAACAGTGGCATCGGCATGGTCGTTGCCGTCGAGGCCAGTCGCGTCGACGAAGTCGTTGCTGCGCTCATAGCAGGCGGCGAAAAAGTTCACCGTATCGGTCAACTTGTGAAGCGTGCCGAAGGTGGTGAGGGATGCGTGTTGATGAACTTGGCATAGATGGGAGAATAAGAAAATTACATAGGAATTTTGGGTTCGCGTTTGGCATGAGGCTTTTGTGTTTTTTTTGGGGGGTTTCACGGAGATGAAAAAAATTCAATGGGCGAAGAGCCTTGACTACAGTTATGTTGATAGCATTTTTATCATGATTTTTATACAAGGAGTTTCTTCTTGCATTTGCACACACATTCTACTTTATTAGAGACCTGCGTTAAACGCAATGGGGAGATGAGTAGCATCCTACCGTTTGCAATCCGTTGTGAATCTTCAGTCTCATCGAGGGCGGGAGTGCCCTCTTTTGAGTGCTTTTGGTATTCTTAAGATAGCTTCTGTATTGGAGTTTGTTCGTAACTTTTTACATGTCCAAGTCAAGTAAAAGTAAAACCGCCTAAATTCGAAAAAAAAAAAAAAAAAAAAAGTCATTCTCTAACCACCCCCATTTTGAGACGTATGTTGACATTTATAATATAATATAATACAATCATCCGAGAAAAAATCATTCAAACCCAGATCAAGCAGACTCCAAACTACTAAACTCTTCCTTGCGTCCCCTCTGCCTCTGTACATGCGCAAGAAGCCGAATACACCCCGCAGGCGTAATCCCCTCCAACCTCCTCGCCTGAGCAAGAGTTTCGGGCCTCGTACTCCGCAAGACCTCGCGCTCATGCGACGACAGGCCCGCGACGGAATTGTAGTCTAGCGCTGCGGGGATGCGGAGCGCCTCGTCGCGTTCAAAGGTTCGGCGCTCGGCGTTTTGTCTCTCGACGTAGGGAGCGTACGCTGCTTCTACGGCGACGCGCGAGAGGATGTGTGGTTGGGCTTGAGCGACAGCGGGGATGAGGGGTGCTAGGCGGTCGATGGGGATGCCGCCTGCTAGTCGGAGGATGTCGAGGGCTGTGCGGCGGGAGGTGTCTATGCGGACGGGGAAGCCGTGCGCGGACCATTGTGAGGATGTGAGGTTACAGTTTTGCAGTGCATTGAGGAGGTCGTTTGTTTGGTCGCGGTCTGCGACGAAGCGGGACCATCGGGCGTCGGAGACAACGCCGTGGGAACGGCCCTTTTCTGTAAGGCGGCGGTCGGCGTTGTCGGCGCGGCTGCTGAGGCGGTATTCGCTGCGCGTGGTAAACATGCGGTAGGGCTCGGAGACACCCTTGGTGATGAGGTCGTCTATCATGATGCCAATGTATCCGTCGGCGCGCGTGAGGACCATGGGGTCGAGACCAAGGCTTGCGCGGCCGGCGTTGATGCCCGCGAGAACTCCCTGGCCTGCAGCCTCTTCATAACCCGTCGTTCCGTTGATCTGACCGGCGAGGTAGAGCCCCGAGATGGCCTTCGTCTCGAGCGTTGAGCGGAGGCTGCGGGGGTCAATGTAGTCGTATTCAACGCCGTAGCCTGGCTGGAGCATCTTGACATTTTCGAGGCCGGTAATAGATCGCAGAAGGCGTTCTTGGGCTTCGGCGGGGATGGTCATGGAGAGGCCGTTGGGGTATATGATGTCGTTGTCGAAGCCCTCGGGTTCGAGCCACACGATGTGACGCGGCTTGTCCGAGAACCGAATGATTTTGGACTCTAGGGAAGGGCAGTAGCGTGGGCCTCGCACGGATTCTCGTATGTGGATCGTTTTGTCAAGGTTTTCTCGGACAATGGAATGGCTGGCCTCATTGGTGTACGTTGCGTGGCAAAGCAGTTGATCACGCACGGCGACCTCGTCGTTTAGATAACTGAAAGGCATGGGCGGGTCATCGCCGTACTGAGGCTCGAGAGCTTCGAAGTTGATGGAGCGACGGTCGAGCCGGGGAGGGGTACCGGTCTTTAGACGGCCGAGGGTGAAACCGGCTTCGCGAAGTGACTTGCTGAGGCCGAAAGTTGCGGCCTCACCCATTCGACCAGAGGGGTATGCCTCCATACCGATATGGATCTCACCGCCAAGGAATGTGCCGGTGGTGATGATAACGCGGGATGTGCTAATGACCTCGCCGGACTCTAGTCGCACTCCGCATATTCGAATCTTTGCGCCGGACGGGTCGTTTTCGGCGTTGGGGTTGGTGACGATATCGGATACACTGCCGGGGACAATGGAGAGATTGGGGTATGATTCGAGTTCTTGTCGCATGTGGCGCTGGTACAGCGCGCGGTCTATTTGTGCTCGAGGGCCCTAAGGAAAGCAAACGAACACATTAGACGACGGGCCACAAGAGGAACCGGATGGCAGGACAGGGATCAGAGTAAAGGCATACCCAAACTGCCGGGCCCTTGGCACGGTTGAGAACCTTGAATTGCACACCAGCCTTATCAATAACTCGTGGGGCCACGCCATCCAAAGCATCAATTTCTCGCAGAACAGTGCCCTTGCCAATACCGCCGAAACTAGGATTACAGGAGCAAACACCCAAGTTGTCAATGCTGGGCGTTACGAGAGCGGTGCGAGCGCCGGCGCGCGCAGCCGCGGCACAAGCTTCTGTCCCGGCGTGTCCACCACCAATAACAACGACATCAAATGAGCGACCATGGCCTATGTCGGCGGGGAAAGAAACCGTTGCGAGGCTTCGGCTGCGAGCGAGGATGGCTGAGGAGGGGACTCGGCGGGAGAGGACGAGGGCCGTGGCGAGGGGCCGCCTGAAGGACCTCATTGTGGATGTGGGCTCAGTCGAGGCCAGGCCTCGTGGACGTGATGTTTTTGAAACTATTGGGTGACCTTTGTGTATGTTGGCCAAGATAACTCGAAAAAGGAGGAGATGGCAGAAAAAAAAAATACTTTGTACTGAAGGAAATTTCTTATCTTATCGCGAGCTGTCAATTTAGTAGACGCCATTTTGTATCTATACATAAAACCAGCCAGTAAATACCTGAATCCATATGTATCTACTACTTCGAACACCATCATCATCCCCGGTCTCGCGACTTGGACTTGACGATATTGCATCTTGCAAGTCAGTTCTCGATTTTGATATCAGGAAAGAAATATATCAATTCATAAGTTTCTGCACTTACTGTTTTCCCCAAACACCCCCAAATCCCCCCAAACCCATCCAATATATCCTTTCGAAGATTGCGATCGCGTCAAACGGAGAGACGCGACTCGAGCTTCACTTAACACCAGCAAGGGCCCAACACCTGTCCCAAGAAAGGCGCAAAGAAAAAAAAAAAGAAGAAGAAGAAAAAAAAGACATACAGAAACCGACAATCGCATATGAATTGACCGCCAAGATGGTTAAGAAACACCCAGCATCAGAAACGAAGCCCTCCGAACCGCCCCCCAAGCGTCGCTCAACCCGTCTCACAGGAAGCACAGCGACAAAACCATCACCACCCGCCGCAACAAAACCCAGCGCAAAAGCTACCAAACCCCCAAAATCAAAGCCAACCAAACAATCCCAAAGCACATCCACTAAACAAACCCAGAAGCTCAAAGCAAACAACCACATGTCGGCGGAGAAAGCTCCGCCGGCCCGCGCAACATTTGAAGATCAAGATATTGCCTCCATTCCCGATCGCAATCCCGAGGCGGTCCAACATGAGGGAGAATGGTATTGGCTTCTCAAGGCCGAACCTGAGCCTAGATTCGAGAATGGCGTCGACGTTAGCTTTTCTATTGATGATCTGCGGGCCAGGACTGAACCTGAGCCCTGGGATGGTAAGATATTCTTCTTTTCTGCCCTCGCTTGTTCATCCCTCGGCAGATGATGTACGTATCTAATTTGAATTCGAGTTATGGCTAACGGTTGCTATTAGGAATTCGCAACTATGGAGGTATGATGGCTGTTTCTCCCCCAAGCTCTTCCCATGCCACCGCAAGCTAACACTCCCCCCTCCCCCCTCCCTCTCCCCCTCCCCCTAAAAAGCAAGGAATAATCTCCGAGCAATGAACCTAGGAGACAAAGCATTCTTCTACCATTCCAACTGTAAGGAACCCGGAATAGTCGGCATAATGGAAATAGTCAAGGAATTCAGTGAAGACGGTATGTTAATCCCAGACTATCCCCATGAACTTTTCAACCCTCCGTACTTACAAAACTAAGTATCCGCCCGTCATCCCGGAGCACCATACTACGACCCCTCTTCAACGCGTGAAAACCCGCGTTGGTCCGTAGTTCATGTGCGCTTTGTGAAGAAATTCGCTGTTCCTATTACCCTTCGTGAGTTGCGTGAGCTCGGCGCGTCTGGAAAACCGCTGGAGAATATGCCTCTTCTTAAACAGTCTCGTCTTAGCGTGAGTCGTGTTGGTGCTGAGGAGTGGGAGTTTCTGTGTAAGTTGGCCGATGAGAAGGCTGAGAAGGCCGGGAAGAAGCATGAAACTTGATGAGGTTGATCATCGTATTTATGATTGTATAGTATGAAAAACAGCATCATCTGCATTTTAAATTACTTATGAACCTATGCCTTTGCGCGCTGGCTACTTGAAATACTACTTACGAGTCTATCGGAACATGATGCAAAAGTGAATATGGTTTCATGCATACATAACGCAATCGTGCATAAGGTAAGAGAGCTCTGATATCATGCTACCAGTAAGACTAGGCCCTGAAGTAAATTAAAAATGAGTACGGAGTACATGGAATTACAAGGAAAACTAAGTGAAAAAGAAAGAAGTCTTGTCCAGCCGGGCGCCACCGAAGTCGCGGTTCGAAATTCTCAACTCCTAAAAAACCATGGATAAGTCGCCCCGTTCCTAGAAGAAAAAGAGGATGGAAAGCCCCAGATTGCATGCTTGTTTACATCCATGGGATGACACTTCAATTGTGAATCAACGCCTCGCCATGCTGCGCATAAAAAAGAAAGAATAAAATGGCACACGGAAGAACAGTTAGCCCAATAGCGAAAATTCCTGGGGCAGGTATGAAGCCATAGCGGCACGAACAAGAGTCAACTTCTCTCCGAACAAGGGTATCTCAAGATGTGTCAACAGAAAAGAGGCAAACAGACTAAGTGACCGCATCCTCAACGATAGAAAAGAATTGCAAGTTGTGTGTGAACTTCGAACACCGGGCAGGTCAAAGTGCCATATCGTTATGATAACGGTAGAGCTGTCTGTGACCCGCCTGATGTGGATGGCACAAGGACGATTTCTGGATCCAAAACTTGAATGTCAAGCTAAAAGTAAAAAAGTTAGCATATCAGTTCGATATATACCCAACCTTTGAATGTGGTGGGAAGGGGGGGGGGGGGGGGGGGGGGCGAGGGTGGTGAATGGGTACCGGAATATAGCCAGACGGCCTTAACGGTTTGTTTTTGGGGGGCATGGGGTTGACGTCCCCCCCGGCCTTATTTTCCATTTCTCGATTCCACTGCTCGATCCACTTCTCTAACTTGTTGAGTCGCGTTTTGACCGCTGTAAGGCCTAGGTCATCCCAGAGCCAACCCGTAACGAGCCCCACGGCACCATCTAGCAAGTTGCGTAGGCTGTAAGGGTTGAATATCGGTATCAATTCGCCGTTTAGTTTCTCGATAATCCGGCGGAACTCTTGTTCAGAAAGACCTGCCGGATCTAGGATCTCGGGGTAAAGGTTAGAGAAGACAGGTACGACGTCGCCCTGGGCCAAGAAATCTCTCTTGACGCGAATGATGCGTGTCTTGGTATATTCTGGTGATTCAATCGGGACATGTGGGTTGAGGTGAGGGTAGCAAGGATGTTGAGGGCCCCATTCCTCCCCAACGTTGGCCGGCACCTCGGGATCGCCCATGATGGACGAGCCTTCCGACGATATCACGGAGCCGATGCCATCGCCTGCAGAGACATTGGACATGCGCGGATCTAGCACCTCTGGGCCCCTTTCCAAGTCTCGGGAGAAACGTAACCCCGCATCTTCGGGTTTTGTATCGACTGTCATTGCGGGATATGTAGCTTTCCCTTTCCCTTTGTCCTTAGACGTGGAAGCGACAGCACCGTTGCTTGGCCAATTCCGATCTTGCGAACGATCCGTGAGTTCAAAGTTGGCGGGTGGCGTGTCGACCTCGAGAACAAGGCTTGGTGAAGACGTAACGGCGGGGAAGTGGGAGGCGGTAGGTGAGTTCGGGACCGCCTTACCGTCGTACGAGTGACGGACGGATCGAGGCAGACTAATCCGGCGATCGCTACTCCCACAAAGATCGATTTGAAGACTAGCACGTGGCGAAGCCGAATTACGGATCTGTCGTTGTTCTGGGAGGGTAAGAAGGGGATAGTCGCCGGCGGAACCGGCGCCTGTCGGATCAGGGGTACTTGTTGAGTTGTTGAGGGTCGGATGCTCGAGGGGGACCGAGGGCGGCGGCGGTGTCGATGGGCGACGCCTACGAGCGGCTGTGGATCCTACAGAAGTGGTGACTAGTCTTTTGTTCGAGATTCGTGGGGTGGAGTTGGTGGGGTTCCAAAGGCGCGCTGCCGAAAGCCTTCGAAGACGACGCGGTGTTGTGGCAGCGAGCGTGCGGAAAGGGGATCGGGGATATTGAAACTGAGGGTCGACGGTGACGGGACCGAGGCCGGCCCGTCGAGAAGGGGATGGTTGGCGAGAGGTTAGGTACGACGTGACAGTTGGCTTGGGGCGAACGGTCGAGTTGGCCTCGTACAGTGGCTGCGAGGTTGAGGCAGAGGGAAGAGAGGCGATCAGGGAGGCCGGGAGTCCTTGGTGCGCGGGTTCGGAAGGAACAGTCGCCGTCGAAATCGTGACGGTGTATCGGCGGTCGAGCGAGCGACCGCAGCGAGAAGGCGAGGGAAAACGACGAAGGCTGTCCGGGGGCGGGGGCGACGGTTGCAGCGACGAGAAAACCTATAAGAGGAGGGCCAAGAACAGATTTGCGTTGAGAGTGTGGGAGTCGGGGCGGAATATCTTGGGCCGAACAGGCTGCATGGGATGGACCTCCTGTTTCTTCCCGTCAAGAGGGCGAGCAAAAGGCGGGCTTGCCAAATTGAGCGACGGTGAGAGACGGCGGTAGTGGTGGGATGCAGAGGGGAGGAGTGGAGACGTGGTCGAGAGTGGAAGGCCAGCGACTTGGAGCAACGATCTCGAAATTGGCAGGCGACGTCGACGGCGCCAAAGCACGATGCCACTACCGATGCAGGCAAGCGGACCAGAGAAGCAGACTTTTGGCTGGAGTCCAGATTTGTTTCAGGTAACCGCCAGGAGCGGGCGAGACGCTGAAATGTAAACTAGATCAATGGAAGAGACAAAGCTGTTCTGGCTTGGCTAGCTCGATGGGCCACAACCTGATTGTGTGTACGGAATGTGTTTCTTTTTTTCCTTTTTACAACTTTTAAAAAGGGGGGCTATTTTACCGAGTACTAGTGTAGGCGAGAGGATGGTTTGATTAGGATGGAGAATGTAGGCAGGCTTGATTGGTGATGGGACTGGAGATTAGGGGAATTAGGGGCACGGCTTCGCAACAGTGCGGACAAGGGGGGAGTTGGATTCTCGCCAATGGGATCGATTTTGGGGGTCGGGAAGGATGGCTGGCTGGCCACTGTTGTGATATTTGTGGCACCGCCGCAGTGGCTGAAGAGGCGAGGCTACATCAGTTTTCCCTAAAAGATATTTTACTAAAAACTGTTCAGTGCCTGGACAGGACTCTCCTTAGGGGACCTATGAAATCTTCTCTAGAGCATACCTTTACTCTACAAGTAAAAATAAATAAATTTCAAGCCCTTTTGTTACCGGAGGTCTCTTGACACGAGGCTTTGAATGAATGAATCTATTAACGTGCTTGCGTGATCGTGTGCACTATTCTTATCTAATCGCGGAGCTGCTAGTGGTCCGTGCTACTGGGAATACCTAGAAAAACCCATCGTTGGGAAGAAAAACCTATCGTAAAATCTTGATTCACTTTGCCTAGAAAGTGCCCTCTGGCCGGGGCCTCCGTTGGGGAAGAGAATTGTGCGCAGAGCGGGGGAACGAAGAGAACTGTGGGTGTGCGCGTTGGTGCGCTGTTAGCCGCTCTGGGGCGCTGCCTCCTTTTGCAGGCTCAGGGCGAGTCGGTATTCGTGGAGTCTTCCTGTG